>SJXQ01005823.1:404534-445125 GCA_006408695.1 Aepyceros melampus
GCGCGGGGGGGGGGCGGGGGGAAGCTTGCAAAATCTATGCCTAGCCCAGATGGAAAAACCGAGCTACTGGCTTTGAGGCAGTAAAACCTCATGCCAGCAATAGTCTCCTCCAGGATTACATTTGGCATAAGAATGGGAATTATAGTAGTTTGAGTTACATGTACTTTTCCAATGCAAAATAAGTACTACCATGGAACGAAAGTAAGTTTGCTTATCTTTTCTGTTGTTCATTGAGACAATTCTCACTGACACTCAAGGCTGCTGCCCAGCGTCTCCCTCTGAAGGGAAGTGTCCCAAGGAGGCAACAATGGCCGAAGCCAAGAGAGAACAGAAACTTCTGAATAAAATTAGCTTTTGCTTTCCTGCCCTCCTTTGATCTTGATAGATAGTTCAGCATGAAAAATTTTCAGCACTAGTTTTCTGAAATATTCAAAAAGGCAAAGTTCACAGGTAATATTAATAATACTAGTAATAGGGACTTCCCTGGTGGTCCCGTGGTTAAGATTTCACCTTCTAACGTAGCGGTTGCACGTTCAATCCCTGGTTCCGAAGCTGAGATCCCACCTGCCACATGGTCAAAAATCCAAAACATAAAACAGAAACAATATTGTAACAAATTCAATAACGACTTTTCAAATGGTCCACACCAAAAAAAAAAAAAAAAAAACTCAAAAAAAAAAAAATGATAATGTTGTCTGTTTGGTAAGGGAAGTTTCCCTGATGAGGTGGAGTATAATCTGACTGACAACAAAATATGAATATAATGAGAATGTGACTGACATCTAAAGCAATTTTAACAGCAAATATGGAAAGCAATAATAATATTTTCTAGAATCCCTTAATGAAAAACCCATCCTCAAATTTTAAAATTCCATTTATTCACTCATCAATCTCCCTGAATCTTTGGAACTGGGGGTGTAAGAATTGTCAGAAATCTCATGAACCATATCTTAATTGCTTAAATGATCTTTACAGTGACTTTTATTTCAGATCAACTATATCAGAAAATGTCTCCCTAACATCATTAAGATCAAGTCAATAGGTAGTAATTGAGCATCAGTGATTCACAAAATGCTGTGAGAGATACAACAGTCAAAGTCAGTGTCCTCTCAGGGTTTATAATCTATGAAAAAGAAAGGACAAAAAATATACAGAATATTCAATAACAGAGTTTAAAATGTGGGTCAAAAAATAGAAACACATCACAGAGTAGTATCTGATCAGTCAACAAATGATTCTATAGGAATGGCCACCAGCGGGTTTAAAGCAGAATATTATATTAAGACTGCAAGCCTAAAAGGAAACCAGGGAATTCCGTTGTTTCTATCATGTTACAGAGTGGCAAGAGCCCAGGAGTTAAATGGTACAGGCACTAGAGTCATTCAGACCAAATGTCAAACCCCAGTTCCACCACTTGCCAGGCATCAGATCTTGGAAATTACTGAAACACTCCGAGCCTGTTTATCTTCTTCTGTAAAACATGGATCAAACCTGCCTCCCAAGATTGTATTGAAGATAAAGTGAGAAATGTATGTAAAGTTTTCAGTAGAAAGTAGCTGTTCAGTAAGTATGAAAACTTTTCCTGTTGTAGTGGTTATTTATTCCTCAATAAAAACTTTTTCTATGATTGTCATAACAGACTGTTATTCTCCACAAACCTAAACATCCCTTTTATTTCAGAGGTGTCATGGTGCACCTGTCACTCCCTAGTAAGCTATGGGTTTCCAGCTTGATTGTCATAGATGCCATGCAGCAAGTGTCCTTCCCCACTGAAACATTTTTTAAAACTCCTGTCATTGCCACAGGACACAGAGAAGCTATATATATATATATATATATATATATATATATATACACATACATATATATATATCTTCAATTCTGTCAATTGCATTTTCTACATATTAACTTCCGAAATAGGAATGTGGCTTGTAAGTGATATTCACAGAAACTTGCCAGGAATACCCTTTTTTAAAGAAATGTTTCTCTTAAGATGGTAGTTTATTTTTCAGTTGATGGCACCTTGGCATGAAGGACACATGGTATGGCACTGGAGAGAATGAAGCTTCCATACACAAAGGAAGTCAGTTAGTCAGTTCAGTCACTCAGTCATGTTCAACTCTTTGTGACCCCGTGGACTGAAGCATGCCAGTCTTCCCTGTCCATCACCAACTCCCAGAGCTTGTTCAAACTCATGTCCATCAAGTCAGTGATGTCATCCAACCATCTTATCCTCTCTGTCGTCCCCTTCTCCTCCTGTCTTCAATCTTTCCCAGTATGAGGGTCCTTTCTACTGAGTCAGTTCTTCACATCAGGTGGCCAAAGTATTGGAGCTTCAGCTTCAACATCAGTCCTTCCAATGAATAGTCAACACTAATTCCCTTTAGGATTGACTGGTTTGATCTCCTTGCAGTCCAAGGAACAGAAAGGAAAGATGGGCTCAAGTTTAGAAGCAAAAATTCATGGACTTAATGTCACAGAATTATAAACTTAGAAAGTGTTAAAATGGTAAATTTTATGGCACATGTACTTTATTACAATAAAAAAAACTTAAGTCAAAGAATATGTAACCATTTCCTGGATTAACAAGTCAGTATTGTGCAAGGGAATCAGCACTGTGTGGGGTGCATCAGAAAAAATCAAAGCCTTCCATAGAAATCAACTGATCCTCTGCCTTCCAAGATTGTTCTTTGATGAAGAACATATGCATAGCCTAAGACATCACTACAGTTGGTCATCCATGCTCTAGAGAAAGACACAATCATTCCCACAAGGGTGAACTTGGATAAGAGTGAATAGAAACCCATAGGAGATGATGGTCAAAACTCATCTCTGAGCCCTAATAGTCAAAAGTTATCACCAGTTCACTTAGTGCAGAAGACCTACAGAATGGTGTTGGAATCCGCTACAGATTCTTCAGAGTGTTCTATTGCTCTGGGAATGGCTCTTGAGGGCAGAATCAATCAAGACAACAGATAGATCCTTCTAGAAAACCAAGCCACCCCATTCAGTGAGCCCTGCCACTGTTTTCAAAGAGTGATACAGGTCCTGGTAGTCCAGAATTCTCAACTGGAGCTGGTGCTGCTGGGTCAGAAAGGATTCACACTGTGGTTAACCTCTCCATGCCTCACTTAGTATATGCTACAATATGAAATGTTCAGGACTGGACATTGCTTAGAAAAGTTGGCACTCAAAGTGGTCAATGACCAAGCCAGTCTTTATAAGGGGAAATTTTGTTGTTGCAGTTATTCGTACTCTTTAGCCCTTATTCCTACCTTCCTTACTACACACTGGCATAGCTGGAGATGAGGCTGAGAGACACCCATACAGCAGCTTACCACGTCCACCCTTTTATAGAGCATCTCCTTTGAAGCAGATGCTCTTTGGACAGCACACATGCGGGTCTCACCTTGGAGCCCAATCCAAGGGTATCATTCACCTGCCTCTTCCAACCTCCAGCGGCCTCCAGGCACCTCAGCAGTCCATGTCAGCTGGTTTCAGGAGTGCTATCTGCAAACCAGACTCAAGCTTTCCCTTTACCTGAATGCAGCCAACACCCCCATGAAGTCACAGCTGTGGGTGCTACAGGCACAATGGCAAAATCAATGACAGCAACTGAAATGTTAAGAAATGGACATAAATGGTTAAATAAAGTATGGTATATGAAATGAAATAAAATTCATTTAAAATAATGTAACAAATAATGAGATAATTTTTATAACAGGTATAGGGCTGGTTTTTTGTCTTTTGTCCTTGCTATAAGGTTAAGTGTGAACACACATGTTAGGAAACAGTGATTATTTATGGTATGTACATGCGTGCATGCTAAGTCACATCAGTTGTGTCCAGCATTTGTGACCCCATGGACTGTAGCCCACCAGACTCCTCTGTCCATGGGTTCTTCAGGCGAGAATACTAGAGTGGGTTGCCATGCCTTTCTCCATGGATGGGATCTGGGTGGGATCTTCCTCACCTAGGGATTGAATCCTGATCTCTTGCATTTGGCAGGTGGGTTCTTTACCACTAGCTCCACCTGGGAAGCTCTATTTATAGTATACAATTTAAAATATGCAAATAAGCAGGAAAAAAAAGGTAACATCTCCTAATTCCCCATCTCACACACAAAACTCAATGTGTACAGAGACTAACCCTATCAAAAACTTTGGAACAACTCCTGCCTCACAAAATCTGCCCTACTGATCGTTAACTACATCCTTAGAAATTCATCATGCAGTCTTAATGGCTTTTTTCAGTCTTGGCAGTCATAAAAAGGTACATTCTGTTCCTTTAAATCTGCTAATACTCTGAGGGTGTGGAGATGGGCTGCAGTGTTGGAGGGGAAATTTTAGGAAAGTAAAGAGAGAGAGAGTGGGCAGGAGCAGAAATCTTATTGAAGGACAAATTGAATCAGACTTTAAACACAAAAGCATTTCCACAAGCTACTGTTTACTGCTATTGAAGTCTTCTTTGTGCCCATGTTTAAGGCAAAATGATGACAAAAATACCAAGCTTATAAACGATACCACACTAGGGTCAGAAGTAGGAACAAAAAGGGAAAATTGTTAAACACTTTGGAGGAGGGCAGGAGGCGGGAATGTGTTCTGCTTTACTGAACTGGGGCCAATATGTTTTGTTTTGATTGCTCTCCTACTTCCTTCCTCATTTGTAACACATCCCTTACACTTAAAGCAGAAATTTCTGATCAAAATGTTGCAGCACCTACAAGGTCAAAAGAAGGTTCTCGAAGGATGGTCATCTCAACCATCAACCATGAAGCAATCACCAGAGCCCTGTGCCCCCAGCCCAGAGAGCCTCACTTTCTTGTAATGAGGTACCAAGGAAGGAACAAAACTCCCCCGTTCTTCCTGTAAGTCCAGTCAGAGGGGTTGGCCCTGGGCAGAGCTGGGAGGGAAAGGACTTGATGATCTGTGCCTTTCCATCTTCTCCTTCACTGCCCCTTTCCTGGAACCTTTCTCCAAAAGCCACATCCCACATCCGTAGTCTACCAACAGCATCCCCATTGATCCCATTCTTATTTTTTCACGAGATTATTGAACTAAAAAAAAAAAAAGTTTCAAAACTTCCACATAAATTGCTAATGATATAATTCAGACCTGTGGAGAAAGATATTTAAGATGGAATACTCTCTCAAGAGAGACACTCCAAAGTTCCCAGCATCTTGTCCCTCCACTGCCCCTCACAAATGGAGACCCTCAGTGACCTGCCAGTGAGCACTCCTCCTCGGACCCAGACTTCACCAGAGAGCACCTAAGTAGGACCTCCTGCTTTAAGACCACCTAAGAACCATTTTACCTGTTTTCATCTGTCAGGGCTGTATTGCAGAACACCACAGCCTGGGTGACTTAAACAGAAACTAATTTTATCACAATTCTGGGGGCTGGAAGTCTAACACTGAGGTGCTGACAGGTCTGTTTGCTTGAGATTTTGGCTTATAGATGGTCACCTTCTTGCTGTGTCTTCACATGGTCATCTCCCTGTCCTAACCTCCCTCTTATAAAAACATGAGTCATACTGCATTAGGGCTCACTCAAATGATTTCATTTTGCCTTAATTACCTCTTTAAAGACTCTATCTCCAGATACAGTTATCCTCTGAGGTCCTGGGAGCTAGGGCTTCACCATATGAGTTTTGAAAGAACACAGTTCATATATGTATAGTTATAGCTGATTTGCGTTGTACAGCAGAAACCAACACAACATTGTAGAGCAATTTTCCTCCAATTGAAAAATAAATTAAAAAACAGAAATGGGGGAAAAAAATAGTTCAACCCATCTTACTCTTCTTAAAACATCTTCAGAAAAGAATTTCAAAAAGCCACAGAAGGATAAAGCTGTTGTTCTTCAATATAGCTAGGAATGTTAAATCAGGCTTCCTTTACAGTCAAAAGCCCTAGCAGTTAAGGGATGGAAGAGTTATTTCAAAAAGAAGAAACCTGTTGGAAAGTTCCCAGCTGACTCAGCTCCAGGAGGAGAACATGAGAAGAAAACAAGAAACCACCCTGACCATGAACTTGCCATGATACCACCCAAAGGGAGCTGAGGGGTCTCCTTTACTGTCACCAGATAGTGCAGGATGCGAGCACCATCCAGTCAGATGCATTAGGGACTTCGGCCTAAGCCGTGAGTGAGACAGGCTGTGATCACCCAGGCTTGATGACTCAACAGAGTGAGCAGTCTGCTGTTTTCCCACACCCAGAAAGAACATATGGCACTACTTTGGGACTGTTTGTCGTCTAAGGCCATTCTTTTTCCTTTTGTTTATCTTCCGTAACAATAACTATAACCCATATTGAACTCTCACTGCATAGCAGGCATGGGGTTGATTGCTTTGTATGCATTTTCTCACTTAACTGAGAAATGGAATATTTCCCGCCAAATCAGTAAACAAAGGATGTCACAGTCATCAGCAATTGCAGCCACAACAGAAGGTGAGCTAGTGAGCCCTGAGGGAACTCAGGAAGGAAAGAATACCTGCCACTAGCAGCCATCAGAACTGTGAACATTTGAACTGTGGTGTTGGAGAAGATTCTTGAGAGTCCCTTGGACTGCAAGGAGATCAAACCAGTCAATCTTAAAGGAAATCAGTCCTGAATATTCATTGGAAGGACTGATGCTGAAGCTGAGGCTCTAATACTTTGGCCACCTGATGCGAAGAACTGACTTTTTAGAAAAGACCCTCATGCTGGGAAAGATTGAAGGCAGAAGAAGTGGATGACAGAGGTTGAGATGGTTGGATGGCATCACTGACTCGATGGACATGAGTTTGAGCAAGCTCCAGGAGTTGGTGATAGACAGGGAAGCCTGGTGTGATGCAGTCCTTGGGGTCACAAAGAGTCGGACATGACTAAGCTGAATTGAACTGAGCAGCCATCAGACAGCAGCCACTCCCTCTGGTGAGCCCCAAGGAAACTCAGGATGGAAAAACACAGGATACTGGCCCCAGATTGGTGAGGTGCATATCAAAGGAATGATTTCAGTGAACCCAGACTCTTGCAGGTTCCTATACATAGAAAAGTGCTAAATTCTTTAACTTGGGATATCTGGTTTTCTTTACTTAATAATAATCTTTTGATGATCAGACTACCTGCCCTTCGTTACAAAACTTCTGTATAACCTGGCTCCTCTCGCCTCCTCGAGTAGCTCTCTCAGGGTTACTTGAGATACTATCTCCCAGGTTTGAAGTTCTAAAAATTCCCACTGAATAAAACATAACTCTCAACTTTTAGGTTGTTAATATTTTTTAAGTCCACATAACCCTTACATTGGAGAAGGCAATGGCACCCCACTCCAGTACTCTTGCCTGGAAAATCCCATGGACAAAGGAGCCTGGTAGGCTGCAGTCCATGGGGTCACTAAGAATCAGACACGACTGAGCGACTTCACTTTCACTTTTCACTTTCATGCATTGGAGAAGGAAATGGCAAACCACTCCAGTGTTCTTGCCTGGAGAATCCCAGGGATGGCGGAGCCTGGTGGGCTGCCGTCTATGGGGTCACACAGAGTCAGACACAACTGAAGCAACTTAACAGCAGCAGCAACAGCAACCCTTACATTATTAGCTTC
The DNA here is from genome assembly GCA_006408695.1 of Aepyceros melampus. Classification (NCBI taxonomy): domain Eukaryota; kingdom Metazoa; phylum Chordata; class Mammalia; order Artiodactyla; family Bovidae; genus Aepyceros; species Aepyceros melampus. The sequence continues at coordinate 412,118 of SJXQ01005823.1, forward strand.
ATTTTAAATAGGAAGAAACTATCCAAGACCACACAGCTAGCAAGAGTAAGAGACTGTATTAGAACTAAGAACTCTGACACCAGAGCCCTCAGCTACTTCTCTTCATCAATCTACCTTCAAGAGGCAATAGGATTTGGCTAGAATAGTGTAGCTGGAAGGAACCACAAGGAAAGCTATTTAATCTCTCTATACTCAGTTGTCTCCTATACAATCTGGGGATAATTTACAAAAAGTCCCATCAAAGTAACTCATAAATACTATTATTATTATTTTCTTTCTAAAAAATTGTTTACATGATTAAACATGTAACAATACGAATCAATGAAACTACACTAATACATAAAATAATTCCTTGCTTTGCAAGCTTACATTAATTAGTACTGCTAGTTTGAAGTTATCCTTTTAGTTCGTTTTTCAGCAAAGGTGAAATTTATATGGGCCCTTCTTTTTCAGTCCCTTTTTAAAATCACTACTGATTGCTTATTAACATTGCATTTTCATTATCCCTACAGCCTCTCAATCTCTTAGGACGACTCAGTGGATAATTTAAAATTCATGTTTAATTTATTATACATGCCTATAGCAATTTTTTTCATAGAGTGATCCTTGTTAAAGTTCCCAAGGCCTGGAGGCACAAGTGGCTCCATTAAAAATGTATTTCTCAGTTTTCTTGTGGGACTCGTTTAAAAAGTGCTGGAGTGGGCACATTCAGAGCTAATTGACAGTAGATTATATACTATTCTATTCACCACATTTGAAGAAACATTCCTCTTTTGTCTGATAATTAGTTGTATGCCAAAACTTCCCATTTTCTGATTTGGGGATTATAATTAAAACATATGACATAAGATAATGTAACTGATTCAACTATTTTCCTGGGTAGTGGTTCAAAGGAGAATTATAGGGGTAAATCAGGAGTATGGGAAAGAATGGAAGAATGGTCGTTATATGCTTCTAAACAGAGGCTTGGAAGAGCTTCCCTGGTGTCTCTGATGGTAAAGAATCCGCCTGCAATGCAGAGACCTGGGTTCGACCCCTGGGTTGGGGAAGATCCCCTAGAGGAGGGTATGGCAACCACTCCAGTATTCTTATCTGGAGAATCCCATGGACAGAAGAGCCTGGTGCACTACAGGGGGTCACAAAGAGTTGGACAAGAATGAGCAACTAGGCACACACACAGATGCTTGGAAAGTTAAGTGATAGTGAGACAGAGTGGACAGGCAAGGTATTTCACATGCCTTCTCCAGATGCTCCAAATGAAATAATCAGGAAGAAGTGGAATGCTTTTCTCTGGCTGTGACCTCCAGTTTGGGACCAAGATCCATCCACAATTAGGTACCATGTACTTTCCTGGAAGAGAAATGAATCCAGACATGGCCTATTTTTTCTGCTGGAGCTAGTTCCACAATCAATCAAATGGTTTATGTTTCATTGACATTGAGCTTTACTTTCAAGTCTTCTAAAACCTAAACCGGGCCTCTTGCATGTGACTAAGATGATTTCTATTTATTGAGTCAATAAGGTTATTTGTGTTTGCAGATATGTGAAAAACATGGATACAACCAAGCATAAATTCCAAATCACATGGTCTGGGAGACATTGATTTGACTTGGCTAGTATGGATTATTTTTCTTAATGTACCTGTAGTTAAAGATCTTCCTTACTATATGTTGTGCCACCAAAACAATAAGGGGTCCAAGCAGCCCTGGGAAAACTTCTCTTTCCCTGGTTAATGGACTCAGGGAAGCCATACACTTTTTAGTCAATAGAGCTTTCACTCTACTTGCCAAACAGATGGACTGTCTGACTAGGGGATGGCTCTAGAATTTTCTATCAAAATAACTGTGGTTTTTTCAAAATAGGTTAACTTACGTCTAGTAAATATGAACAATGGCCCAGGATTAAGGACAAAATAATTAAGGAATCTACTTGTAAATATTCCCTGGGGGGAAAAATTATATATTTTTTCACTGAGGCTTTATTTAATGCAGCACTGTTGAGAAAAATGATTTTGATTTCTCTCACCGTTTTATCTTCAATACCCAGCATAGTGCCTGTACCATAGTAGAAGATTTTAAATATTTGTTAAATAGGGGAAACCTATTTGGTTAAAAATAAGCAGGCTCCAGCATCCTGATCATCTTATATAATACATTCAAATAGAGAATAAATGCATTTATTCATCAAAGCATCAACTCTGTGTAAAACACACTTGCCATAATGTCAGTTTTCTTTCAGGGAGGAGAAGCAATTAGTTTGAAACAGACCTTCTTCAAATGCAGATCACAATAAAGAGCACTCTCCTCAGGAATGGGCATAGCCCCTTATATTTGCAAATCTCTTCATGTTCAGTTTCATTAGCTATGTTAAGAATAAGACTCTAGAATTTCAGAGGTAGTATCTCATTTTACAGATGAAGAGTAAAAATCCAAAGGCGGTAATTACAGCTGATAGTAATTGAGAACTTACATATTTAATGCTTAAAACCCTAAGAAAAATCTGTAAACCTATTATCTAATCAGCACAGCCATCCTATGAGGTAGGTACTATTTTATTTGATATTAGAGGAAACTCAGATGGTTAAATGACAAATCAAATGTCATATGGTTTCCAAGTGGTGAAGACAGGATTTGAACCAGGTCTGTTTTGCTCCAGAGCTCAGGTCCTTTACTGCTTCTGTGCTCTCTTGTCTTCTGAAAGTTCATAAGAGCTTTGGTCAAGTCCATTCCTGGGGCTTCCATGGTTGTCCAGTGGTTAAGAATCTGCCTCCCCATGCAGGGGACATTGGATAGATCCATGGTCTGGGAAGATTCCACATGTCACGAGACAACTAAGCCCATGAGCTGCAACTCCTGAAGCCAGCATGCTCTAGAACTCATTCTTCTCTAGAGTTCTTCTCTGCAACAAGAGAAGCCACCACAATAAAAAACCCCCGCACTGCAACTAGAAAGTAGCCCCCACTGGCTGCAATTAGGGAGAACCCTTGCCTAGCAGCAAAGACCCAGTGCAGCCAGAAATAAACAAAGAATTAAACTTTTTTAAAAACAAAAACCCCTTCCTGGACATGGCACTTTAAGGACATATGGTCTTCTAAGATCTCAAAGCGAAAGTATTTCTCAAGTGGAAACAATACTGAAGACAAACTGCAAAAGGGATCATGTGAAGCAGTGGACAGGGCACACGCACTGAGGTCTGCTGACCTTCACACCAAAGTCTTGATTCTGAGTTTACAGCCCTCGGGCCCTGCAGGATGCCTACATGGTATCATTATGAGCTAGTCACTAAAAAGCTTCCTCTATTTCAAGCAGGCTGAACTCCTTAAAATTCCTACTACACAGTTGACATTTTCTTGTCTCTATTCTCTTCTAGAAGCTTCCCTTGCCCATATAATACCCCCTAATAAGTTAAATATGGCCAGAAATTCTTTACAGCAACTCCCATTGAAAGGTGGAAACTATTTCCCCAGTGCTTTGAATCTGAGCTGACTTTTGTGACTTGCTTTGCCCAATAGTTTGTGGCACAAGTGACGTCCTGTGAATTCCAAGCCTTGGCTTCTAAAAGCCCTGAAGCTTCTGCTTTCATGCTCTTAAAACACTGCTGCCATAGGAACAAGCCCATCTGTGAGGCTGAAAGAGACCCCATGAGGAAAGAAGCCCAGCCCCCAGCCATCACAGGATCCTTTACCAAGGCCCCAGGCTGTGAGTGGTGAACGAGGCTCTCCATGACCCGCTGAACTACCAGAGGCTGCAAACAGAGTTGAGACACGTGGTCCCAACTGAGCTCTGCCAAGATTGCCAAGCCAAAGAACAGTGATAAATAAATGAGTATTGTTGTGGTTTGTAATGCAGCAGTAGATCACTAACACATACCTTTTTATTCCTTTCTTTCTATAAGTCCTCCAGGCACTTGTAGAGTGAGCTCCAAAGCCATTCCTCCAACAAGTTTCCCAGTTTCCCCTGGTGGAAACTTTCTCTGCAAAGCCAGCCTTTCTTAAGTTTGAGTCAATGCCCGGTCTTGTGTTATTCTTCAGTCACTGAGACCCAGCTGCATCCCTAAATCCCTTCCCCATTCACCAGCTGATGACTGAGCTCTCACCATTAAAGTTTAACTACTTACATAAAAGCACGAATGCCTATTAAATTTTAAGAGTCCCTGGAAGGGATAACAAGTTTGTGCTTTTGATTTTCCTCTTATTATAAAAGTGTACAGGAATAGAAAGTGACCCAAACATAAGGTCACTTTCCCAAAGAGGAAAAAAAAAATTGAATGGTTTTGACTAACTTAAATATAAACATTTAGGGATATAGATGAAATGGTTATGTATCTAATTCCAATGTTTAAATTTTTTAAATTAATTTAATTAAGCATACATATTTAAAATCATATAAATAACATTTGATTTAGAAATACTGTTTCTCCTACTCTTCCGTTCATTAAGGCATAGATTCAAAGTTGCTGTATGTGTCTTTAGCAGCAAGCCTCCTTCATATTATGAGAGACACTTCTGAGCCATCTGACAAGTTTTCCAGACATAATCTTTTCTTTCATCTAGTGTGTTTTAACTATGATGCTACCACTGGAATTTTTATCTCAAGCCACAAGTACTTATTCACAAAACACTATGATAACTGTTTTTCCATTTATTGTACAAGTGTATATTCATAATCTTAATAATTTAACCCTTACAGTATTGCTTTATAAAGGGAATTCTAGAAAACTGACTTATAATGACATCTAAGCCTTGCAATATGAGGATCTGATCCCAAAAGAAGAATTCATTAAACTGATGTTAAATGTATTTGCTCTTTTTTTTTATTTAGAATATCACCATAATCATCTAAAATTTTATAATTTCTTGAGGTCACTTAAAGCTAATGTGTCTTCCCCAGATAGTATTTTGTGGATCAAAAAATGTCACAGAGAGCATTCCACAATGCAAAGGATTCTGGAAGGACTAGAATGTAAAGAGACTCCCGCTTTACTGAGAGATATTTGGGAGGGGGCATCAAATTCCCTTATATCACATATATTAATACATACTTATTCTAGAAACTTCAGATAATACATAAAATTAAAGGAGTGAAAATAAAATCATAAATAATGCTGCTAATTAGAGATTATTATTTCAATCTTTTGGTTCATTTCCTCCCAGATCTTCCTCTTAAGCCTTATTATATATTACATTCAATTCAGTTGGCTCTATTATCATTTAATATTATAAGCATTTCCCTTATTAGGGATATAGATGAAATTTTGTAAGAAAGATAAGCCATCATTCAGCCAACAAGCCCACTGTTGCAGTACACTGATACTGTCTGGGGGAAGGGACAATATCACAAGAAGTCACCAGCCCCTTGCACCTTCATGTTCATGGCTGTAGATTTCCTTTTCCTTTATTGAACTTGGGAAGATTCGCTGGAGGAGGGCATGGCAACCTACTCCAGTATTCTTGCCTGGAGAACCCCCATGGACAGAGGAGCCTGGCGGACTGCAGTCCATGGGGTCACCAAGAGTCAGATACGACTGAGTGACTAAGCACACACACAAGCACGCATGCCAGTGATAAAATGAACACAGGGAAAAAAGAAAAATAAGAATTTGACCCAAGTGAAATGTACCAGAAGTGAGGAAAGGGCAGTCCCTGCCCTCAAAAGAGAGACCTTGAAACAATTAATTGCATAAAATATGATAAGGACTTAAAAAAGGCATATGCAAATGCTATGACCATAAAAAGTAGACAGTGTTGACCACGCAGGGGAAGTTTCATGGAGGAGTCAACATCTGAGAATGTGGAGTGTTTTTTGTTAGTTACGTTGTTAATTGCTGGGTTTTGGGATATTAAGACTAAATTTTTTAAATATTTGCAAATTCACAAGAAATCTTTGGAATCTTTCCCCCAGTAAATTCCAAGAACTGAGCAAGTCTGATATGTAGAAACCTGCTGAACCACACCTGAATGACGCACCAACTGAGTATTTCCTGGTCTGGGAATTTTTTCCCAAGAGCAACTTTGGATAGGGGAGGAAAAGAACATGAGGGTACCTGGCCTGAAGGGATGGGACAAGCGTGAGCATGAAAGGCCAGAACCAGCTCTGCCGCTCCCATACTCATCTCCTTGCCTTGCATTTCTGTGTCCCACACATCGCAATGACACCTCCACGTGTGCTCTCTGGTCCTCTGAAACAGGCAAGTCTCCTCTCCCTCCAGTAAGTTCCCAGAATTTATGGGAACTGAGAAGAATTTATTTCTTCCCAGCAAGAATGTAATTGTATTGAGCCCATGGCTGGATCAGGGTTTGAAGCTCAACTTCACTATGTATACTGTGGGCTCTGAGTGACCCTGGATGACTGGCAACCTCCTCTGTCCTCACATTTCTGCCCAAGGAACCTTGCTAACTCTGTGGCTGAAGAAACAGCCACAAGCGAGTAACAGATGCGTCCCTTCTGGCCACACTGACCCTACAGAATCTTCACCTCAGATCTGTTTCTTGCTTTTACATGGCAGCTTGGATTTGACATTTTCTGAACGTCCTAAGGCCACTACACCCAGAACTCTAAGGTCTGTCTCATGTTGGGGGAACTGGGCTGGGACAGTGAGGGCCAGATATGTAGACTTTAGAGTGCTCCCCAACCACCCTACCTAAAGTAACCCCCACTCCACACAACCCACATAGTTAAGTCTGCATTTATTTTCTTCATAGCATGGGTCACTTTCTGAAACTATCTTTGGCTTGGTTTGTTTACTTATTTATTGTCTGTCTTCCCAGTAAAGTATACCATAGGAACAGGAATCTTGTTCCAACACCTAACACAGTATAAGACACTAAAGATGAAACGGTATTAAAGAATAAATGAACAAACAAGAGTAAATGTGACTTCAGAAGATGATAAGGATGACATGGTGCTAAATATTGGAGAAAGAATAACATAAGATAACATCTCTAACCTCCAAATCTCACCGTCTGATAAGAAGAGAGAATAAGAAACAAAATAATTACAATACGGTGTGAAAAGCATAATATCAGACATAATATATAAGTGCAGAGATAGTACAGAGGAAGAGGCCTAGATATTTTCGGAAGGAAGTAATTTCCCAATTTAGTTTTAAAGAATTAATGGAAATTTGCCAGGTGGCTAATAAGGGAAATCCTTTCAAGAAGGCCTCTTGGATCATTATTCTGACCTAAACATTTACCTCATTTCCCTTCCCCACGGAAACTTGGGGTTAAAAATACCCTTTAGGATCATCCAGTCCAGCAGTTCTTAAAAGAGGACTGCCGCAGTTTTAAAATACGTCCACAAACTGACGCTTATACCTTCTGTGGAGCCTAATGCATTTCCCTTTGGATGTGGGCTTAACTTAGTCATTTCTAATGAAGAGAATGTGGGAAAATGATAAAGCCTGACTTCTGAGGCTGGGTCACAAAATACACCATGGTTTCCATTTTATCCTATCTTGGATGGCCCATTCTGGAGGAAATCAGCTGCCATATTGTGAGGACTCATAAGACAAGTCTTCTCAGGTGGCGCTGCTGCTGCTGCTGCTAAATCGCTTCAGTCGTGTTTGACTCTGTGTGACCCCATAGACGGCAGCCCACCAGGCTCCCCCATCTCTGGGATATGGTGGCGCTAGTGGTAAAGAACCTGCCTGCCAATGCAGGAGACACAGGTTCAATCCCTGAGTCAGGAAGATCCCCTGGAGTAGGAATTGGCAACCCATTCCAGTATTCTTGCCTGGAAAACCCCATGACAGAGAATCCTGGGGGGCTACAGTCCATAGGGTCACAAAGAGTCAGACATGACTGAAGAGACTTAGCATGCACATAAGACAATGCAGGGAGGCCTCTTGTCCACAGCCAGTGAGGGGACCTTCCTGGAAGCAGACCCTCTAGCTCCAGTTAAACCTTCGGATGATGTCAACTATGGTCCAGATCTTGCCTGCAAGCTCGTGAGACCCTGAATTCCCCAGCTGAGCTGCTCCCAAATTCCAGACCAACAGAAACTGCGAGATAATAAATATCTGTTGTTTTTCAGCCACTAAGTTTGGAATGATTTGTTACATAGCAACAGATAACAAGTATGAGGATCTCAGATAGTTTGTATTTATGTGAATTATAACTCTTTATATTTACTGTATTAGAAATAAAAAGTGAGTTCAAAATATTTGTGTATTAATTCATTTAAAATAATCTTAATAAATATAGTATGTTAGCATAAATAATATTTTATGAAAAATATTTTTCCAAGCAAAAATTGTTTAGAAGAATGGCATCACTTTACATTTTTACAAATTTTTTTATGTTTGCTTTAATGGAAGATAGCTCTATTCTTACATAGGCTTTTGTATTTAAACACTTGTGAAACCACCAATCTTATAGCTTCTGTAAACTCCACTATACCCTTGTAAGAGAGTAAAAATGAAAGTCACTGACCTTGTCAGCATTCTCTGTAACACCCGTGACATGTAGACGCACAATCGTGCTTAAACATGCTCAGTGACTGGAAACTCACTAGTTCCCAAGAAAGCCCACTGCTCCCTCCAAAACCTTTCCATAGAGTTCCTATCTCGGCCATGCTAGTTTTCACTCTCATTAGTCTTATGCGTTCTCCCTAAGGTTATTCAGAATAAGTCTAATCATTTATTTAAGGCTAAGACCATCTTACAGCATATTTTAAGAGTTATTCATAACTTTACAGAGTACATGAGTTTACAGAATACTGTTGCCCATGTTTCCTTAAAAAACAACTTTAAGATAATCAGTTCAATTCTAACAAACATCTCAAAAGAATTTATCGAGTTATGCCCTTCTGCTAGTTCATCTCAAGATCTGCCTGTGATCTTTTACCAGACACAAATATCCTTATAATGGCCGTTTTCAGGTATTAGACTAGCAGAACTTACAGACTTCAAGTATCTGGGATGGTAAAATTAAAAGAACACTGAGGGACTACCCTGGTGGTAGAGTGGATAAGAATCTGTCTGCCAACAGAGGGGCCACAGGTTTGACCCCTGGTCCAGGAAGACTTTACATGCACTAAGCCCATGCACTACAGCTACTGAGCCTGTGCTCCAAAGCCTGCGAGCAGCAACTACTGAAGCCCGGGCGCCTAGAGCCTGTGCTCCGCAATAAGAGAAGCCACCAAAATGAGAAGGCCAAGTACCATAAGGAAGGGTAGCCCCGGCTCACCACAACTAGAGAAAGTCTGAGAGCCACAGTGAAGACCAAGTGCAACCAAAAATAAAATATATAAGTACCATAAGGAAGGGTAGCCCCTGCTCACCGCAACTAGAGAAAGTCTGAGAGCCACAGTGAAGACCAAGTGCAACCAAAAATAAAATATATAAATAAAATTTTTTTTAAAAAATAAAAGAACACTGAAAACAATCAGTGCAATTCAGAAGAGAGATTTTCCTTTTCTGCTTAAGGGCCAGCCTTCTCATTGCATTAATCATCCAAGTTTTGTGTTTTAAGTGCTTCCTACAGCATCCTGAAAGCTTCAGGCATGTTTCCACATAAATAAGTTGAGCTTAGCTATTCATCAAAATTGTCCACTAGGTCCCTGTTTAGAGGTGGCCTGGGAAATGACGTCTTCTGGTTTGTGAGGGTAGAAAGACAACATTTGTGGCTGGTTCTGAATCACAGAAACAAGTTCTGGAAACATCTCCAAAAAAAAAAATTATCCAGAATAGAAAATACAGTTTTCTTCTCATGTTAATTTTGAACTCTGGGAAGAAGAGCAGTGCTCAGTCAGACTTAAAAACTGAGTTTAAATCCTCTTACATTCACATGAAATATTTGACACACACACCAGAAAGACGGTACTCTGCTTATGGGAATGTAAATTGGTCATTATGGAAAACAGTATGAAGGTTCCTCAACAAATTAAAAATATAAAAACTATTATATGATCCAGAAATTTTACTTCTGGGTATACATCCAAAGGAAATAAAATCAGTATCTCAAAGAGACATCTGCACTGCCACAGTCATTGAAGCATTATTCACAGTAGCCAACATATGGAAACAACCTAAGTGTCTGTCAACAGATAAGCAGCTAAGGAAAATGTGATACAGATGTGACAAAGATATATAGACACATGTGTATAAAGTGTAATACTGCTCAGCCATACAAAAGTAAGAAACCTTGTCATTTCCAACAACATGGATATACGTAGGGGACATTGCGCTAAGTGAAATAAGACAGAACAGAGAAAGACAAACACTGCATGATTCTACTTATATGTGGAATTTTAAAAAATGCTGAACTCATAGAAACAAAGAGTAGAACATTAGTTACTAGAGGGTGGGGAAAACAGACAGATGCTGTCAAACAGTACCAGCTTTCAGCTATAAGATGAATAAACTCTGGGGATGTAACCTACAGCATGGTGACTAAAGTTATTAATACTGTACTGTGTACTTGAAATTTGCTAAGAGAATAAATCTTAAATGTTCTCATCACACATACACACAAAATGGGAATTTGGTGAGGTGACAAGGTGTTAATAAACCTAATTGTGGTTAATATTTTACCATGTATATAAAATCATCATAATGTACACTGTAAATATCTTATTATTTTGTCAACTAAACCTTAATAAATGTGAACAAAAAACAACATGAATTTATGACTGTAAAAAATCACATTGTATCTGTAGTATATAATAAATAGTATATACTATTTTATTTGTCAACTATGCATATTAAAACTGGGGGAAAATGAATAGAAATAAAATTTAAAACAAATACAAAAAAACAAATGAACTGAATCCATCTAAATGCCATTTCTAATATTCAGTCTCCTAATTTAGAAGATTACTTTGGCCACCTCATGCGAAGAGCTGACTCATTGGAAAAGACCCTGACGCTAGGAGGGATTGGGGGCAGGAGGAGAAAGGGACGACCGAGGATGAGATGGCTGGATGGCATCACGGACTCAATGGACATGAGTCTGAGCGAACTCCGGGAGTTGGTGATGGACAAGGAGGTCTGGCGTACTGCGATTCATGGGGTCGCAAAGAGTTGGACATGACTGAGCGACTGAAATGAACTGAACTGAACTGATAAGATTTATAGAACTTTGTACTGTCCCTGAAAACAATCTAAATTAATATTACACAGTTCAGAGGATTCATTAAGCCATTTCTTGTGTTCTCTCACTGCATAATAAAGAAAAGTATGAAATTAGTATTTTAATAGTACCAGCTAACATTTATTTTTTATTACATCAAGAACTGTATGAGGTGCTTTTTAGCTTTAGTTCATTTAATCTTAATAATCACATCAAGTACTCTCGCTATGTCCCTTTTATAGAGAGGAAAACTGAAATTTAGAAAGCATACAGCCAAGGTCACAAAACTAGAAAGTGGCAGAGAACAAATCTAAAACAATGATCTATGAAATGCCAAAGCTCAACCTCTAAATCATTGCAATATAAAATTCTGATAGCATGAAAAACCTAATACCTGTGGATAGGGATGATAATTATTCACAGTTTGATCTTAGAAAGGATGAACTAGGAACTGCTGGCAACACCCAGGACCTCCCAAACATAAGGACCCTTTGATTTCATCATTACACGCACATCATTAGAGGACAGGAAATTACCTTCTAGGCATGCGGGAAAATCGGTTGGAGATATGTGAAAACTAGCAAGATGAGGAAATAAGCAGCAAAAAACTGGTTCGACTGCATAAGAGTGATATCAGAACCATTTGTGTGTGCTCCATTTACATTTGTACTGCAACACAGCAGGCTGCACAGATTTTGTGTTTTTATCATATATGTTTTATTTTATAGCAACAGATTCTTCCCACTGGACCTCTCACATTTGAAGCAGAGAAGCAGCACGTGTGGACTTGGGTGTCATCCTGACCTAGGTCTGAAGCTTGCTGCATTATTTATTGCCAGTGTAGCCTTGGGCAACCTGTACAAACTCAGTTTTTTCACCTGTAAAGTGAAGGTTTAAAAAAAAAAAGGAAGAACATGTTTTAAATATCACATAGTATTTAATACATGTAAAACCACATGGCACTTTGTTAACTATTATTTGCATTGTGATGGTGATTAATAAGCAAGGCCATCTGAGCATGAAAACTTGAAATGGTTTTGTTTTTCTAATTAGACAAAAGCATTGTTCTCACCTCCCTCCATTTTGCAGCTGTTTCCAATTTATAGTCCCACCTCCTTGCTCCCCACCCCCATGGTGGGACTTCTGTATCCTTCAGCAAATACAACAACTCACTAAGAGAAGAAACAAGGATAAAACAAACAGCAGGTGGAGTAACAGAAGAATGAGAATAAAAGGAAGAGGCTATTTTTAAGTTTATAAAACAACCTCATGCCATGCAGCAGAAATAGATCCAGCATTGTGAACAGAGAATGGAAATTTCTTTGTGGGCTTCCTGGGGAGAAAGGAAGATAATTTATTGCAGTGAACCATCCAGAGATGTTTGGAGAGAAGGCTTCATCCAACCCTTAGACAACATTCCCATCATGCCACACATAAATATCCACATAAATAACTGACTTCAACTAAGAGTCAAGACATCTAAACCAGAAACACGTTAACTGAAACTATATTCTATGGGATTTTACACATTTGAACAAGAAGACCAAGAGATACAGTTCCAGGGATTGAATCAGGCCTTAAATATATGGTATTAAATATGAATAAACTGGAGATAATAGCAGAGACCTTAAGCAAAGCATGTAGGAACAAGTTAAGTGCTCAGTAACCTTTGGGAAACTCTAATCTCTGATATTTCATTTGTTAAAGGGGAAGAGAAATAGTTCACAGGATCTCAGCTTAGAGGGGAGACTTGGCTGGAAAGCAGTCGGGTTGAACATCTGAGCCTTTGAGAAAAAGAGGGTGCTTCAGGGACATAGAGCACAGAGCAACAGGGACCCCTTCCAAAAGCCTGCAGCTGAGATCTTCACAAAGCTGTTATTTGTGTTTACAAGAGTATTCATTATGTTTATTTGAGATTTATTATAGAAGAATAATATTGGCAATGGACCAACTTCTAATAAATAGATAATTGGCAAAACATTTATCATTGACTCATTGTTCCTGAGGAAACTGTTTAATCTTTATCACTTCAATCTGTCAATAAAACATGAGAAAGGCTATGCCCTCACTCTACATCTGAGTAATATGGGAAGCGCACAGGATGACCACCACCCTTCAGGAGAGCTGCCACTCAAGCACCAGTGAATTCTTCGAAGTTCAACTCGACTCTGGTACCACAACCACTGTGGAGGAAGGAGTGACTGGTGAAACCTCATTCAGTAATTCAAAAGGTAATAAGGGAGAGTGAGAGGGTGAGAGAGTCCTGAATGGCCTGAGGTATCAAAGGGATTTGAGACAAATTATGAAAAATGAGAGAGAAAATACAAGCCAAAGATGGAAGCACAGTACAATATTTAGATAATAAGGAGGAAAACATCCCAACTGAGTTTTGCAGTCCAGTTCAGTTTAGTCACTCAGTCGTGTCTGACTCTTTGCGACCCCATGGACTGCAGCACGCCTGTCCGTCACCAACCAAATGCCTACATAAAAATAGCAGTCAGTTAAAGCTGGGAAGGAAGTGAAGAAAGTAAGGGGGGTGAAGAGTTAAAATTAAAAAGACAATTGTGTTTTTGAACTGTGGTGCTGGAGAAGATTCTTGAGAGTCCCTTGGACTGCAAGGAGATCAAATGAGTCAATCCTAAAGGAAATAAACCCTGAATATTCATTGGAAGAGGCAGAGGATGTGATGGTTAGATAGCATCACTGACTCAGCGGACATAAATTTGCTCAAACTCCAAGAGATAGTAAAGGACAGAGGAGTCTGGCTTGCTATAGTCCATGGGGTCACAAAGAGTCAGACACAACTGAGGACTCAATAACAACTACAATTTTTTATTCCTTTTCTTTAAAGAAATTATTTCAAGTCATTGCTTACTTTTGACTTCTTAAAACTGCCTTACAGAGCCACAAAGCCAAGTATTTGGTCATTTTAATGGGAAATGTATTTTAAATGTGCTAATTGAAGGATGGTGATTCATGATGAGTTAAAGAAAATGATAACCCAAGAGTAAGGGTGTATCTGATTTAATCCTGCCCTGTCCAGGGAGAGAGACACTGGGACTCATTTCTATCTGGACTTCCACTTTTTTACTTGAAGAATGAACTTTAGTTTCTCTTTGGCATATCTGAACTGCCAGCATCACTCCTCTTGTGCTTTAGGGCCAGTATTAAGTAAAATGAAGGTTACTTGAACACAAGCACTACTGTACCGAGACAGTCGAGCTGAAAACAGAGATGGCTACTAAGTGACTAAAGGACTGGACATGCTGGACAAAGGGACAGTTCACACACCGAGTGGGATGAAGTGGACAGCGAGAGATTTCATCATGTTACTCATAGCAGTGCGCAATTTAGAACTTAGGAATTGTTTACTTCTGGAATTTTCCACATAATATTTTCAGGCTGAAATTGACGATGGGTAACTGAACATGCAGAAAGAGAAATCGTGGACAAGGGAGGACTGCTGATTTTGTTAATGGTTGGTTCTGTTTCTAAGTAAGCATATAATTGCTTTTTTCATTTCATAATCACCCTGAGGCTGCATGGATGACAGCACTCCCTCCTGCCCCATGCATTTGAGCCTTAGCTTTGTTCTGAGGACTGGGTTTCACCTCCATCCCCACTACCCACCCCCTCACCAGCACCACCCCACTCCCAGCCCCATGCTCCTTCTGCCACTGGCCCAGGTGGGCTTCCACTCTCAAAGTGGCCCTGCTTCTTGGCCTCCTGCTCCTTCAGGGCAGGCCTCTGGCTCCTGGAAAATTGGGCAATGCCACCATAACTGCTGGACCAGCAGGCCATTTCACTGCTCCCTTTCTCTTTCCTTTTAACCCCAACCACCCTACTCCCTCAGCTCCTGTCTGTTCCACTCCACCCCGTTGCACTCTATCACAGACTCCTGTGCTTTTCCTTTATAATGAGCACAGGTTCTAATTCTGTATCAGTTTACTAAACTAATGGAGGCACGATCCATGTCTACTTAGCTCATGGTCACATTTCAGCATCTACTACCAAACTACCATTCTTGGCATCTAGATGACATGCAGTAAAACGTGTTAAATGGATGCGTGAGCAAATGGCTACTATCCCCATCCATCGGGCTTCTCCTGCTGCCTGATCTCACTGACTGCCTCGGGCGACTCACTCGTGGTCAGCGGCAGCCTGCACAACAGGACAGTTTATTCATTGTTCCTACAGCTTGGCACAGAGGAGGCATTCTACTTATGAGTCAAGTGCCACTAGAAGGACTGTTGCCTCAGGAAACCAAGGGCCACATATCTGGGCGGCCTCTCGGCGACTGTCCCTCTCTCAGCTTCAGAAACAGGAGTGAACTCACCACGTGCCAGAGGAAACCCACTCTCTGAAACTCCCACTGTTCTATCAGAAACGCTGTTGAGCATTTTAATCCCTCCAACTCCTTCCCGAGAGGCCAGTGGACCACCTCACCTGCTCCTTCCTGATAGTAGGTCCTCTTCACCAGAAAAAAATGAAATGGCAATGTGTTCAGAGTAATTTTAAAAAAGGTTTCTTTGATTTGTGGATTAGCCATGTCTAATAAGCTGCTGTTTATTAGGAAAAAATAGTGTGTTTTTTCTAACCAAAATGATCCACATATATTAGTTACGAGCTTTTTGGATGAGACATGCTAAAACAAATAATTATCTTTCACGCTAATGCAGCAGTGAAAGCAAAATGCCCCAAACTCCAATCTATCATAGGTATTTTATCCAACTCCTACTCAAGATCTTTAACTGATTTATTTTCATCCTCAAGAAACATATTGGGACTTCCCTTGTGGCCCAGTGGCTAAGACTCTGCGCTGTCAATGCAGGGTGCAGGGTTCAATCCCTGGCAGGGAACTAGATCGCACATGCTGCAGCTAAGACCCGGTGCAGCCAAAAAAAAAAAAAGAAACATATTGATGCACATTATCTAGTAGAAGATATAAAAGGCTGGCATGAATTTGTTCTGATTTCATTTGCTACCTATGATATGTTACTCCCTCACCTACTACCTTTTATGTTTCAATATATTGAATTAATTTTTCAGTTTCCTCAAATTTTTACATAATTTCTCAGCATGAAGAAAAAAAACGATTAAAATATGTTTTAATTGCTCACAAGTGTTTCTTCTGATCCTGAGAACTGTATTTGCTTCTCTTTAATCCTCCCTTATTAAGTACACCTCTAAGAAGTGACTTCATGCATCTTGCAACACACCACACCCTTTAAATAAAGGGGAGGCTTCCACGGGATGATGACTAAACCCTACACTGCTCTGCATAATGCGATCAGAGCCCTTATATTAGAAGATAGCCATCTGCCATTGCCTCTTACACAATCAGTTCCTAAAGCCGCAAAGTATAACCCACATGTCTTAGGCTCCATATCACAGCATGAAAAGCCACAGGATTTTCACATTTGTTTAATGTCATTTTAACCCGTTGTGAACTTTGTTTCTCACCTTACCAAGAAGCCCACCACCAACTCCTGTGGAGAATTCCCAGGGCTCGGGACTCAGGACCAGATGACTTCATTCTACATTGTTGTTTCTACACCTGCAGAGCTCATCTTAGCAAAGATTCTTCTGTGTGAAGTCACCTTTTCCCCTTGTCTTTACCTTTGTTCTCCAATATTCATCAATTCTTTTAGCAGAGAAAATCCCGTCTAACAAAACTTTAAAGTTTGCTACTCGATCCAAAAAAAAAAAAAAAGCTGGCAGAACAGGGGTATGAACCTGGATTAAGAATGTAGTCAAGCAAATGACTTTTCATTTCTTTTATCCAACTTTAGCTGTGAAAAAATACAGTAGAGAAATAATACAGGAAAGAACAAACAAATATAATTGAAGTTATAGTGAGTTGGTTTGCCCATATTTCTTGGCTTTTTTCCCTTATCACTGGCCACTCCTCAAATAGCCTTTACTAGTTCCTTCTCATCTCTTTGACTTCTTTTTTTTTTTTTAAATGTATATTAATAAGGCTGTTAAAGTGAGACATAACATACATACCATAAACTTCACTGGGCTTTCCTGGTGGCTTAGTTGGTAAAGAATCCACCTGCAATGTGGAAGACCTGGATTCAATCTCTGGGTTGGGAAGATCCCCTAGAGAAGGGCATGGCAACACACTCCGGTAATCTTGCCTGGAGAATCCCCATGGACAGAGGAGCCTGGTGGGCTACAGTCCATAGGGTGGCAAAAAGTCAGACACGACTGAGCGACTATGCACAAACTTCACGTTTTAAGTGCACAGTTCAAAGATTTTCAGTAAATTTACCGAGTCACACAACCACACCACTGCCATACAGTTTTAGAACATTTCCATTTCCTCTAAAAGGTCCCTTGTATGTATTTCTTTGACTTAGCAGGGAGCTTAGTCTTTGAACCACTTGTCTTTATATTCACTTCCTAGATGATCTCATCTGGTCTCTACATTTTAAATACCAGATATATATTAATGAGTCTGAAATCTACATCCCCACTCTGCACCTCTCCCCTGAACTCCAGACTCATCTCCTAAACATCTAATAGGCGTCTCAAACTCAGTATGCTCCAAACTGAGTTTTGATCTTTCCCTAAAACTGCTCCGCCCAGTCTTCCCTAGCCAGGTAATAGCAATTTTTTATTCCAGTTGCTCAAGCCAAAACCCCTGGAGTCATCTTCGACTCCTGTCTGTCTTCACACCCCAACACCAAATCCATCAAGAAATCTTGTTGAGTCTACCTACCTGTAAAACAGAGGCAGAATCCAGCTACTTGTCATACCCAGACTGCTCCTACCTGGGTCCACGCACTGGGTTATTGCCTGACTGGTCTCCTGCTCTTGTGCTTACTCTCTGCCTTCTATTCTCCACATAGAAGCCAGAGAAATTCTTTTAAAATTTATTCAGATTGTGTCACAACTCTACTCAAAACTCTACAATGCAGCTATTTTTAGTCCCATATAGTTTCTTTGTATTTTGTTGCTTGAGGAGAAGCATTGGGGCAGATTACAGACAAAAGATATCAAAAGACCAAAAAAATTTTGCTGCTGCTTCTAAAGAGCCAGGAGCAAAACTGAATGTTGGGAGCAAAAGCAGGGTACACCGCATGCCCTCTGCACTCTACCCCGTGAGAAGGTGGGCAAAACACCCAAGCCACTCCTCTGCCGGACACCTGGACACACTCTTACCCTCACCTCACGTGAAGAAGAAGCTCGCCCTCCCCCAGAGAGTGAGCAAGCAAGGGAACTTTTTGTTTGTTCTCACTACTCCTGCTGTAGCTGCTGCTGCTGCTGCTGCTAAGTCTCTTCAGTCGTATCCGACTCTTCGCGACCCCATGGACTGCAGCACGCCAGGCCTCCCTGTCCATCACAAACTCTTGGAACTTACTCATACTCATGTCCATGGCGTCAGTGATGCCATCCAACCATCTCACCCTCTGTTGTCCCCTTCTCCTCCCACCTTCAATCTTCCACAGCACCAGGGTCTTTTCTAGTGAGTCAGTTCTTAGTATCAGGTGGCCAAAGTATTGGAGTTTCAGCTTCAACATCAGTCCTTCCAATGAATACTCAGGACTAATCTCCTTGCAGTCCAAGGGACTCACAAGAGTCTTCTCCAACACCACAGTCCAAAAGCATCAATTCTTCAGTGCTCAGCTTTCTTAGTTGCCCCCATAACTGCTTTGACTTTGACTCCTACTAGTTTCTTCCTTGTTCACTCTGCTTCAGTCTCACCAGCCTCCTTGTTCTTTCTGACACATTTGGTTCAGAATCTTAGCAAGGACTGTTCCTTCTGCCTACAAGATTCTGTCCCAGAAAACTGGTTAAATTCTTTATCTCCTATATGTCTTCCCTCAAAACCTACTTCTCAATGAATCCTATCTTCATCACCCTATTTAAGGCTATAATTTTCCCCCTCTACTCTTAATCCCTCTTACCTTATTCTGCTTTTTCTTGTTATATGGAACTTTCCACCCTATAACTTGAAGGGCTGCTTCTAAACTTAATATAAAAGAGCAAAGGGCCATGAAGAGCCAAATAATTTTATTAGAGAATGAGAAAGGATATTATCCCCACTGAACAGGAAACTTATTGAAAGCTGCAGCCATTAAAGGGCATATCAATGCAAAAGGGTGCAGAGATGGAAAAATGAGACCAATCAAAAAGAATAAAGGGCCCAGAAATAAATGTACATCAACATAGGAACTTGGGATATGACATGCTAGCATCACAAATCATTGAGAAAGAAAAGATTATATATTTAATAATTTGTACCAGGATAACTGGCTACCTAGTTGGAAAAAGATAAAATTAGACCCCTATTTTACATCACACACAAAAGAGATCCCAGACAGATTAGGAAACTAAACAGAAACACTTAAACCTTAAGAGAAAATATAGGAAAATATGCTTATGACATCCTGGTAGGAAAAGTTTTTATAAACAAGACAAAGAATCATACAAACCATGAAAATATAGGAATATTTGACTACACTACTATATAAAAGCATCTATATAATAGTAGACACCATAAACCACTTTCAAATGAATGCCAACATCTAAAAGATGATACATAGAATTGGAAAAGGACTGGTTTCCACTATTTATATGTATTTTAACCATAAGTAATAATTAAAAAACAAACAATTTTATGGAAACACTTTCAAGGTTTAAAATAAAATTTAAATGTTGGAATATATAAATGGGCAATTAATTCACAGAAAAGGAAATTTATCTGGCCAGTATACATATGAAATATATTCAAACTTGCTAAATGAATATACAATTAAAATGATGATACTCTCTTAGTGGCTCCACAAAATATAAAGTCTGATAATACAAACTGTAATTCATAAGAATGTAGGAGAAATGAAACTGTTATACTCCCTGATGGTGTGTAACAATTTGGACAACAATTTGACAATATCCAATAAAGTTGAAAACTCATGTATTGTACCACACAATCCATCCATTTTTAGAAACTAACCTAGAGAAACCCTCTTATATGCACACAACACTGTGTACACCATGTTCATTGCAGCTTTGCTTGTGATTGCAAAAAATAATGGAAAATAATTTAAATGCCCAGCAGCAAGAGAAGGTATAGACAAGTAGCATGTAATAAATTTATCAAAACAGTAAATTTCAAAAACATAATTACAATTTCTTTTAAAAAATCTATCTATAAAGCCATATATTTAATGAGTTTTTTAACTATGCTAATTTTTATAAAAATAGGAAATACTATTTTTAAATATAAATACATCTACATAAATAGAAAAAATAGATATGATTTGCAGTGAATCATAAAAATAGCCATAACTTCCCACCTCTCCTAGAGATCCACTTTTACAGGGTGACTTTACCATTCCTTCCACCAAGAAGTAAAGTCTGTTTGCCCACGCCTTGAATCTTATGCCATCATGACTCTCATTTTCACCCACAGAATGCAGTAGAAGCGATAGTTTGCCAGTGGCTAAACGCACTTTCATTCTACTCTTCATCTCAGAACCTCCTAGTATCTAGAGAATAAACTTGGTCTAGCCTGCTGAGTGATGAGCACTCTATGGTGCAGTCAGCCCTATCACCCTCGGCTACAATCAGCTAACCGCTAGACACAAGAGTACAGCTGTAGTAAGACAAACAAGAACCCATGTGACCTGCCAAATGACCACAGACACATGAGCAAGCCTAGGTCAGATCAGCCCAGTCTATCTCAGGTCAGTAGCATTATCCAGTTGACCTGTAGACTCATGAGCAATAACAAGGAGTTATTGTTTTACATCACTAAGAATTAGGGGTAATTTTTCTGTACAGCAGTAAATATGGGATGCATATGTTATCTTCAGTACAATGACCTCAAAGGAGAGAGGGAAAGGGAGACTATGAAGGGGAGGGAGACACCTTCACCTTTTACACTTACTTTTTTCAGGATTTAGAAGTCCTCAAATCCTATGATAAATCTGGACAACAGTAACACAGGGTTCTGTTATATTATTTTTAGAATTAATCTGAAATATTGCCTAACTGGTTTAAAGAAGTATGCTACCATTCTTTCCTTTTTTGTCATATGAATATGGTAGAAGCTATGATTTTTTCCAGTAGTCATGTATGGATGTGAGAGTTGGACTGTGAAGAAAGCTGAGAGCCAAAGAATTGACACTTTTGAACTGTGGTGTTGGAGAAGACTCTTGAGAGTCCCTTGGACTGCAAGGAGATCCAGCCAGTCCATTCTAAAGGAGATCAGTCTTGGGTGTTCTTTGGAAGGAATGATGCTAAAGCTGAAACTCCAGTACTTTGGCCACTTCATGCGAAGAGTTGACTCATTGGAAAAGACTCTGATGCTGGGAGGGATTGGGGGCAGGAGGAGAAGGGGACAACAGAGGATGAGATGGCTGGATGGCATCACCACCACAACGGACATGAGTTTGAGTGAACTCTGGGAGTTGGTGATGGACAGGGAGGCCTGGCGTGCTGCAATTCATGGAATCGCAAAGAGTAGAACATGACTGAGCAACTGAAATGAACTGAACTGAGACATGACTAAAAGATCTGGTTCATCATGTAGTTCTCATGTAGACTGGCTACACAGAAATTTGGAAATATTAGATCTAGACTTTTGTAATTGACGTCATGAGCCATTTAAGTCAGACTGATCAAATATTATGGTTACACCTCATCTGTGGCAGCATATAAACAACTGTTAAGAAAAATATCAAGCCCTCAATTAATGAGAACTCAAGAAATAAATTTTCTTTCATGGAAAAAGTCTGTTTTTAAAAGAAAACAAAAACAAGCTATTATCAACGATATTCTTTAATTTTTAGACTAAGTCCTGGGGTTGGTGCCAATATTAAGGAAGGAGAATGGCTGTACACTTTTGAGAAATATTTTCATCAAAGACTGAGATAAAATGTGTTTCTAGCTGATCTTGACTTTATCAAAAAATTGTGCATCCCATCCAGTGATGCTGCTTTTATTGTACAGAATTATTTTCAGTTTGTTGCAAAATAATCCCAAAATCTAAAAAAAAAAAAAAACTCATACTGTATGTATGGCCTAGTCCCTTCTCTGTTCACCTGAAATTATCACAGCATTATTAATTGGCTATACACCAGTACAAGAGAAGGAAATGGCAACCCACTCAAGTATTCTTGCCTAGAGAATCCTGTGGACAGAGGAGCCTGGTGAGCTGCTGTCTATGGGTCGCACAGAGTCAGGCACAACTGAAGCGACTTAGCAGCAGCAGCAGCATAAACCAATACAAAATTAAAAGTTAAAGAGAAAAAACTTTAACTTAAATTAGAAGGAAGGCCTTTTATGATTTAACTTTGTATGAAGTTGAGGCCAAACTTCTGCTTATCACTTTTCCTAATTTGTATACAGTTACTTGGAATGGAAAAAAAAAAAAATCTCATTCTGTGCCATTTGAGTGAAGCCAAAACTATCCAAAATTGCAAGGACTCCTCTCTTTAGGAGACAATGAAAGTTTCAGGAGAAGTGAAACTACCATTTTAAAAAAGAACCAGGAGTAATCAAATATTATGCAGTTTTTTACCCGTTTTTAAATATGTTGAATTTGGATGTTAAGTGAATATTTTGTGATTCTTGTAGGAATTATTTTTAAAAAAATCTGCACAAAACTAGGCCTAATCCATAAATTCCTAGCCCCAGGGCAACCAGTTGAAAAAGTTACATTAATCTTTACAAAATAAAGGATTTCTAAGGAGCCAGTGCCCCTGATTTGGATAGAATCCATTCACCACATTCCAATTTAATGAACGACAGAAAGTGAAAGTTAAAGTCACTCAGTTGCATCTGACTCTGCGATCCCATGGACTATACTGTCCATGGAATTCTCCAGGCCAGAATACTGGAGTGGGTATCCTTTCCCTTCTCCAGGGGATCTTCCCAACTCAGGGATCTTACTAGGTCTCCCACATTGCAGGTGGATTCTTTACCAGCTGAGCCACCAAGGAAGCCCAAGGAAAGACAGAGTCTATACCTAAAATTCTAGGTGAAAACAAAAGCAAGCAATGACCAACCTCTCTGCCATTTAGAGTCAGGAGCACAAAGGCTTCCTTTACAGGAAAAATAATGGGAAAAGTGGAAACATCATTCCAGGTGGCAAGAGATGCGGAAAGGAAATTTGTGGCCAAAAGACGAGGTCAGAAAAGAGGATATGGAAGAGAGCTGATCTAAGACAAAGTAGAAAGTGTATGTTCTGAAGTGAGTCAAGTCATATATGAGCCAGGCTGGCAGAACAAGTCAAGTCTACATGGAGCTGAAAATGAATCAATTTTATTTGCAAACAGAGCTGCAAGGCTACCTCATTCATATTTATTTATTTATTAAGTATATTAAATGCCCCTTTCTTTCTCTTCTACTGCTGTCCATAAGTGATTATAAATAGTTTGTTGTAAGCCTTTTAGGTTTAATTTCTAATAAAAAATGACTATAGAGCTATAAAAATTGTATAGCTGGAGGTCAATATGGCAAAATAAACCAAATAGCAAAATCACCTATCCCAATATTTGAGAAAACAAAAATCAAAAACATATATGAATAATATTTAAAATTTAAATAGTACTTAGTATGTACCAGGTGTTATTCTTAGAACTTCATACATATTATCTTATTCAGTAACATAATACATTTATGAAAAAATACTATTCTTATCACATTTTATAGATATAGAGACTGAAGTACAGATTTTAACTAGTAATTGGTAGGCCTCAGATATAATCACAGGCAGTCTAAATCCAGAGCTTGTGTCTTTAACCACCATACTATTCTCCTCACAAACAGACAAACCAGGTGAACAGCAATGTGAATAGCAAGAGGAAAAAAGTCCTCAGTTGCCATTCAAAGAAAGAATCTAAGCTTATGCCATAAACTTTGAAAAGAGGCATCTAAAAAAATTAAGGAAGAAATAAAAAGGATTGAGAATATGCACTAATCCTATTCCCACTTACCAGAAACAATACTGCATTAACATTTTGAATCAAACAAATCCAGAGAATTATTGCTCACACCCCCACAAAGAAAGTTGGTGATTAGTGAAACAAAGGAGTGCACAGGCAATGTCAGGGGGAGGTAACATTCCCGACTTTACCATTTTCCAAGGCTCTGTGAAAAAGGGGAAGTTGAATTAAAGCCTGAGACAATATGTTCAAAAATAAAATACATTCCTAACGAGTTTGCTCTTTATTATAGAATGTTTAACACAATCTTATATTAGAGCACAGAGCTCTAATAAAGACTGCATGTAGCTTCCAATAAAGACTGCATGTAGTTCCCATCTCAATATGCAGCTTATAAACCATACTTGATGGAAGAAAAACAAATCTCAGATAAGGTGGCAAGTGTCCAAAAGAACTTACCTACATCAGAGCAAATTGAGTTCAGTCCACATTAAAAATGAATGAGATAAAAATGAATCACATTGCAATGGCCAATACACAAACACATTCACAGAGGATGAAACAATAAAATAAGATGAAAGAAGAACTTGCAGGGTTAAAAAAACTAATTGAGCGCCAAAACTACCACCATAGTATATAGGGGGTCTATAAACTATGATTCCTGGAACAAATCCAGGACACCACTTAGTTTTATAAAATGTTACTGGTACACAGTTACATCCATTAATTTATGTATTATCTGTGGTTGCTTTTGCACTGTAACAGCAAAGCTGAGTAGTCACAACAAATCCATGTGGCTAAAAAGCCCCAAATATTTACTAAGGGGGGCCAATATCTGCTTGAGAAAATAGATCCATTATAAACAAGCTGGCCCTCCTGTCCTGCTGCTTCCTGTTCCACCTTGAAATTGAGTGTGCACTGCCATAAATGCTGTATGAGCTGATAGATCACACTTTGAATCACATTATTACATGCCTTGAAAAATGTACACTTCTTACCCTCAGTTTAAGCCAAGCATCTTTGACAATATACAATTATATAACTGCTAACATTTATTTAGCACTGTATGCTAGGTACTATTGCGTTTTTATAAGAATACAGAAAAACTGGTAAATGTGATATATAAATAAATAACTTTTAGGCAGTATTACGTAGGTGGAAAATATTTCCCTGTTGCTTAATAATTCTCCTTCATAGATCAATATAAAAATTAAAAAATGGGGAAGGAGAAAAATCAAACTCAAAGTTTTCTACTTTCATAAACAATTTTTATCGAAAGCATCTTTGTAGTAAATAGTTGAGATTTGTTGACTTTATTAATTTTCAGAAAACATATCAGTCTGCAACCTTGATTATTGAAGATTTATAATTATTTCAAACAGTTACAAAGTACAGTACAAAATTACATGCTACTATTTTAACTTTGGAGCTTTCAAGGTGGCTCACTGGTAAAGAATCCACTTGCCACTGTAGGAGACACAGGTTTGATTCCTGGGTAAGAAGATCCCCTGGAGAAGGAAATGGCAACCCACTCCAGTATTCTTCCCTGAAAAATCTCAAGAACAGTGAAACCTGGCTCCACTACAGTCCATGGGGTTGCAAAGAGTTGGACATGAGTTAGTGAATAAGCACAGCACAGCACAACACATCAGCACTTTAACTTTGGCTAGGAATAAATAGAAATCACATTTTATTCTCACTAGCCATTGAATTGAAATTATAACATTGAGGAAAATACCCTAATAGATTAACTTGCTACCAACTCCTCAAATCCCAAATGAAAGCTTCCACAGTTCCTTTGGGTGTTTCTTATTATCGAGCAGATATTAAGTTTACTTATTTGAAAATAATTATAAAGACTTGTATAAAAAGATTCTTCTCATCTGAAAACTCTGATCATGTGATTGTTGACCGAAGTATTTTTGAGAATCCTAGGATAGCATCCAGGATCAGAGAAAATTGCCAAAATCAATTAGCAATGTCTAATGATAGCAATGATGGGCATGCGTGATTTGGTCCACACTGTATGTTCATCATTTCTGATAGTATGAAAAGGAAAAGGACTGATTTTGGAATATTGGATATTGATATTCAAGGAACAGGGGAAGGAAGGGGGAGGAGCAGCAGAAAACTTTCAATGGCATCATCATGGACGCTAAAAAGAAGAGTAGGTCCAGGAAGATGGACAACAGACGCATTCCTTGAGATAGGTATATTCCTTGATTTGACACATTGTAATTCACTGGAGACGTTCCTTCAAGTGATTTCAGCAGAATGATGGAGCAGAAACTTAAACACAGAGACTAAGGAAATGCGGAAATGGATGCAATCTACATATTTCTAAAAATCTAAGATTCCTCACACTTCACTCCTCTCCCTAATATATACAAATGCATGTTTGGTTCTGGGATTATGTCTTTGTTCACAATTATGCATCCTGAAATTGCAACTTCTGGTTATGTCCTTCTGGTATATCCAAATTGCCATTATACTGTTTTTCTCTATAAACACAGATAATTCTGGAGCCTGTCTTACAGTATTTTGAAGACATCTCTTACAACTACTTTTCTTTTTCAGCTAAATTAATTACTTTTACTTGTGTTAAACAGATTTCCTGTTTCAATAATGTGAAACATAGTATTATTAAACAATATTTACAACTCCAAGAATATCAGATTAACATTCATAATGGTTCTCTTCAATTAAAGCTCAATAACGAGTTTTGGTTCTTCAATATCTAATATATTAATCAATACTTTAGGTTTTCAAAAACTTATTTAGAATATGTAAAATCCTGAAGTACTTCATCTAAGTCATACTGCAGTGGAAAAGGAGAAATAAACGTTATTTCTCCATGCAAATGTTCACTAAAAATGTAGATAATGTTATACTCAATTTATGAGTCACAATACTAAAGACATAATGGAATGAATACAACCAGATCCAGGGGCACATCCACGTTCCAGAGTGCCACACCTCACCGGTTAAAACCTGGAAATACCAGTGTTTCCACTCGCACACCAAGGCTTGTTCTAGGGAAAGAAATGAACACAAATGTTTCAGACAAATCTGATTTTACCACACTTTTATATACTTGAAAGAAACAATCATACGAGAAGTCAGAGAAATGGAAAGAAGCTGAGTTGAGGAGAAATAAACCAGGAACAGAGCTGAGAGTCCTGACCCAGAATCAATTCTCTACTCTGAAACTGATGAAAATGACTGACTTGCCAGGGTCATGGTTTTCACATCTAAAAAATGAGAAAATAGACGTTGAAAATCTTCTAGGTTCTCTCCTGTTCAAATACCTGATGGTCTTGTGAGTCTACAGTGATTAGGGAAGCACACTAAGCTATCAAGAGAAAACAGAACACAGAAGATCAGCTTCAAACTCAGGCAGAAGGAGAAGAACCCCCATTTTAAAGATTAGGTTTATAGTTAGGCCATTTAAGGGAAACTGGCATATAAATCACATAGGAACAAATACTGGTCTGTCCTCTGTGTGTTTTTTAAGCTGCAGGTGTATTATGAAGGTAGGTTAAAAGTTCCTGTATAATCAAATCATCTGTGTTTAAGTACGGATGAAGGAAATGCCAGTCTGTTACATCATGAGTCATTAAGTGATTTAAGCTATGTCAATAGCTTGTGTAATAACAAAAAAAAATCCACTGTTATTAAACAATAGGGAAAGATCTGTATCACATAATTTAAAAGTCAGAATCAAAGCCTTGTTGTGGCCCATATTTATACACTACCAGTTCATTATTTCCTGAGCACATCTCTCTGAAATAAGATTACTAGCAAAATTTTTTCCTTTTATTTTTATGTCTAGTCAATATTAAGTCTTCATGTTTGGGCCAGTTCTTAAATCCAGGCCAGTCTAAAACATAGTAAAAATTTCCATTCTGTCAAGCTAGTCATTATTCATTCTCCAACTGAATCTTAAAAGAAATCTATCTCTTAGCTTCATCCTCAATAACCAGTTAAGAAGGTTAATCATACACAAAACGTAATGGCAAATCACTTTTTTTCTACCAGAATCACCATGTGAAATCCATTTCTGAACCATGTATCAGGGTGTAGTCTGCATTTACCAAAATGTTAAAAGAGTACCTCATCATAATTGCCATTTAAATAACAATCATTTATTCAATTTTTACTATGTTCCAATTGTGTCAAACATTTTACATAAATTATCTCACTTAACTCTCACAAAAATTTAGGAGGTAAATATCATTATCCTCATTTTACAGTTGTATCCAACTCTTTGTGATCCCATGGACTATAACCCACCAGGCTCTTCCATCCTTGGCATTTCCCAAGCAAGAATAGTAGAGTGGGTTGCCATTTCCTTCTCCAGGGTATCTTACCAACCCAGGGACTGAACCTGAGTCTCCCGCATTGCAGGCAGACTCTTTACCATCTGAGCCACTAGGGAATCCCAAGAAAATTATATTGAAGGAAATGAGATGTCAAAGTAGCAAAGCCAAGCTTTGAAGTCACTTCTCTTAACTTTTGTGGGAGCAGAAGGGTGACTGATGGAAGGTGAGTTAGTTATTAAATTCAGAGAATAAGAACTTGCTTGTTCTAGTAAAATCAAGAAAGTAAAATTCTAATTACTTTGGTGGTGCTTTGGAATACCCATCAGGCACTCAATAAAACAGTGACTGACAGCTGATTGATCAAATCTGGCATTCAATAGGATTATTATCAAAGATGAGGTGAGTTTGCTTATGATAGCAAGTGTTAAGTGTTAAGTAAGCAGAAAAGATGCTATTATCCTTATTTTACAAAAGAGCAAACAGAAGCTCAACTGGTAAGTAATGTACAGAAGGCCATGCAGCCTGTAAGGAATGAAGTGCAGACATACAGGACTTCCAGAACCAAATGCAGTGTTGTATCCACAGTGTCACACAACATCTCCAAAGATGAGGCTCTGTTTAATTCACGGAGGGCTCTACTCACTTCACTTATGGCTCACCTTGACCGTCCTGTTAGTTAGTTCAGTTGCTCAGTCATGTCCGACTCTGCAACCCCATGAACTGCAGCACGCCAGGCCTCCCTGTCCATCAACAACTCCCAGAGTTCACTCAAACCCATGTCCATCGAGGCGGTGATGCCAACCAGCCATCTCATCCTCTGTCATCCCCTTCTCCTGCCCTCAATCCGTCCCAGCATCAGGGTCTTTTCCAATGAGTCAACTCTTTGCACGAGGTGGCCAAAGTATTGAAGTTTCAGCTTCAGCATCAGTACTTCCAATGAACACCTAGGACTGATCTCCTTTAGTATGGACTGTTTGGATCTCCTTGCAGTCAAAGAGACTCTCAAGAGTCTTCTCCAATACCACAGTTCAAAAGCATCAATTAATTCTTCGGCGCTTAGCTTTCTTTACAGTCCAAGTCTCACATCCATACATGACCCCTGGAAAAACCATAGCCTTGACTAGATGGACCTTTGTTGGTAAAGTAATATCTCTGCTTTTCAATATGCTATCTAGGTTGGTCATAACTTTCCTTCCGAGGAGTAAGCATCTTTTAATTTCATGGCTGCAATCACCATCTGCAGTGATTTTGGAGCCCAGAAAAATAAGTCTGACACTGTTTCCACTGTTTCCCCATCTATTTCCCATGAAGTGATGGGACCGGATGCCATGATCTTCCTTTTCTGAATGTTGAGCTTTAGGCCAACTTTTTCACTCTCCTCTTTCACTTTCATCAAGAAGCTTTTTAGTTCCTCTTCACTTTCTGCCATAAGGGTGGTATCATCTGCATATCTGAGGTTATTGATATTTCTCCGGCAATCTTGATTCCAGCCTGTGCTTCTTCCAGCCCAACGTTTCTCATGATGTACTCTACATATAAGTTAAGCAAGCAGGGTGACAATATACACGTACTCCTTGTATACACGTACCTTGATGTACTTCTGTTCCTATTTGGAACTAGTCTGTTGTTCCATATCCAGTTCTAACTGTTGCTTCCTGACCTACATACAAATTTCTCAAGAGGCAGGTCAGGTGATCTGGTATTCCCATCTCTTTCAGAATTTTCCACAGTTTTTTGTGGTCCACACGGTCAAAGGCTTTGGCATAGTCAATAAAGCAGAAATAGATGTGTTTTCTGGAACTCTCTTGCTTTTTCGATGATCCAGCAGATGTTGGCAATTTGATCTCTGGTTCCTCTGCCTTTTCTAAAATCAGCTTGAACATCTGGAAGTTCACAGTTCACGTACTGCTGAAGCCTGGTTTGGAGAATTGTGAGCATTACTTTACTAGCGTGTGAGATGAGTGCAATTGTGCAGTAGTTTGAACATTCTTTGCCATTGCCTTTCTTTGGGATTGGAATGAAAACTGAATCTGAATGCAGCATCTGAATCTTAATAAGCATCTGAATGCAGAGTTTCAAAGAATAGCAAGGAGAGATAAGAAAGCCTTCCTCAGCGATCAATGTAAATAAATAGAGGAAAATAACAGTATGGGAAACATTAGAGATCTCTTCAAGAAAATTAGAGATACCAAGGGAACATTTTATGCAAAGATGAGCAAAATAAAGGACAGAAATTATATGGGCCTAACAGAAGCAGAAGATATTAAGAAGAGGTAGCAAGAATACAGCTTTTTCCAGTCCTGTGACCATTGCTGAGTTTTCCAAATTTGCTGGCATATTGAGTGCAACACTTTCGCCGCATCATCTTTCAGGATTTGAAATAGCTCTACTGGAATTCCATCACCTCCACTAGCTTTGTTCATAGTGATACTTTCTAAGGCCCACTTGACTTCATATTCCAGGATGTCTGGCTCTAGATTAGTCATCACATCATCATGATTATCTGGGTCTTGAAGATCTTTTTTGTACAGTTCTTCTGTGTATTCTTGCCACCTCTTCTTAATATCTTCTGCTTCTGTTAGATCCATACCATTTCTGTCCTTTATTGAGCCCATCTTTGCATGAAATATTCCCTTGGTATCTCTAATTTTCTTGAAAAGATCTCTAGTCTCCCATTCTGTTGTTTTCCTCTATTTCTTTGCATTGATCGCTGAGGAAGGCTTTCTTATCTCTCCTTGCTATTCTTTGGAACTCTGCATTCAGATGCTTATATCTTTCCTTTTCTCCTTGGCTTTTCGCTTCTCTTTTTTTCACAGCTATTTGTAAGGCCTCCCCAGACAGCCATTTTGCTTTTTTGCAATTCTTTGCCATGGGGATGGTCTTGATCCCTGTCTCCTATACAATGTCACGAACCTCATTCCATAGTTCATCAGGTTCTCTGTCTATCAGATCTAGTCCCTTAAATCTATTTCTCACTTCCACTGTATAATCATAAGGGATTTGATTTAGGTCATACCAGAATGGTCTAGTGGTTTTCCCCACTTTCTTCAATTTAAGTCTGAATTTAGAAATAAGGAGTTCTTGATCTGAGCCACAGTCAGCTCCTGGTGTTGTTTTTGTTAACTGTATAGAGCTTCTCCATCTTTGGCTGCAAAGAATATAATCAATCTGATTTCGGTGTTGACCATCTGTTGATGTCCATGTGTAGAGTCCTCTCTTGTGTTGTTGGAAGAGGGTGTTTGCTATGACAGTGCGTTCTCTTGGGGAAACTCTTTCCCCTATTCCCAAATAGTCTGTTAAATTATATATTTGTGACTAGATGCAGCACCACTCTACTGCCTGAAGGAGATGAACTGAACTCTCCCACCCACAGATCCTGGAAATAACAAAGTGTTTATACACGATGAGGTAGTCATGTTATTAGTGCTTCAAATGACAGAAGAAGCCAATCACTCGCTGTGAGCCCTTGAAGCTTACAGCAGGCTTCAGATTTGAAAGAACATTGTAAATGTTTGCTTAAATAAGTGATTGAATAAACACAAGCATAGAGACCATTTTGCTTTAACCAGTGGTCTCCAGGTTAGGCAGTACGAATCCCAAGGATTATACCATATGATCCATTAGGAAATGAAAAGAAAATATTAAAATTTATACAGAAAGTTTTTATATCATCTTTTTAAAAACATCTATGTTGCTTTATAATGTATAGGATATTTAGCTTAGTGGTATATGTAAAAATTTATGAATTAAGGTGTAACTATGAGCATACAAACATTAGGATTACATTATACAAAAGCTTTCATTGATGGGAGTACATAATTTTGTAAAAGTTGGAAACTTCTGGTTGAGATCAATTCAGTTGTTTTGCCTTCTGTGAGCCCCACAAGAGTTTCAAAACATGTTTTCCTGTGGTTCTCAAATCTTAGTGGGCACACAAATCATTTGGGTGGCTTGGTTAAAAAAACAAAAAAAAGCCACATTACATGGTTCCAACCCCAGACATACTGATGGAGTAGACCTGTGGCAGGATCCAAGAATCTGTATTTTTAACAAACAACCAGGTAATTCTGCAACAAGTAGCCTTGGGGCAAGCACTCTGCCACATGGCTGTGGTGGACTGAGACATTCTCCCCTTCTCCCCCAATCACTTATCAGATACCCTGATATAGTTTTGAGAACCAAAGGGATAAATGTTCTCCTAGGTTCTCCAAGCCTATTGGTTATAAGTTTAATGCCTTGAAGAAAATACTATGATGGTAATAATTATAAAATCAGCTACCATTTACTGAGGACTCACTCAGTTTCAGTTCAGTTCAGCTCAGTCGCTCAGTTGTGTACAACTCTTTGCGACCCCATGAATCACAGCACGTCAGGCCTCCCTGTCCATCACCAACTCCCGGAGTTCACTCAGACTCATGCCCATCGAGTCAGTGATGCCATCCAGCCATCTCATCCTCAGTCGTCCCCTTCTCCTCCTGCCCCCAATCCCTCCCAGCATCAGGGTCTTTTCCAACGAGTCAACTCTTCGCATGAGGTGGCCAAGGTACTGGAGTTTCAGTTTGAGCATCATTCCTTCCAAAGAAATCCCAGGGCCGATCTCCTTCAGAATGGACTGGTTGGATCTCCTAGCAGTCCAAGGGACTCTCAAGAGTCTTCTCCAACACCACACTTCAAAAGCATCAATTCTTCAACGCTCAGCCTTCTTTACAGTCC
>SJXQ01005823.1:446600-618405 GCA_006408695.1 Aepyceros melampus
ATGTCTGGCTCTAGATGAGTGATCACACCCTCGTGATTATCTTGGTCTTGAAGATCTTTTTTGTACAGTTCCTCTGTGTATTCTTACCACCTCTTCTTAATATCTTCTGCTTCTGTTAGATCTGTACCATTTCTGTCCTTTATCGAGCCCATCTTTGCATGAAATGTTCCCTTGGTATCTCTAATTTTCTTGAAGAGATCTCTAGTCTTTCCCATTCTGTTGTTTTCCTCTATTTCTTTGCATTGATCACTGAAGAAGGCTTTCTTATCTCTTCTTGCTATTCTTTGGAACTCTGCATTCAGATGCTTATATCTTTTTTTTCTCCTTTGCTTTTTGCTTCTCTTCTTTTCACAGCTATTTGTAAGGCCTCCCCAGAAAGCCATTTTGCCTTTTTGCATTTCTTTTCCATGGAGATGGTCTTGATCCCTGTCTCCTGTACAATGTCATGGACCTCATTCCATAGTACATCAGGCACTCTATCCATCAGATCTAGGCCTTTAAATCTATTTCTCACTTTCACTGTATAATCATAAACTCACTCAGTTTAGGTTATTTCTTATCACCATAATCCTACAAGGTTGCTATCATCAGCCTCATTTGGCAAAAGAGGAAATAGGTCTTGCTAACAACATTAAGCCAGTTACCCAAGGTGTTCCATTACTTTTTCAAAAACCTTTAAGACTCAGAAGAAGCTTTACAATTTTTCAACAACCCATTCTCCCCTTCATGCGTGGAAGAATTAGTTTAAAATCTTGAGGTCTGTTTACATTCAGAATCACATGAATCAAGGTTGCTAAGAATGGTAGTTCTGGTTTCCTCATTGCCAGCCACTACTTTGTCTTTGTTCACAATGAACTCAGAAAGTCCACAGATGGCTTTTCTATACTCTACAAAATATTCTACCCACGTGTGTGTGTGCTAAGTTGCTTCTGTCATATCCGACTCCTTGCAACCCTATGAACAGTAGCCCACCAGACTCTTCTGTCCATGGGATTCTCCAGGCAAGAATACTAGAGTGGACTGCCATGCTCTCCTCCAGAGGATCTTCCTGACCCAGGGATTGAACCCATGTCTCCTGTGGCTCCTGCATTGCAAGGAGATTCTTCACTGCTGAGCCACCAGGGAAGTTCTGTTCTACCATAAACAAAGGTTAATTAAAGAAAATGACTCAGATACAAATGCTCTGAAATATTTATGTAAAATTATCCTTCTCATGCCCTCAACTACCATCTTTGAAATGGAAGGTTTGGGCTAACCATGTGCTCAAATCCGTCTATTCCAAATATTAAAAGAGGATAATTTACCACTGCTTTCAGCAATATAGGAGTCATTTATTTAAAAGACTTCTTGGGGGAATTCCCTGGTGATCCAGTGGTTAAGAATCCTTCTGTCAGTGCAGGGAACACCGCAGGTTCCATCCCTTATCAGGGAACTAAGATCCCATGTGCTACAGGGCAACTAGAGAGCCCGGGCCACAGCTACTGAGCCCTCATCCTCTGGAGCCCATGCTGCATAGCAAGAGAAAGCCCACAAGATGCAACAAAGACCCAAGGCAGCCAAAATATAAATAAATATATATATATATAAATAAAAGACTCCTCTGGGTCTCAGTGCCAGAGCTATCTTCCACCTTCCATATCTTTCAACAGGGATTCATCTGCTTCCCATGTTAAAGCAACTTAGTCAGTGAAATCCACACTACCTTCAACTATTGTGGTTTTAAGGCATGAAGAAATGAAGTAACTTAGTACTACCAAGATGATTAAACTCAAAAATCCATTTCCAAAAGCCATGTTAATGACAGTCCTATCTTCTCTCTTAGATCACTTACTTTGAAGGAAGCTGTCTTGTTAGGTCACTCAAGAAGGCCCACTGACAGGTTGAAGGCAAAAGGTAAGGAACTGAGGCCTCCAGCCAATTGCTGTGTGAATGATCTATCTTGAGCCAGTGATACACCATCTTGGAGGTAAACCCTTGAGCCCCAGCCAAGCCTTCAGATGACTGCTGCCCTGGAAGACACTGCAACTGCAACCACACGAGAGAACCTAAGCCAAAACCATCTAGCTAAGCCACTTCCAGATTTCTGACTCTCAGAAATTATGTATGACAAATATTTGTGCTTTTAAGCTTAACCATACACACACACACACCCCCCAGCAGTAACACTCCTAGGACTTGCCTCTGAAAGAGAAAGCCCAAATCACTCTCTCAGAAATTTGTCCTGAAAAAAAAAAAAGAAAAGAAAGAAATTTGTCCTGGAAGGGAATCTGGCCTCCCCAAAACAATATTTTATAATTGTTTTGCTGCTTCCTGTTCCTATATAATCAACTCCCAAATAGTTATCAAGAATTAACATACCCCAGGACTTCCCTTGGACTGCAAGGAGATCCAACCAGTCCTTCCTAAAGGAAATCAGTCCTGAATATTCCTTGGAAGGACTGATGCTGAAGCTGAAACTCCAATACTTTGGTCACCTGATGTGAAGAACTGACTCATTGGAAAAGACCCTGATGCTGGGAAAGATTGAAGGCAGGAGGAGAAGGGGATGACAGAAGATGAGATAGTTGGATGGCATCACGTACTTGATGGACATGAGTTTGAATAAACTCCAGGAGTTGGTGATGGATAGAGAGGCCTGGCATGCCTCCCCAAGGCAGTCCATGACGTCAGAAAGAGTTGGACATGACTGAGCAACTGAACGACTGACTGACTGACTGAGGACTTCCCTGATGGTCCAGTGGTTAAGAATCTGCCTGTCAATGCAGGGAACTTGGGTTCAATTTCCGTCCAGGAAGATACCACATGCCAAGGGGCAAATAAGCCAAAGAGCCACAACTACTGAAGCCCACATACCATAGAGCCCATGCTCTGGAACAGAAGCCTGCGTACAACTAGAGAGGAGCCTCCACTCACTGAAACTAGAGAAAGCCCATGTGTAGCCATGAAGACCCAGTGCAGCCAAAAATAAATAGATAAATTTTAAAATATTGTAATAATAAAAAAAGAATTAAAATACTTCTCCCATCTTACTGCATTTCTGGATCCAATCAGGCGGGGTATGGCAAGTGCCGGGGCAGCTGTGGGTCTAGTCTGTAACCATAAACTCATTAAGTGTTGGCTTCTTACCCTGATCAGGATCATTCTCACTCTATTCACCAAGCTTATGTTTAAGTAGCCTACAGTATATCCAATCTACCCACAATAAAGACAATGTGAGCACCAACCAACCTCCAAGCTCAGGAGCTTCTTAGAGTCTGCAAGAAACATAAGTTGGCCTTTGTGGTCTTTTGGTGTGATATTCAAGTTACTGGGCCATTGGTTCTATTTTACTCTATTGAGATTCCCAGGAATTAGCATAAACAGGTGTCAGAGATAAAGTATGTATTTCGTATTGTCCCAGATGGTAGCAAGGAGAATTCTAATTATTCAAACAAGGAATCTGTGGCTCTTTGGACCCTAATGAAACCTTCTTGTGACTGTAAATGTGATCAGTAAGTTCTTTGGCTGGTGCATCTTGCCGAAGTAGTAAGATAAAGATCAGCCTTGTTTTTCACCTGCTCATGTGGGCCTGGGGGCATATTCTCACTGCAGAGTTCATTCTCTGACTTCAAAGAGAATTCTTTTGTGAAGAAGTGAAGTATTTTGAACAGAATGAAACTAAACAATGCAAGTAGATAACGATGGTTAGAAAGACTTCTTTTAAACTTCCTTGTCTATGTTTTGCAAACCATAGGTTTTTAGTTTGAAATGTGTATCTTGCACATGAAATGGCCCAGATACATACAATACAGTAATCTTGATAGTGGATTGCCTTTTTCCATGTCACTGTCCTTCACTGAATGCAATTTGCGTTGAGTTTCAACAATATGAACATTTAGGGATTCATTGTTTTTTAATTTTGTGAACAAAATGCAGAGTTTGAAATAACTTCTGTTGTTTTAGATTTTAATGTTTTTTTTTGTACCATGAAACTTTCTTAATTGCTAGAACTGGATCTTACAGGAGCCATGTTGCCTCCCTTATCATGTCACTGACACTTATTTACACCATTCCAAGAGCTTCCTAGGTGGCTCAGTGGTAAAGAATGTGCCTGTCGATGCAGGAGACTCAGGTTTGATCCCTTGGTCGGAAATATCCTCTGGAGAAGGAAATGGCAACCCACTTCAGTATTCTTGCCTGGGAAATCCCATGAACAGAGGAGCTTGATGGGTTGCAGCCCATGGAGTCGCAAAGAATCAGACATGACTTAGTGACTAAATAGCAACAACACCATTTTGAACAGATGCAAGCTGAACCATCCTACCACTGACTTGGGCTTCCCTGGTGGCTCAGACGGTAAAGCGTCTGCCTGTAGTGCAGGAGACCTGGGTTCGATTCCTGGTTTGGGAAGATCCCCTGGAGACGGCAATGGCAACCCACTCCAGTACTCCTGCCTGGGAAATCCCATGGACGGAGGAGCCTGGTAGGCTGCAGTCCATGGGGTCACTAAGAGTCGGACACGACTGAGTGACTTCACTTTCACTTTCACCACTAACTTAGCTGTAGGATGCTGGGCCTCAATTTCCCCAACTTTGGAAGTTCTGGACCACATGGTGTTAAAGCTGCTTTCCTATGATAATATTCTATAATTTTTTTTTAATTTAAGAAAAACTTGTGAAAATTAACCTTTATATTTAGTTATAAAACTTAGGTAGAATAAAAATAGTCTGGCCCAAGATACTTCCCAATAACCTATCAACATTTCCTTTAATTAGTTGTGGCCTTTCAGAGAAGTCAGCCTCTTCCTTCACCCTCTGGATCTCCCACTTTCTAAATGTGTTCCTTGGTCGACAAATTTTGGATAGACAGGTGAAAAAAAAAGAACACTAAAGCACTGCAATCAGTATACTACAGTAGTTTCTAATCTGGCTATGGCCATCAGATGTAGACTGTGGGGAGAGCAGAAGTGATAACTGGATGTACATAGCCATTCTCTGTTCGTCAAATATCTTCTCCCTCCTTTGAAAATGTGACACTGTGAATTAGGATTCCAGTCAATTGTCCTAATCATCAGAGGCCACAAACTGACCATCTACAGTCTTTCTGTGGCTTACAGAGATATCTTCTTTATCCTCCACATTCTGGAAGGGCCAACCATCCTAGCTTGCCTGGGACTCTCTGTTTTAGCAATGAAAGAACACCTTGGTCCTGGACCAACCAAGATGACTGATCATTCTATCAAAAATGTTGGTGTCAGAGTTTTTTGTTCTTTTTTTTTCTTAATTTAAAATTAATTGCCAAGATTTAAATGTCAGGTGATTTCACAAAAAAATCCAGATTTCTGGCTTCTCTTTAAAAAATGAAATACCTGGCACCAGGTCCTCCTTCGTGGCAACCATCAGCAGGAGCTGAATGACTACTGCCCCTACACACAAGATATGTTATTTCCAGGGCCCCACTGCCCTGCCACTCCAAACTATTCCTCCAGAGCGAGGTGAACACCAGACCTTCATCAAAACCCTCAGGCTGTTGTTTTTCCTATGGTAAAGTGGAAAATGAAATACTTCCTATGTCTACATCTCAGTCAAAAGGAGCAAAAAATGAAAGATCTACCAAAAGGAGAAAGCATATTTTTGTGTGTGGAAGTGAAGAATATTCCTGCCTGTTAATAGATCTGGCCCTCCACATGTGGTACACAACCTACTGGCCCCTCCAGGCACTGAAGTCCTGACATACGCAATGGATTCTGTCATTTATATTATAGTTGACGGCTAGTAGTATCCTGACTCAAGAATTTGGCAGTGATGGCCAAGGTGCTCAAACTACTAGGAAACATTATTAAACTGTGTCTGAAATGCTTGGTCCTTCCTGAAGGAGCTCAATTTCTGTCATTGCTTCTGCCTCATGTAAAAATCAGATAACCCTTATTCTCCTCACCAGGGATTTCTTGAGTTTCAGCTTCTCTAATTAATTTTTGTGCTTCATTAATCTTGAAGTCATCAAGGCTGTAAGCAAACACATATAACCTAGGGCTGGTAATCCATTTTAATATTGTTTCACATGGGAATATTTATAAAATGCCATCTCTTACATTTTTTTTAAAAAAAAGGGCAAACTTTACATTCTTGTCTGTGTTTCAGGAAGTCAATTATCATCTATAAATCCCAAATAAGCTACCAACCGGAGGGAGCAGAGATTCTCAGCTCCATACAGGCAGGGATGATGCCCTTTTTTGAACTCATTATTTTAATTTCAGAAACCAGTACATGCCTAGTCCATAATGAGCCCTTGAATAGCACTAATTGAATACATGAGTGATTGAATAAATGAATGTTGCTGGAGAAAGAGTAAGTTTTGAAGTGAAGAGGATATGAGGTCAAATCTCAATTTCCAATCCCAGCTTTGCCTCTCCCAAGCAATTTCTCTGAGCCTCAATGTCCACATTGGTGCAGCAGAAATGTCTATGCCCTGTAGGGAAGCTATGAGGATTAAAAGAGAGAATGTTCCAGGCCTAGCGCACAGAAGGTTCGCAATAAAGAGCAGCTATTTAAAAAATCCTTTGAAAGGGATATTGGAGAGAAAGAATGGAAGAAATCTTTTAAGCTATTTTAAGCATGAAGCACTTAAAAGGAAGAATTTAAAAGTTGCAGACAGTTTCATGTTTCCTAAATTTGATAAAATACTATTCTTAAAATTACATTTTTAAATTGTGTTTAGGTTTGTCTATATCTCTATAGTTTTAGTTGAGCAGAGACTCCTCAATTATCATTTCATACAGATTCTATAGTTTGATTTTTAGTGTGTAAAACAGATAAACCAACAGCATGTATAATTGCAACAATTAAATATTTAAAAGCATGCAAATGTAAGGTTAAGAATACAAAGACTGGATTTATCTTTACAAAAAAGTGAATTAAGTTTTATATATATATACTGCACTATGTGATCTGATGTTGACAGTATATTTTCTAAAAATAGATTCATTACTAGATTTTCTAAAAATAGATTCATTACTAGATTTTCTAAAAATAGATTCATTACTAGATTTCATTTTTATTGTTTGAAACATTTCAAACAATAAAAATGAAATCTAGTAATGAATTTCTTTCTTAGCCAGCAAAAATCTGAAATTCTATCCTTTTAATGAGTCGTTGCAAAGATTTGAGTTTGACCAGTGTCCTAAGTTGAAAATAAAATGTCCATGACCAGTTATGGAAAACAGTGCTCAGCCAGATGGATCTCACGCTTTTCTTGTAGAGCTGTAGGTATAAACAGCTCCACTCTGCAGGGGAGCTCAGATTGTGGCTTTACTGAGCCTGGTTTGTCTGAAATGCTATTCATCACATGTTGCTGTATCTTTGAGAAAACGTAATCATTTCCTGAAACTGTATGAACGCTACTCATTGGTACTCTGTATAAGAGACTCTTGACTATTTTACTTGTATTAGGGTGACCATTTGCCTTTTAGATATGAAGTTGAAGACTTTTTTTTAATCACCTATTGCTCCATCCTTATTACCATACCTGCGTATGATAAACTGGCCTTCCACATTCATTCTAATCTCTTTCCAAAGGGCCTTCCTGAGCTGCAGACACTAGAACACTAAAAGCCACAGCTCCCAGACCTCCTAGAAGCCAGGGTTTTATTTGAATTAATAAACATTAATCAGAATTACAGCCATGAGAGCTGGAAGATCAAGTTTGCTGGTGGGTAAGCTTCGATATTTTGCTCTTTCTGCTGGAAACCCTGGAGGGGTAGAATCTGGTTTTTCTGGGGCAGTGCTAGCTCCCTGATACTGACAGCAGTGGTCTGGTCTCAGAGCCAGTGGCTGGCACCTCAGCTTCCATTCAGCTAGAGATTTCCTGATTGAAGAGCAGTCTCTCCCTCAGTAAGGATAGTCGTTGTGTAGCTTTCAGGTTGTCCGTGAAAGCTCAACATGGAGGCTATTTCTTCAGCCTTCTCAGTGATTCTGTGAGCCACAGAATTAAAGCTGTAATTAACCCCTTTCAGCTTAAGCTAGCTAAAGTGGATCTTCTTCTTCGCAACGAACCCTAACAGATATAACCTTTCATTCCTAACCATTGAACCCTCTTTCACTCTGAAATCGAGTAGTAGAGGGTAGGCTTATTTGTTCCATCAGTACATAGACGATGTGCTTGGAACTGTTCTAGACTGTGGGGATACCATGATAAATAAACATACTGAATATAAGGTTGAGTGCTCAGACAACATTCATTTAAGGAGGAAAGACAGAAATTCACCATGTGAACAAAGAAGCTCATGTCAGAGATGTATGTAATGAAGCAATGAAATCAGAGTAAATGATAGTTAACTCTGGCAAGTGGTGGAGGTGAGAAGAGGGTGGCGGAGGGGGTCTCATACTGGATAGTATGATCAGGAAGGAAGACCTCTTTGACATTTAAGTAGAGACCTGAGTAACAAGCTGGGATCCACCATGTGATGACCTGTGAATAGAGCCTTCCAGAATAGGCTCTAAAAGAAAAAGCCGGAAAGGTGAGAATGAGCTCAGGACATACAAGAGAAAGATAAAAGGCCTGTGGGACTGGAGCTTAATGAGGTCAGAGGGAAAAGGGAGGAGTCCATTTCATTTACTCACTCACTCATTAACTATTGGTTGAGCACCTACTATGCACTAGGCTCAGTTCTGGGTGGTTGCCTTATAGCAGTGAACAATAGAGACAAAACTTCCTGTTCTCATGGAGGTTTTATTCTAGTAGTGGGGAGGAGAGGAACAATAAACAAATAAATAGGTAAAACACATATTATATTAGATCGTGGTTCTCCATCAGGAATTATTTTGCCCCTCAGGAGACATTTGGTAACATCTGGAGTTACTTTTGGTTGTCACAACTGGGGAGGAAGAAGTGGGTTGCTAGTATTTGGTGGGGAGAAGGTGGCAACATCCCTATGTTGCTAACATCCTGCACGGCACAGGGCAATCCCCCAAAGAAAGAGTTAATCCAAAATGTCAGTAATGCCAAAGTCAAGAACCCTTGTATCAGATGATGAGAGTTATAGAGGAAAAACAAAGAAAGATGAAAGGAAATCCCAGGGGCAGGGCATCAGAGGGTGAGGAGCGGTTCAGGTAAGAATGCAGTAGGAATACGAACATTTGAAGAAACACCTGAAAGAGGCAAGGGAATCAGTAGTCATGTGGTATTTATAGGAAGAACATAGTAAGACAGGGAATAGCAAGTACAAAGGTCTTAGTAATGAACATGTTTGCAAGAGCCAGG
The DNA here is from genome assembly GCA_006408695.1 of Aepyceros melampus. Lineage (NCBI taxonomy): Eukaryota > Metazoa > Chordata > Mammalia > Artiodactyla > Bovidae > Aepyceros > Aepyceros melampus. Next base: position 455,838 of record SJXQ01005823.1, read on the forward strand.
AGAGCAAGGAGAGCCATGTGGCAAGGGCAGAGTGAGCAAAAAGGAGAGGAGCAGAGACGAAAATAAAAAGGTCACGGGGCTGTGAGTTTTGGCTTTTGCTCTGAGTGATCAGGAACCAACTACTGATTCAGATCAATTAAAAAAGTTTGGTCAGACACAACTTCTAACTTTACTTTTAAAGGGGTCACTCTGGCTGCTGTTTGGGAAATGATCCATAAGCGGATGAGGAGAGAAAGCAAGGACGAGGACAGAAAGCAGGAGACCAATTAGGTGACATTTAAGTGGATGGTGAGAGGAAGTGAGTTGGTGAAGATGATAATCAAATTTCTGGAAGAAGTGGAAAGTGCAAGTTGCTGTGCATGGAGATGGGGAGAACGAAGGGAGAAGCAGACTGGAAGGCAGCAGAGATCAGGCATTCTATGTGGGACATGCTGAGTTTGAGACACCTACTAGAAATCCAAATGGAGATATCACAGACTGCAGAATGTGAGTTTGGAGATTTAGGAGAGAAGTCTGAGCTGAATATGTAGGTGATATCTAAAGCCATAGGTGTAAAACTCACTAAGGAAGTATATCTAAGGACTGGAAAGCTAAGCAGGGTGGGTCCAGAGGGGTGCAGAATGTTTATCAAACTGCTTAAATTATATGGTCAAATATTTTGCTAGAAAAGATTAGCTATAATTATAAACTGGAAACCTGCTCTAAAATGCTGTTTACCCTTCATATATTCATCTTTCACATTAATTCTCGAGAGTGGATAATTATTACTACAAAGTCCTTAAGGAAAGGTAAAAAATAAGATATTTAAAGTAACAGTATCATGGATTACTGAGACTGCCTAAAGAATTCCAAAATTGGATCATAAAAATAATCTAACCTGACTTCAAAATAGTAGAGATGACAAAATCGAAGACTAGTGGGACTTTAGAGTGTAATTTGCCCAGAGTCACATGACTAATCAGGAGCAAAGCCAGAGTAGGAAGCTTAATCTCCTATTTCTTATGCTCTTTACACTGCATCCCGTTGAGAAGTCAACTCAAAATAAACAAACAAAAAAACCTTTATGAGATAATGATTTCTGCTGGGGGAGAAATCTGATCTGGGTACAAATATTTGATATCCACAAAACTCATCCAATAGACAGCTTGTAGCATAAAGCAATGCACTTCTTTGTCTTGAGAAGAGTAAGAATCCATCCTGTGTACTAAATACAAGGATGAAACATCAAGGGAAGGTAAAATAAGCCCTCTGGCAACAGACCCTGTTACTCCAGCAGCTGGAGGAAGGTAAGGATGTGAGTCAACACAGGGGTGTAGCTTGGTTAGCCCAAGATTTTTGTCTTTACCCTGTAATAAACAAACAACACAGAGAAAGCCACTATGTATTCCTGATGGAATATCCCATGGGCGGTTGTGGTGCAACAGTAAGAGGGAAAGTGATTCTGTGCTTTGCCTGGAGAGAAAAAGAAAGAATCTTCTTTCGATCCTTGTCCCAAAGCATACTCACAAATATACGCATGTATTTCTGTGGAATGAAGAATTGCTAGGCCTCCTGTAAACACAAATGAACAGAAACATCAGAAGGGGAAGCGATCTGGCCCGGTCATCCTGTGAGTCAGAAGTGGGAAGAGGCTGCATTCTAGCCTGTGGTTTAGCCACTGCCCATATTCCTCCTCCGTGTCTGGTAAGCAAACCCAGAGAGACAGAGCAGATCTGGGTCTGGACAGCCCAGGGTATGGGGGAGATGAACAAGGGAGCTTACATTTGGTCAGTAGTAACCTACACAGCGCATTCAGGAAGTGCAAATCAAAGAACCTCAGCCTTCAAACCTCTGCTGTTCCAGTTTGCCAAGGTTTTTGAAAACTCTTAGCGTTTGTATTCTACAGGACAAAATCTGGGTTGCTTACTTTTTGTTCACTCCTTTTTAAATTTTCTAAATAAAAGTACCTTTAAAAATATCTCCTTTGGTTTTTTTTTCAAAGTGGGTATGGTTTAAGATTGCTTTCTGGAACTCTATTTACTTCCTTTATTCTATTTAGTATAAGATAATTTGGGGGACAGGAAATATGGTTTAGTAGGAACATTCTGTGAAAAAGGAGAACTACTAATCTCATCTTTTAAAAATCATAGAGTACAATAATCTAAACTTCCATAGCAAGTCCCTTAATGGAAAGTTCCCCACTACTGCTTTCTGCGAAGCAGGGGCTTTAAGCAAGTGACCTGACCCCTACTGAATTATTTTCCCACATGATAGAACTTTGCTAATTTTTTTGGCCATTCTTGGAAAAGTCTTTCCAAATTCTACTCACAATATAAGGCCAAGCTCACAACCTATTTCTTTCCTGAAATTTCTCTGATTGTTCCTCCCAGGCATTGTATGTGTGTGTGTGTGTGGTATTTACATTCCACCATTAGACTGAAATGTCATTAAAAGACAACCGAGGATTCTACTCTATATCACTCAATCCTGTATTCTGTCTATGGCATCCAACATGGCACTTTTGTATAAAAATAGAGAAATCTCAAATAATTATCGCAAGAAATAAAAGGTGACTTGGCAAACACGCCAAAGGGGCTGTTCCTGGAAGATTATTAACAAGAGTGTGTGTGTGTGTTAGTTGCTCGGCCGTGTCTGACTCTTTGCAACTCCATGGACTGTAGCCCACCAGACTCCTCTGTTCATGGGTTTCTCCAGGCAAGAGTGCTGGAGTGGGTTGCCAGTTCCTTCGCCAGAGGATGGTCCCAACCAGGGATTGAACCCAGGTCTCCCACATTGCAGGCAGATTCTTTACCATCTGAGCCACCAGGGAAGCCCCCCAACAGACAACAGTGGGGCTAAATAAAAAGGCCTAGAAAGGTTACTACCTAAATGGATATTTAAATGCATTCCATGTCACTGTGGGTGTTTAAGCAGAAAGTGGGTAATAAAACTTAGAGAAGCTGTAGAGGAATTTATATAGCAGGTAAGGAGGTAGATCAGATGCCTCCTAAAGCTTTTTCCAACTGTAAATTTTGAAAGGAATTTTAGATTGTTTTACCTTAGGTGAATAATCTTGTTGTACTACTGTCTCCATAGACTCTGCCCCTATAGCTAGCAACTCTAGATTTTTCTCCAAACCACTTGACTAAAATCTCCTCAGTTTATAGCTTCTAAGGAATGCACCACAGAAGCCATCTAACTTTGATGTAATCCCGCCTTCACTTTACTTAGTCAACATGGAGGCCCATGGCTCAGGCCAAGTCCACAGAATTAGCGCCTGGAACCTCAACTCCCAAGCCCAGATTCAGAAGTTCACGTGCCAGGTTTGTACTCTGCTGTTCTGTGTGCTGGATCTCTCCAAGTGTAAACCAGATCCAGAAGAGAGTCTGAGGATGATTGTTCTGAGAGTCGTCACTGTTGCTCCATCTTCTCTTTGTCGTCCATAGGGAATACTGAATGGACTCTGGGGCACTGCCATTCTTTCCCAATAATTTTCAGTGCCAGATTAATGGCACAGAAAAGAAAACTGTCAGAAAAGTTGAAAACATGCTCCTGGAAGATGTCACACTTCCTGATTATTGATGTTCCTTAAGACAGTGTCATCCTTCTCTGAGGCACAGGAACAAAACACTGCTGAAGCTGATGATGCCTAATACTATACAGGCAAAGAACCTGACTGCAGTGCAGGAGACCCGGGTTCAATTCCTGGGTCAGGAAGATCCCCTGAAGAAGGAAATGACAACCCACTCCACTGTTTTTGCCTGGAGAATCCCATGGACAGAGGAGCCTGCAGGCTACAGTCCATCGGGTAGCAAGAATAGGACACGACTGAGTGACTAAACCATGTATTTTCAGGCATCAGTGGGTTTGGAGACTAAGTTAGGAAGAGTGTTTCATTGTTGTCTGTTTATCCATCTTCTAATCATATCATATATCATAAGACTAAGTTAGGGAGAGTGTTTCATTCTCTGTCCATCTTTGAATCATTTCATATATCATAATAATGCTAGTTCCTATTTGCTGCAAATGCAAATTTATGTACAGCAAACAATTGAAGTGATGGAAATTAATCAGGACCTAAAGACCACTATGTTACAATATGGTAAGCTGTTTCTATTCTAATTATTTTATGACTCCAAAAGAAAGATTGATAAAGGAAAACAAATACCAGAACATACCTGTCACTTTTTTTTTACCAGTCTGCTTCACAAAATCTTTTTTTGTGAGATTAATACAACTTTCCCCAACTGAATACTATGCCAATTAATTTAAGAATATAAGCACCCATAAATTAAACTCTAAAAAAGTAATTTCAGCTAACTGAAAAACAAGTTCTCCATTTTAAAATGATCTGTGATGTTTTCAAGAGCTTCTCTTCCCTCACTGGGAAAATATGATTTGTCTGGGTATTTGTAGAAATAGTTACAATTCAAAACATCAAACCACCTTCTATGGTAAACAACCCAATGAATGACAGCAAAACCATTACTGCTTCAGCTTCTAAAAAGACTTCTGTATGATACCACTGACAAGTTAAAAAAGATATTGTGTTGATTCATTGCTTGTATATGATTATATTGGATAAAGTATATCCTAACAGGGCTGTAATGAATTCAGCAAAAAAGCTCAAACCTCTATTTTGAGGACTAAAAACCATTTATTTATTTATTTATTTATTTATTTATTTATTTTCTACCTATTTCCAAGTCCTTCCTGATCATCTTAAAAATATCAAATTTAGGTTTCTGTACCTTAGCACATGCTGGTTATACATTAAATAGATGTTGCATCCAATTAAATCAAATACCCACACACCTGGCTAATCAAACACTGAATTCCCTCTTCTGCTGATCAAAAAAGAAAGAACAGAGGCATCTCACCTTAGCTGCTATAAATCTGTGTTTACACAGGGACAAGGATCAGAATCAGATGAGTTACAGAGCGCTTGATAATTTATTACAAGACTCTAAAGGAAGAATCACATCCCTTCCTCATCTTGCTGAACGTCACTGACCAGGGCATGGAAAAACCCCAAACCCAGCACCTCTGCTTTTTTTTTTTCACCAGTCCTGCTGGCGTCCTGATGGACCAATTTGGAAACCATGATTAATCCCCTGGTAAACAGAAAATAGGCTCTTATGCCAGGAGAAGCCAAACCTGAGTCACTCTCTGGAGACTCTACCCTCAGCCAATCTAACTCTACCTCCTCCTCCAGGAGCTGGCGATTTTCAGCAAACAGAAAGGCCTTTCTGTGGTGACAGAGGAGCTCAGTGAAGCAGAGACTGAAATGTCACTATGAGTGACTGACCACAAGCTGGTGAAGCCCAGGTACATGTGGGGGTCACCATGTCCTAGATTATTCAAATGAAATTGGCTAGAACCCCAGGCTACATGAAATGGAAAACTCAATGTGCTTCTCATTTTAATCAGGGATTGGAGGGGAGGAAGACAATGTACCTAGATTTTTCCTTGTCACCTCTGGCTCTAACTTAGTTTGGTCTATGATTACCTTGCCAGTGCATGAGAACGACCGCTGCTGTTGCCTCTTCTTGCGCATGGCCCTGCTCCCTGCACATACACCTCACTGTATGTACTTCCTCAAATACCACTGACTCAAAGTTCTGCGTGTTAACTACTTTTATGGAAGAGTCAAGGCAATGGAGAAAATTTACATGGAAGCAACAAAAATAAGAAGATGTGGTACATATAGACAATGGAATATTATTGTTCTTGTTTAGTCACTAAGTTGTATCCAATTCTTTTACAACCCCATGAACTGTAGCCTGCGAGGCTGCTCTGTCCATAGGATTTTTCAGGCAAAAACACTGGAGTGGTTGCCATTTCCTTCTCCAGGAATCTTCCCAACCCAGGGATTGATCCTGGGTCTCCTGCATTGCAGGCAAATTCTTCTACCATTTGAGCCACCAGTGGTGGGGAGGTGGAGGGATGGGGGAGCCTAAAAATAAAAATATTTACAAAAAAAGGAAAAATTAAAGATCCCTGTTCTTAAAAGCCTTTCAACCATCCTGGCCCCAGAAATTTCTTTCTTACCCATTGTCCTTTTCCTCAAGCTCTGGCCTCTTCTGGCCATAACCTCCCCTCTTTCTCTAGGTAAGTCCCTCTCCCAAATTCCTGCCACTTTATTATGTAAATACTGCTTTGATTTCCCTGTTTCCTTATAAACAGTGTCCTCACCATGCACTCTCAAAACATTTTCCTAACAAACACACTTCTTTTCCTAAGAGGAATTTTATGACAGGTGTTCAAACACTATATTTACACACTCCTACACACATGCACAAGCACACACATACCACTAGGACTCTCAGAAAACACAGGCAGAGACAGAGCTGTAAGTTCTCAGGAGCGGTGTCCATAGGTCTGGAATAGAAAAATTGCACAGAATGGGAGGATTTTCAAGTTGCGTGCTTCTCCCTTACTTTTCAAGGATACAGTGTTCACTGGAAATATTAGAGATTCTCACTGCTGTTTAATTGTCTGAGACCAGGGGCACCAAGAAGCCCAGCTCCTGTTCCTTAGGACATATCCATGGTGCTTCTAGTAGTTCAGCTGATCCCTCTCTCTCTGTAGGTTGCAGCTGTTTCAGCCTCTACACTTTTATTCATTCTCCCTGCCACACACAAACACACCCTTTGCCACCTAGAATGCTCTGAATCAGATCCATTCTTTCGAAGTTTTTTTTTTCTTTTGTATGGAGTCGCCCAGATTGTGGCATTTGATTTTATTCTTTTCATTCTTCATTTCTTCTACTTTTTTTTTTACAGTTCATTTCTTCTACTTACTCATTTCATTTATGTAGACATTTCCTCCCTAATAGTGATGGAAATTCACTTGGTGCAAGGACTGTGTCTGGCCCTTTCTTTGTGTTCCTCACAGTAACTAGCACAGATTAAGACATGCAGTAGATGCTCAGCAACTACCTACCAGGTTAAATTAAACAGATCACAGGACCTCTGAACCTCAGTGTAATTATCCATAGCGTAATTAACCACAAACATTAATACACCTTCTAGAGGGCAGCTAAGGAAATGTGGGTCCCTGGAAATGATGCATTCAGCAGATCTGGGTAGGTTCTAATTTTCAAATCTAATATCTACTTTTTTTGTAACCTTGGGCCACTTACTTAACTTTTCTAAGAATCATTTTTTAAATATGTAAAATAAGAAAAATAAAAACACCTACCCTGCTCAACTCATGTAGTAGTTGTAAGGATTAAGTGGGAATATATACATTTGAAAGTGATCTGAGAAGCACTGTGCATAAGACAAATTATTATAAGCATTAAGATGTTCCACAGCTTAAAAAGAACTTGAATATTTTATGAAGTAGCATAGATTATAGATTAAAAGTCTTCTCATATTTATTATGAAGCATTTTCCTATAAGTAAATGCCACTATTATTCTCCAAAAGCACTTTCTTATCCTTAAAGGAAGATGTATGACAGCTCTCTAACCTATGCAAATCTTAGCTATAAGCAAAGTGTCTCTTGTTTTTTTCTCTTCTAACCAACAATATTTGTTTCATTTCCTGCAGGATTAGCTATCATAGGAAAATCAAGGTAAATAAAAGCCATCTTTGATGCTAACATTATGAAAATTATTATACTCTAACACTCACTACTAAACTATGTTCAGATCAGTTCAGTTCAGTTGCTCAGTCGTGTCTGACTCTTTCTGACATGAATTGCAGCACGCCAGGCCTTCTTGTCCATCACCAACTCCTGGAGTTCACTCAAACTCACGTATATCCATGTTAGGAAAATGCTTTTAGATGCAACAAATTTATTTAATACAAAAGACTACTTTTAGAGTTGTTTAAATAATATCAAGCATATTTTAATAATAAGAATCTAACAATTTTTAGGTACTTTAGCCTATCCTTTCTTTATTTCAGTGTGTATTAGTTTCCTATGACTGCTATAACAAATTACCACAAACTTTATTAATTAAAACAACAGTTTTAGAGAACAGACATCTGAAACCAGTTTCATTAAACTGAAATCAAGGTATTGGCCAGGCCGCTCTGCATTCCTTCCACAGGCTCTGGGGGAGAATCCATTCCCTGCTTACTCCAGCTTCTGTATAGTTGTCAGCATTCCCTGGCTCAAGGCTTCATCACCTGGATCTCTGCCTCCATGGTCAGATTTCTTCTCCTCTTCTGGCTTCTGGGGTTATAGTGTTGTGTGCTCAGTCCTGTCTGATTCTTTGTGACCTCATGGACTGCAGCACGCCAGGCTCCTCTGCCTATGGCATTTTACAGGCAAGAATACTGGAGTGGGCTGCCATTTTTTTCTCCAGGGGATCTTCCTGACCCAGGGATTGAACTGGCATCTCTTGCAACTCCTGCATTGGCAAGTGGATTCTTTACCACTACAGCCACCTGAGAAGACCTTCCAGAGATTAGAACATGAATATCTTTGGGTGTCATTTTTAGCCTACCACACAGTTGTTCTCAACCTTTACCAGTCATCAGAATCACCAGGGAAGTTTGTTAAAACAAAGTACTGGTACCCACTCCCAGAGTTTCTGATTCAGTAAGTCTAGAGTGGAGTCCAGGTTTTTGAAGTATTAACAGATGCCCAGGTAGTGCTGATGCTGCTGGTCTGAAGCTCACACTTTGAGAATCACTAACTTATGTTATCCAGTGTTTCCAAAATTATATTCATGTTTAATTTTCCCATTTTTGTTGTCAACTTTTTAAATGTCTTTTGTGCACATTCTATACAGAAAGCTGAGCACTGAAGAACTGATATTTTTGAACTGTGGTGTTGGAGAAGACTCTTGAGAGTCCCTTGAACTGCAAGGAGATCCAACCAGTCCATCCTAAAGGAAATCAGTCCTGAATATTCATTGGAAGGATTGATGCTGAAGCTGAAACTCAATACGTTGGCCACCTGATGCAAAGAAGTGACTCATTGGAAAAGACTCTGATGCTGGGAAAGATTGAAGGCAGGAAGAGAAGGGGACAACAGAGGATGAGATGGTTGGATGGCATCACCGACTCTACGGATATGAGTTTGAGCAAGCTCCGGGAGTTGCTGATGGACAGGGAGGGCTGGCGTTTTGCAGTCCATGGGGTCGCAAAGAGTCGGACACAACTGAGTCACTGAACTGAACTAGGCACATTCTAACAATGGATACACTGACAGAAAGAGTGCAACTGACACCTCTTTCTCTTATAAGTCTGCTGTGCTTTCTTCTCTGTATTAGAGCTCTGTAGTTAGACATTTCCAGAGAACAAAACTTTTCTTCCATGGACTCATTTGATGCTCCCATTGGTTTCAGCAAGAGAAAGTATAGAATATATTAGTGCATATTCCTCAGCCTGCCACTCAAGGGCCTCCAACATATGATTTTGATCCCAGCTAGATTCTCTGCAGCTCCCCAAACCCCTTTGAACATTTCTTCCAAGAGACTTCCACAGTCTGTGGTTCCTCCCTTCCTGGCAGTCACATTATATGAGCTAATATGGTTGCCATTTTTGCAGACTCTGCTTCAAGTTAGATTCTGTCTCTTATAGTTGAGAGTCCTGACTAACAAGCTATGTGAATGGTAGAAGGACACGTAATCCTTTAATAACTCTTGTAAGAAAAGTGGAACCTCCATTGTCCTGATGAGAATTTCTAACCCCTGTGTACATTAGACTGTGCACTGTCCTTGAAGATACTGGGTATAATGGAAAATTATATATAACTCATTGTTATGAACCTAAAGTAGTAAAACAATAAAAAGAGAAGAGTTCAACTTTTCAGGAGAAATTTTCATAGGAATCTTGATGAGGGAGGCCAGTATTATTAGTTTCACTTTTGACAGTTTAAAAAGATAAAGCCCAGAAAGGTCAAATAGCCCAGTTCTGTCATTTAAAAACCTAATGGAAGGGGAAAGACACGTTAATGCATAAAATAAGATGTATGGGTACTGCGGTAGAAGTATGTACACAATAGACCAGGGGGACAAAGGAGGAGTGGGTATTTCTACCTAGAGTCATGAGAGAAAGGGCTTGAAAACATTAGGGAGTGGCCGCTCTTGAACCGAGTTCCTCAGGACAAAGACTGCCTTAAAATATCAGCTCTTTCTAGTCTTCTACTCAGTCACAAAAAAAATCATAAATCATTCAGTCAGTAAGTATTTATTAGATATCTATATATATGAGTGAGTGAGTGAAGTCACTCAGTCGTGTCCGACTCTTTGCGACCCCATGGACTGTAGCCCACCAGGCTCCTCTGTCCATGGGATTCTCCAGGCAAGAATCCTGGAGTGGGTTGCCATTTCCTTCTCCAGGGGATCTTCCTGAGCCAGGGATCGAACCTGGGTCTCCCGTATTGCAGGCACACATTTTAACCTCTGAGCCACCAGGGAAGCCTATATATATGAAATGCAAGTGCAAGTTAAATAAGGTAAGGATTCTTTCTTCAAGAGGCTCATACAGTGAGACAAAAGAAATCTGAACTTTTAAAGTACAACATGGTTAGAAGATAAAATTATATGCTGCCTAGAATTTTTTTCCAAAAAGAAAAGAAAAAAAAAAGATGGATAGGGGACAGGAAGTGGGTGGAGGAATAGATGAAACAAGCCTTGGGATAAAAATGATTGAAATTAGGTACAGTGGTTTTGCAATGTGATAACTTGACCAGGCTGGCCTACATGTCCCAGAATTCCATTCCTCTATGTTTCTGGTTAGGGTGGGCCATAAGAGACATTCTTGTTTGGAATTTGGGGACTGAAAGTAAGGCTACAGCTACTTTTATAGCCAAGCACATTGTCTTTCTCTATCGGTGCACCACCCTGGCATGGCCTAAAACTGTACTGCCTGCTCCTAGAACTTCCTTGAGCCTCTCCAACTCCACAGCAAGGTGTGTGTGCCTAGCTCTATGTTGAAGGGCCCTGACTTCTGTCGGACATGACAAACCAAGGTCCGAAGCACCTGTCCTCGAAGTTTCCAACTCCAGCAGGTTCTTACTCTCTCCCAGTTTGGACTCATCTTTCCCTTGCGATCGCCTGCTCCGTGCAGTTCAAATTCCAGCAATCAATTCAAGGGTAACAGTCTTATATCGACCAATAAGCCAGGTTCCACAAAGGCTCAAGAGCACCTGTACAAGCATACACATATATATGTATATTTAGATACACATATTCACGTTCACACATGTCCTAGTAGTTCTGCTTAACTTTTTGAGCACTGACTGATACAGAGGGTGGATATATTTGACATTTTCCCCATTAGCACTTAACTTCAGTTCACTATGGAAGAGTTTGGCAATAGAGTGTGAATAAGATGTTGTGGAATCACCTGAGGGGAGCCAACTCCAGCATGTGAAGCTTGAGCAGAAGTTCCCTCCTCATAGTCAGCCTCTGCTTGCTTTCCCAGCTCTCTTTTGTGCTCATTCCTCCTAAAGATAGGTCAGTTTAATCCTTTTAATCCTTCTTCTTAAGCACATGCCCTCAAATTTCAACCATCCTATGCATAATTATTAATTCTCTATAAATATCTCTGATCTCTTTCTGGATTTCCAAACTCTCATTTCCAGCTTTATGTTAGATGTCTCATTACTCATGGACTACCAACATTTAGTCTCAATATTCATTGGCTTTCCTGGTGGCTCAGATGGTAAAGAATCCACCTGCAATGTGGGAGACCTGGATTCCATCCCTGGGTGGGGAAGATCTCCTGGAGGAGGGCATGGCAACCCACTCTAGTATTCTTGCCTGGAGAATCCCATGGACAGAGGAGCCTGGCAGCTACAGTCCATGGGGTTGCAAAGAGTCGGACACAGTGACTAAGCACAGCATACACCATCATCTAAAAATTAACATTACATTTCAAAACTAAAAGCTAATCCTTCTTCCAATTTCTCTTGGTCTTTCATTCCTGGTCCCTGAGCACAAAATCCAGAGTTATCTTTGACCCCACACCTCTTCCATCCAATCTTTGGCCATATCCTGTGAAGATCATGGCATCTGGTCCCATCACTTCATGGGAAATACATGAGGAAACAGTGGAAACAGTGTCAGACTTTATTTTTTTGGGCTCCAAAATCACTGTAGATGGTGACTACAGCCATGAAATTAAAAGATGCTTACTCCTTGGAAGAAAAGTTATGACCAACCTAGAGAGCATATTCAAAAGCAGAGACATTACTTTGCCGACTAAGGTCCATCTAGTCAAGGCTATGATTTTTCCTGTGGTCATGTATGGATGTGAGAGTTGGACTGTGAAGAAGGCTGAGCACCGAAGAATTGATGCTTTTGAACTGTGATGTTGGAGAAGACTCTCGAGAGTCCCTTGGACTGCAAGGAGATCCTCCATTCTGAAGGAGATCAGCCCTGGGATTTCTTTGGAAGGAATGATGCTAAAGCTTAAACTCCAGTACTTTGGCCACCTCATGCGAAGAGTTGACTCATTGGAAAAGACTCTGATGCTGGGAGGCATTGGGGGCAGGAGGAGAAAGGGACAACAGAGGATGAGATGGCTGGATGGCATCACTGACTCGATGGACGTGAGTCTGAGTGAACTCCAGGAGCTGGTGATGGACAGGGAGGCCTGGCGTGCTGCGATTCATGGGGTCGCAGAGTCGGACACGACTGAGCGACTGCGCTGACTGAACTGTCAGTTTACTTCCACAGATCTGCACTCTAGGGCATCTTAAACATTTCCCTTTTCTTTATTATCTTATCTACCTGGTCATTCTTATATTCATTCTACAATGGTTTTCCAAGCATCTATTAATATACAAAATCTTGAGATGAACTGATGGAAGAAAAACATCCTTTTCATTTGAAAGTGAAAAGAGAAGTGAAAGTCGTTCAGTCGTGTCCAGCTTTTTGCGACCCCACAGACTATACAGTCCATGGAATTCTCTAGGCCAGAATACTGGAGTGGGCAGCCCTTCCCTTCTACAGAGGATCATCCCAACCCAGGGATCGAACCCAAGTCTCCCGCATTGCGACGGTTCATTCGCTTCCCTGTGGCTCAGCTGGTAAAGAAAAGGGAAATGTTTATGATGCCCTAGAGTGCAGACCTATGGAAGTAAACTGTCAGGACATGGCCAAAGATTGGGTGGGAGGGGTGGTGTCAAAGATAACTGGATTTTGTGCTCAGGGACCAGGAACGAAAGACCAAGAGAAATTATCCTTATCACTCCTTAAACACCTACAGCCTCTTTCATTACTTATAGGGCACAATCCATGCTCTTAGTATCAAAGGTCATCTAAAATCTGACCCTGTCTGTGGTAAATGTGACTCCTGCCCGGGTGATGAAACGTTCATAGGGGGTTTAGGGAAGACTGTCTCCAGAGTAAAAGTCTCCCTGGAGGTCAGGCTGGGAGAACCTCTGTCTTCCCACACCATTCTCAATCTGGCTCAGAGTTAAGAGAACACAGCTTTTTATTTCTTCCTATGTTAAAAACAAAAACAAAAACCCTGTGATTATACAAATGATAAGTGTTCTTTTCTTTCCTAACTTCAAAACTACAAAGAAGCAAAAAGAATAAAACAATAATGACCTCTAGTACCACCACCCAGAAACATGTAATCACTTTTCATATTTTGGAGTGGCTTCTTAAAGAAGATTTATAGTTTTAATTTATAAACTTTGGATAACACTGTGTATACTGTGCTCTAATCTGTACATTTCATTTAACAGTATGTGTGAGCAACTTTCCATGTCATTAAATAAATTTCTCCATCTATCATTTCTGAAGGCAGCCTGTTATTCTCTTGTATGGATATGATATATGTCCCTTTCTGAGGACATTTAGGTTATTTCTAATTTTCTCTACAACAACAAAAAAAAATTTGCAATAAATATCCTTATAGACGAATCTTCTTCTGCACCCTCATTGTTCTCTTTAGGACAAACTCCCAAAAGTAAAATTCCTGAGTCAAAGGGAATGTATATTTTTAAGGATTTCATTATAAGGCCACATAGTTCTCTGAGAATCATTTGGAAAACTTGTATAGGATTTCAGCAACATGCCAATGATACAAGAGTCTGAAAGTAGCAGAGCTACACTTAAAAGTGCCCTTAATCACCCACCTTCTGAGGACATCAGAACTCTGGGGTGCCAGTAGGTTACTTACTTCTGTAGTACAATATACATTAACTGATGATTTGAAAGACAATAATTTAATTTATACGTAGAGAATGCACACTCTAGGAATTTTACTCATTACTTTATAGTATTACTTAATTTGCTCCAGGGTTTATTTCTTTGGATAGACATTTGGGTTGCTACTGTTATTTTTTAATATAGACATTTTCTGTTTTAGCGCAAGGCAGTAATGAGTTTGTCATGAGATGGTATGGCAAAAAACTTCCACTTTACCCTTCCATAAAAATATAACTTAGTCACCCAACAAAGAGCTATGCCGCCCACTTTTCTTGCAGCTAAGTGTGGTCGTGTGACAGGTTCTGGACAATACAAGTAAGCTGGAGGGATGTATGCCCTACCCTCTGCCCTTCTCCACTTTCCGCTGGCTGGGAAGCAGACATGTAGTAGCTGTGGGAGCAGTCATATGAGACCACCAGAGGGAAACTTCATGCTGAGGGTGGCAGAGCGCCTAGACAGGAAAAGGGTTAAACTATTAAACTACCATTCAATAGTTTAAACTTGCACCATTAAACTACCTAATCAGCCCTAGTCTATTTAAATTTGACTACTCTGTGAGAAAGAAACTTCTATCTTGTTTGTGACTGTTATTTTGACCTTTGTTTCAGGAGCTGACTTAGGAGCCTAGCAGAGAGTGAAGATTTGGGAAACTCGGTCATTTATTTTCACTGATCACTACCGCAACAGTCCAAGTGGCAGATTCAAACAGTAACAGGGACTTTTTAGGTTAAAGGACAAACAATGTGTTGACAGTCAAGTAAATGAGAGCCAAAATATGCTACCACAGAAATATGTATGAACTCTTTCACTATCTAATGAACTTTTTCTTTAGGTCAAAAACCCAGTTACATAAAAAGAATCACTTGGTTTCTTGCCTTTTTGACTTGCTTCCACACTGTATAAAAAAGTTACACTCAGTGACTTTGGTTTAATGTTATATCTTTCTTAACCTTCATGATTATGTAGACTTTATGATTATATAGATTTCTTCCTTGATGTTCATAGATTCTATAAAGATGAAAAAAGATGAATAAAGCACTTAAATTATAAAAATTTAACTCTATATAAATTGCAGATGAAGATATATCAATACTCAGTTTTTATAATTTATAACTGTACTTTTACATAGTACCTCTGCAAAATGATCTAGATACCACCAGCTAAACAATAAATTTTATTTTACCTAGTAAATACATAACGTATTATATTTCTATATCCACTTTAGAGGTAAAGAAGCAGTTTGTCACAGATGAGTTTAGTTAAGACTCAAGACACTCACTGTAAGTTTTATACTAAATTGTGTGTGTGTGTGTGTGTGTGTGTGTGTGGGTGGGTGGGAGGGTGGGTAGGTGTGTATTCATCCACATATACATCTTTAGTATCCATTTCTTTCTTCCCAACAGCACCCAGATTTCCTTTTGGGAAAAAAAAACACTGAGCAGTGATCCATCCCATAAATCCAGATGTACACCTCCAAGGAAGTTGAGAAGACCAGACCCTTCCCTGTCCCCATCCCACCCAGTCATCTCAGCCAAGGAGCAGGAGTCAGTCAGCCAAGGAGCAGGAGTCAATCAGCCAAGGAGTGAAGAGTCAATCAGGCAGCTGCTCAACTCCTCCACCCTCACAACCCCACCCCCAGGCTTTTGAAACTTTTGAAAGGAAACAGCAATGGTTCTGATCACAGGAAGCTTTCCGGAGTGCCCAACCTGTTTTCAAGTCCTGCTCTCCAATACCACATCAGTCTCAGCACCACCAGCACCACCACTCGCTTCAATAAATACTCCTTAGTTTCACTTGGCCAGGGTCAGTTTTTGTTAGCAGCAGCCAAGGTACTCTCCTTGCCACAAAGTATCTTACCACCACATGACCTAACCTCTCTTTTCCTAATGAATAATTTTTGTTTAAAACCTAAATGAATGAAGAAATATATGTAAAATCATGTTTCAAAGTTTCATGGGATATTAACACAGTTTTTTGTTGGCTATAACTTGAGAATTTAGTGTATAGATTCTAGTTTTCTCCCTTTTTGTTCTGATATAAATATTATCTTTCTGAAATTTTAACCATATACTTCAAAATGTAAGTAATTTTTAATAGTCTTCAAATATCCCTTTTTCATATATACTAATTTATATCTTGTAAAATAATGTGCTTTCTAAATTGGTATTGGTATTGGTAAATACTGCTGCTGCTGCTGCTAAGTCACTTCAGTCGTGTCCGACTCTGTGTGACCCCGTAGACGGCAGCCCACCAGGCTCCCCCGTCCCTGGGATTCTCCAGGCAAGAACACTGGAGTGGGTTGCCATTTCCTTCTCCAATGGGTGAAAGTGAAAAGTGAAAGTGAAGTTGCAGAGTTGTGTCTGACCCTCAGATTGGTAAATACAATACTAGTATTGGTAAATACTATGATACAGCTTCTATCACATATTTCATCTTTTCCATACAAGGAAATATAAACTAAGTTGGGAGCCAACTTAGTTGCTAAAACCAGTAACTCTTCACTCCTAATAGAGTTATTTGCCTTCTGATTTGCACAGCTTTCCATTTTACACATCAGTCAAGCAGAAACAACTGGTTGCTTAGCAACAGCTTTCCTCTCAATGAGCAGAAACAGACATCATAGAAAGCCAATTTTTAACATATTATATACATACATATGAATTTAAAGAGAGACCCAGACTCACAGTTTGTCTGTTTGCCCAGAATGCTTGTCATGAATAATGAATTCATAATGACAGTGCGTGAAACCCAAATACATTTGATCCGTGAACTGTATCACCTTGTATTTCCTTCTAGCATCTTCCTCATTACTGAAAAATCAGCAAGTAATATAGAAAGAAACTAGGCTTCTGCAGCAAATTTCCTTAGAAAAATTCTCGGTGAAGTACATACTTGGGTTTTGTTGAACTGAGTCATTGCTAACGCAGCACTCACACTCCTCGTGCATACTATTTTCTTGGTTATAACTACACATTTAATGCCCTGGGAGGACACACCCCAAGTGGTTAGTAGTGACCACCATAGGAAAATGTCTGTTTGCTTTTTCCTCTGTATTCTTTACAACAAAAATAAAAATTCCTAGTAGTTGCTGTGCATTTATGAAGTGCCAGACTGTTCGAAGGTCATATGTGTTAAGTCACATTAGCATTTTCCATTTGACAGATAACAGAAGAATCTCAGAGAAGTTGTGTAACTTGCTCAAAGTTATGCATACAGAAAGCAAGAGAGCCAGAGTTTGAACTCAGGCAGCAAAGCTCCAGGTCTTCACACTTCACTATTCTTCCTTTTACAAGTCTTATATTCACTGGTGTATGTTCATGTATTGCTTAAATAAATACCTTCCTCTAAAAAAAATCATATTGTTTCTGAACATACAGAACTATATCTAAGTGCTCAATTCATTAGCATGTTTTCACCACTGGCTTTAATTGATTTTATGTCAGTAGGAGTTAAGAGCATAACAAAAATCTAACAAGAGATGAGAATCGGTGAGCTGATTCTGTCAACAGAGAGCTGAAATTGTGCCAATTCAACTGAATCTGTGGCCACACGCTGTGTTTACTCAAAACAGATCATACAGCTGTAGTAGTTTCTAAGGAATTGTTATTAATAAATAACACTTCTGGGAACTGATTCTCTTCTCACATGTACATTTAATGATTTTTTTTTTCACTTGACTTAGTATTAATATAAGGGAAAAAAGTAAGGATGAAAGACAAATTATTTTTATTTATAGCCCTTGATAACAACCACTCTTTCAAAGTAATATTACCCTCCCTTTGTTCTGCCATTCAAATTTCTAACATGGTATATGCTGATGAAAAGCCATGTTCTGGTGCATGTTTCTCTTGTCCTTCCTCACTTTGGAACTCAGTGTAGCAAAGATCAGTATTTATCAGCAATACAGGCAGAAATTATTTTCTCCTTCAATTATTTCCTCTCCAGGGAGGTAGATAAGATTTTCAAAAAGGAAAAATACACACCAGATCAGGAAAGGACCAGTTTGCTGAGTAAAACTGATTTAGGAAAGCAGAAACATCCCAGATGTATTTGTTTTAGGGTTAGACCTTTTTCTTTTCTGTGTATTAATTCATTCTGTGTGAGAAAACCACCCTGCATGCCAGAGACATAGAAATGGAATACGCAAAACTAATGTTCATATATTCAGGAAGAGAAAGCAGATGCATGAGCCCAAAATCACAGATTAATATCAAAGTGCTGGGGTGGGGCTGAAGAGAGCTACAGGGACCCATAGGATTGACCACTCCAGAAAATGGGAAGCAGGATGACTTCTAAGAAAGGGTCCATGGGAGCTGGGTCTTGAAGCATGAGTAGAAATTTGTCAGAAAGAAAAGCAGTTGGAGTTTCCAAGTTAGAGTCAATAACATGTGCAAAGTCCCAGAGATATAAAAGGCTATGGTGCCTTGAGGATGGTGAGAACTCCTGTATTCAGATGAGGAGATAGGATGGGGCCAGGTGAGTAAAGACTTTATTCACTATAGGAGAGAATTTGGACTTTATCCTGAGGGTAATCAGGAGCTTATAGACATGCCAGCAGACAATGAAACATGTTATTAATGTAAACAATGGCCATATAAAAATTAAAATGTAACTAAGGAAAATTGGGAGGGAAAAAGTAGAAAATGAATACCTGTGCTAATTTCCTCAACTTTCCTAGGAAAGAAGTCAACAGGTACATCTAAAAGCCAGTCTGAAAACAGAAGTCAACTGTATTGTCTAGTCATTAAAGGCAACCACTAAAATTGAATATAATACTAGAGGTTACAAATATCAGGAGACAAAACACATTAATTTAGATAGAAGTTTCTACAAGAATTTTTCTCATCCTTTACAGCAAGAAGTCAGTAACACATTGCCCAGAATTGATAAATCAAGAAGTAGAAATCAGCAGCAAAACTTAAGCCATTTGTCTCTGCAAAAGGAGGTCTGGCTAGAGAATACCTTGGACTGCAAGGAGATCCAACCAGTCATTCTGAAGGAGATCAACCCTGGGATTTCTTTGGAAGGAATGATGCTAAAACTGAAGCTCCAGTACTTTGGCCACCTTATGCGAAGAGTTGACTCATTGGAAAAGACCCTGATGCTGGGAGGGATTGGGGGCAGGAGGAGAAGGGGACGACCGAGGATGAGATAGCTGGATGGCATCATGGACTCAATGGATGTGAGTCTGAGTGAACTCCGGGAGTTGGTGATGGACAGGGAAGCCTGGCGTACTGCGATTCATGGGGTCGCAAAGAGTCGGACACGACTGCACGACTGAACTGAACTGAACTGAACTGGGTTTGATACCTGGAATCCCCTGTATTAGGCGCAAAAGGCAAAAGGAACAGAGCTGATCTTTCTTTCTCTTTCATCACTTTCTCCAACAGGGTATTTATGACTGTATTACTTTTATGATGTAGCCTCTTACCTCCTCTCCCAGGGAAAAGTCTCCATAGGGATGTTTATTACTTTTCTATTCTAGGGTCAGCCAGTCTTTAGTTCTAGAATGAGAAAAATAGGCGTTAGCCGATGCACTAATGATAAAATACAGACTCTCAAAGATTTCAATGAGCTTAAAATAATTAGGACTAATGTTCCTTCTCTACTTTAGATACAGAAAACCTAGAGAAGAAGAAATGTAAAGCCTTTGCTAAGTCGCTTCAGTCATGGGGTCATGCAACTCCATGGACTATGGCCACCCCACCAGGCGCCTCTGTCCATGGGATTCTCCAGGCAAGAATACTGGAGTGTGTTGCCATGCCCTCCTCCTGGGGATCTTCCTGACCCAGGGATCAAACCCAGGTCTTTTGCTTCTCCTGCATTGGCAGGTGGGTTTTTTAACATTAGTGCCACCTGGGACTGAGAAAAGACAGTAGTACCACAAGTACTAAATTAACAACTATTTTCTATTTCCTTACTGCTTTTCATGCATATTAAGGAAGCTTCAAACCTTCTTACAACTGTCTTAAAGGCTTAGGATGGGAAAAATGATCAGAAGAGAAAGTTATTCTTAGCAAAAGCACCTTTGTGACAGAATTCAAGTTAATTTTTTAAAAACCACATGTGAGAAAAGTCAGCAACAATCTGCTAGAAGATTATGCTATAAAGAAAAGAGCCAGTGTCGCCGAAAAAGAAAAAGTTATGTCATCCATCATTCCTTAGACAAAATGAATGGCATCAATTGCACTGTATGCAAAACCAATTCTTAAATTTTTCTCATAAAATGATCTACAAAAGACATCAAGGCTTTTGCTGTACAGTAGAAACTAACAAAACACTGTAAAGCAATTATACTCCAATTAAAATTAATATAAAAAGAAAAAAGAAAAAAGATTGTAAAGCAAAACAAACTAAAAAATAAAAATTAATTAAAAAAAAAGAAAAAAGACATCAAGGCATAAGCAGCAGGCTTTTGCTCTTCCCACACAAAAAAAATTTAGATATATTTACAAGGCCATATCTATAACACTCTAGAGTATAACGCTGATTATAGATCTGGGTTAGAAGCTCAGTTCTGACACTGTCTAGGCAATCTTGGTCAAATCATTTTGCTCTAAGACTTAGTTTTCTTGCCTGTTTTATAGGGTTGTGGTGAGGATTACCCTAAAGAAATGATGTAAAGTGCTTTAAAACAGCAGATGGTACAATGTTAGCTGTTGTTCCTCAGTAACATTTAACTTCTTTAACGGAAATATTTTTTATTTTTAAAACTTCCCTTTAACACAAATATCCCAGGCTAGCAGTTAACATTTAATAAGTGAAAAAAAAAATCAGAATTTTGTTTGTTTAGGTAGATGCTATGGATCCAACAGAGGATACCTAAACAGTGTCCTAGAGAAGTTCATCTGGAACTCAGGAGGCAGGCTTGACATCACCCAGCCCCTCGCTCCCTGCACTGTCTTCTTGCGGGCCATCTCCTTCAGGAGATGAACCTCTTTCAAGGAGTGCCTTTACTTTGAGAAGCTGTTTTCTCCCCAGCAATAAATGATTTTGTTATCATCCATGAGAGTGAGAAAAGTGGTTGTGTAATAAGGATAACTCCTACAAAACATTTTATAAATTCAAATGACAACAGGATTTTTCTTTGACAGTTTTATCCTAAGATGTTGACAATTTCAGGGTCAGGTAGTTTTCTCTGGGCAGAAAATGGGGTTGGTGAGGCAGAGGAGGTGTGAAAAATAACACACTCACATACAGAGAAGATATGCAACGCACAAAGTCGAAAGTATCTACTACTATCTGACCCTTTATGGAAAAAAATTTGCCGACTCCTGCTATAGAGCCTAAACACTAAACTTTGAGAATCTCTGCCTTAAGGATTTCAAATTAGAAGCAATTAAGTGAAAACTGTGATTTCTGCACAACTAATGATGTCTTTCACATGCTAGTAAAGTAATGCTCAAAATTCTCCAAGCCAGGCTTCAGCAATACGTGAACCATGAACTTCCAGATGTTCGAGCTGGTTTTAGAAAAGGCAGAGGAACCAGAGATCAAATTGTCAACATCTGCTGGATCATGGAAAAAGCAAGAGAGTTTCAGAAAAACATCTATTTCTGCTTTATTAACTATGCCAAAGCCTTTGACTGTGTGGATCACAATAAACTGTGGAAAATTCTGAGAGAGATGAAAATACCAGACCACCTGACCTGCCTCTTGAGAAATCTGCATGCACGTCAGGAAGCAACAGTTAGAACTGGACATGGAACAACAGACTGGTTCCAAATAGGAAAAGGAGTACATCAAGGCTGTCTATTGTCACCCTGCTTATTTAACTTATATGCAGAGTACATCATGAAAAACGCTGGACTGGAAGAAACACAAGCTAGAATCGAGATTGCTGGGAGAAATATCAATAACCTCAGATGCCGGGGGACAGCATGAGGAACTCCGCCCATGGCAAAGGTCATGAGGCAGGAGGCTTGGCATACACAAAGGCATGATCAAGCCTCAGGAAACCCCTGTTCCCGAGCATATACCCCCAAAACCAGAGTCTGTTTTATGCTCTCACCTACACCTCTGACTTTACGGGGGGCTCTCCCCCATAACCATTTCTCTCAGAGAAGGAGTTAACTTGCAGCTCCAGTTAATAAAAATTCCTGGGCATGACAAGAGTGTTTCAGCTTACGAACTCCTCTGAAGGTTATCTAGCCTGCCTGTATAAGTTCGTCTGGCCACATGTGACTGTTTACAGCCTCCCAACAGTGAGAGGCACGAGTTGTTTTAGACTTACTAAAGGCAGATTCTTTTAGGAAGTTAGAATTTATTAGTATAGTGGGTTGATTAGGAATTATATGATGAAGGGTTTTTCATTTGTTGTGCCAATAATTGCTACTAATTCCCTGCCCTTGGGTGTGACAAGGGTGTCTCAGGTCAAACCTCTCTGCTGGCAAACTAGTTTGTGTGATAGGATTATCCATACTCCTGCCACTACGGAGCATGTGATTGTTTACTACCTCTCAACCATAAACAGCACAGAGTTTGGGGTACTTTGAAGGTCTTAATTAGCATAGGGCCTTTCTCATTGTTGAGTCAATGATTGCCGCCAGGCCTCCATGCCCTTAGGCACCTGGGAATATATTAATCAATGTATTGGAATATAGAAAAAGAAATATAGTAGTTTTTGATGTTAGCAATACTAGACTTTTTGAGTTAAGAATTTTCTCCTTTGTTAAAAAAAAAGTACTTTGTTATAAATCACTGTGTCCTTGCTATATAAAAATGTAACTTTATCACTATCTTAAGACTAAATAGATCTTAAGGGGAACATTGGTGAAGGGATTTCATTTGTTGGGCTGATGTTTTGTTGCTAAATCTCCATATTCCCTGCCCTTATAATGAATATAACTAGCATATAAGAGAAATAAGTATTAACCTTTAAGATTAATCATGTTAACCTTGGGTTAGATAAATTCCTTTCTTGATTGTAACTCAAGTGGTTTGCCATTCCCTTCTCCAGTGGAACACATTATATGAGACATCTCCACCATGACCCTCCCATCTTGGGTGGCCGCACAGGCATGGCTTAGTTTCATTGAGTTAGACAAGTCTGTGGTCCTAGTGGGTTAGATTGACTAGTTTTCTGTGATTATGGTTTCAGTGTGTCTGCCCTCTGATGCCCTCTTGCAGCACCTATTGTCTTACTTGGGTTTCTCTTACCTTGGATGTGGGGTATCTCTTCACGGCTACTCCAGCAAAGCACAGCCGCTGCTCCTTATCTTGGATGAGGGGTATCACCTCACTGCCACCCCTCCTGACCTTGAATGTGGAGTAGCTCCTCTAGGCCCTCCTGCGCCCGCACAGCCACTGCTCTCTGGACGTGGGGTTCTACCTCCTGGCCGCCGACCCTGGCCTCAGGCGTAGGGTAGCTCCTCCTGGCCGCAGGGTAGCTCCTCTCAGCCATTCCTGTGCTGTCACAGCCTGGCACTCTCAGCCTATGCCCCTGACCTCAGACGTGGAGTAACTCCTCTTAGCCGTGGCCCCTCGGGCATGGAGTCCTCCTGGCTTCTGCCCTTGACCTCGGACGTGGGGTAGCTCCTCTCGGCTGTGCTATGTGTACCATTGTAGCAGCCAGCACTATGTAGCTCTGAAGAAGCTGAAGTTGAACGGTTCTATGAAGACCTACAAGACCTTTTAGAACTAACAGCTCCCAAAAGATGTCCTTTTCATTATAGGGGACTGGAATGCAAAAGTAGGAAGTCAAGAAACACCTGGAGTAACAGGCAAATTGGGCTTGGGTTATGGAAGGAAGCAGGGCAAAGATTAATAGAGTTTTGCCAAGAAAATGCACTGGTCATAGCAAACACCATCTTCCAACAACACAGGAGAAGACTCTACACATGGACATTGCCAGATATTCAACCCCAAAATCAGATTGATTATATTCTTTGAAGCCAAAGATGGAGAAGCTCTATAGAGTCAACAAAGACAGGACAGGGAGCTGACTGTGGCTCAGATCATGAACTCCTTATTGCCAACTTCAGACTTAAATTGAAGAAAGTAGGGAAAAACACTTTGGAGAAGGCAATGGCACCCCACTCCAGTACTCTTGCCTGGAAAATCCCATGGATGGAGGCGCCTGGTAGCTGCAGCCCATGGGTTTGCTGAGTCGGACACGACTGAGTGACTTCACTTTCCCTTTTCACTTTCATGCATTGGAGAAGGAAATGGCAACCCACTCCAGTGTCCTTGTCTGGAGAATCCCAGGGATGGGGGAGCCTGGTGGGCTGCCGTCTATGGGGTCGCAGAGAGTCAGACACGACTGAAGCAACTTAGCAGCAGCAGCAGCAACAACAACAACAACAACATTAAGAGGCTTCCCTGATTGCTTGGTTGGTAAAAAATCCACCTGCAATGCAGGAGACCCCTGTTCGGTTTCTGGATTGGAAGGATCCACTAGAGAAGGGATAGGCTACCCACTCTTCTATTCTTGGGCTTCCCTTATGGCTGGTAAAGAATCCGCCTGCAATGTGGGAGACCTGGGTTCAATTCCTGGGTTGGGAAGATCCCCTAGAGAAGGGAATGGCTACCCATTCCAGTATTCTGGCCTGGAGAATTCCATTAACTGTAGTGTCCATGGGATCCCAAAGAGTCAGATACAATTGAGCCACTTTTGCTTCAATAACATTAAAAATACTTCCATCATATGAAAGAAGTTTCTCTCTTGGGTATAGAGCTAAGGGATATACATACATAAGTTCCTCCGATAAGATGCATCATAATATTCATTGCAGCTTTATTCATAATAGCCAAATGGCTGGAAATAGTTCAAATACCTATGAATGCTGAATAAATTGCCTATCAGGCTCCTCCATTCATGGGAGTTTTCAGGCAAGACTGCTGGACTGGATTGCCATTTCCTTCTCCAAGGGAGTTTCCCGACCCAGGAATCGAACCCAGGTCTCCCAAATTGCAGGCAGACGCTTTACCGTCTGAGCCACCAGGGAAGCCCCAGCGGATTATTTATATGATGAAATACCACACAATAAAATAGCAGAATAAACTGCTGTTGTGGAATCTGGAGTCGCAAAACACACCTCGGAGGACAATTAAGCCAGTGTAGTACAGTTTATTATGCCAGTGGGTCCAAAGGGAATGTTTCCAACAAGACTCTGATGTTTCTGAGAGACTTAGTTCTATACGCCTCGCTACGTGACATGTTCGCCACCTCTTTGATGTATATGATTGAGTTTTACAACAAGCAGATGCTAGGAGATCAAACAATTAAGGTTAAAGGAGGGAACAATAATTTTACATCACAGGGGCATGTCTCCATGGCTAATCTAACAGGGCCAGCCTGACCTCAGCTACAATCTCTGTTTGCCATCTGTTGAGAGGGAAGTCTCCAGGAGACCTGGTTTTCATTAGTAATGGTTTCCTCATTCTTGGGCAGAGTTCAGGCCCAGTTCACATCCTGTCTTTAAGATGGACGACAGGCTTCAACATGGAGTCTCTCCTGCTTTCCTCACAGTGGCCTCAACATCACTACCACAGGCAACAACAAAGGTAAATATTGAACAAAGGAAACAAGGCCCCAAATTTATAGGTAGACAATGATTCACATCAAAAATAGTGGATGTTATATGATTCTCTTTATAAGAAACTCAAAAGTAGGCTAATTTAATACAGAGTAACAGAAATCAGAGTGGAGCTACTTCTTTTCAGGAGAGGTCATAGTTATGAGAGAAAGGTCATGAAAAGCCTTCTGTCTGCTGAAAATTTTCTATATGTTGATATGAGGAACGATTACACAGTTGTAAATATATTTTATTTTTATTTTTTTCCAGTTGAGCTATATTTATTTATTTATTTATTTATTTTTTTGGCTATCCATTCAAGATTTGTGTTTTTCTCTATGTGTACCTTCTACCACAATATTAAAATTTTAATGATGTTTTAAAATTTGAAATACAAAATAATTAAATAAAATTAAAAGTTTACCTAGATTTGGCACGTTGTTTTACAAATCAGAAATAGTACTTTTGACACCTTTTATAAATGCATTAGAATAACATTTGGATTACATGACAAAAACAAGGACTGTTCTTGGATAAAGAGCAGCAACCTTAATATGTTCACAATATTTGAAACATAATTCCATAAGCATATTGCATGATTAATTTTTGACTTTAGGAATTGCTAAAATAAGAGGAAAGATTAAAGAAAACTTACAATTTAATTACTAAATAAGAACAAACTAAATTAACATAACTCATAAGATTCTAAAAAGAATATTAGGCTTCTATCCAAAACCTCACATAAAAATGTACAGAAAGCAGAAGGAACAGACTAGAGACAAAAGTTAATAAATGAAAAAAACATGAAAATTTATTTGGACAAATTTAAGAAGTAGTTCTTTAAATATCAATAAATTGTGTATCTTAATCCAGAAAAAAAGAGAAAATAATTTAAAAATATTAAAACTTTTTTGAAAAAAGATTATATTACAAATATAAACAAATACAAAAGATTACACTGAATTAGTTATTTCCAGGCTAACTAATTTGGAACCTAGGTGAAAGGACTGATTTTTAGGAAAATATGTTTTAAAAAAATTGTTATAAAACAAAATGAATTACCAAAAAGCTAAAGAGAATAACTTAAAATATTGAGAATATGCTCAAATAGCTACTTAAAAAAATTATCTCCCAATTCTGTTGTTTTGTTTTAGCAATGATTTCATATATTCAGTTCAGTTCAGTCGCTCAGTCGTGTCCGACTCTTTGCGACCCCATGAACTGCAGCACGCCAGGCCTCCCTGTCCATCACCAACTCCCGGAGTTCACTCAGACTCACATCCATCGAGGCAGTGATGCCATCCAGCCATCTCATCCTCTGTCGTCCCCTTTTCCTCCTGCCCCCAATCCCTCCCAGCATCAGAGTCTTTTCCAATGAGTCAACTCTTCACATGAGTTGGCCAAAGTACTGGAGTTTCAGCTTTAGCATCAGTCCTTCCAAAGGAATCCCAGGGCTGATCACCCTCAGAATGGACTGGTTGGATCTCCTTGCAGTCCAAGGGACTCTCAAGAGTCTTCTCCAACACCACAGTTCAAAAGCATCAATTCTTCAGCGCTCAGCCTTCTTCACAGTCCAACTCTTGCATCCATACATGACCACAGGAAAAACCATAGCCTTGACTAGATGGACCTTAGCTGCAAAGTAATGTCTCTGCTTTTGAGAATAATGATATGTTACAGGGCAGTGGTGAACAGATTCTTGATCTCTGAAGGAGATAATTTCATTTTGGGACAGAAGACACAGACTCAGTCACCCAGAGCTTCATGTAGCAAAGTTTTATTAAAGTAACAGGGATAGAAAAAGCTTTTAATAAGAAGCATTGGAAGGGGGAAGGAGAGTAACCCCACTGCTACTTTTTCAATTGATTACTAATAATAGATCAAAATTGTTGGAAAAGACCCTGATGCTAGGAAAGATTGAAGGCAGGAGAAGAAAGGGACGACAGAGGATGAGATGGTTGGATGGTATCACTGACTCAATGGACATGAGTTTGAGCAAGATCTGGGAGTTGGTGATGGACAGAGAAGCCTGGCATGCTGCAGTCCATGGGGTCACAAAGAGGTGAACACGACTCAGTGAACTGAACTGAACTGAATAGATCCAAAGAATGTTTCAAGGTTGTAAATGTCTTACCAGACTCACTCCTACACATACATCTTATAACTACAAGACTAGCCAGAAGGTTTCTGTTTCCTGGAAAAACATATCTTACAGCAAGATCAGTTCTGTTCAATCGCTCAGTGGTGTCCGACTCTTAGCTTGCTCAAACTCATGTCCATCGAGTCAGTGATGCCATCCAACCATATCTTCCTCTGTTGTCTCCTTCTCCTCCCACCCTCAATCTTTCTTAGCAGCAGGGTCTTTTCAAAGGAGTCAATTCTTTGCATCAAGTGGCCAAAGTATTGCAGTCTCAGCTTCAGCATCAGTCCTTACAATGAATATTCAGGACTGATTTCCTTTAGGATTTACTGGTAGGATCTCCTTGAAGTCCAAGGGACTCTCAAGAGTCTTCTTCAACACCACAGTTCAAAAACATCAATTCTTCAGGGCTCAGTTTCTTTTTAGTCCAACTCTCACATCCACACATGACTACTGGAAAAAGCATAGCTTTGATTAGATGGACCTTTGTTGGCAAAGTCATGTCTCTGTTTTTTAAATGCTGTCTAGGTTGGTCATAGCTTTTTTTTTTTTTTCCCAAGGAGCAAGCGTCTTTTAATTTCATGGCTGCATTCACCATCTGCAGTGATTTTGGAGCCCCCCCAAATAGTCTGTCACTGTTTTCATTGTTTCCCCATCTATTTGTCACTAAGTGATGGGACCAATTGCCATGATCTTAGTTTTCTGAATGTTGAGTTTTAAGCCAACTTTTCACTCTCTTCTTTCACTTTCATCAAGAAGCTCTTTAGTTCTTCACTTTCTGCCATGAGGGTGGTGTTATTTGCATATCTGAGGTTATAGATATTTCTCCCTGCAATCTTGATTCCAGTTTGTGCTTCATCCAACCCAGCATTTCACATGATGTACTCTGCATATAAGTTAAATAAGCAGGGTGAAAATATGCAGCCTTGACATACTTCTTTTTGGATTTGGAACCAGTCTGTTGTTCCATGTCTAGTTCTAACTGTTGCTTCTTGACCTGCATACAGATTTCTCAGGAGGCAGCAAGATACTTTGTTCCATTAACACAGCTTAAGAAGGAATTTGGGCATTCTTATAAGCAAGATATACTGGTTTATTGAGCAATTAGCAGCTCAGGGTTTGAAAAATTTAGTTTCAGATAGTTGCCATGGCAACACAAGGTTAAAGGAGCCTCCTATGTGATTAAGGTGGAGTGAAGGAATATAGAAGAGAAAAAGTCTGCTGCCTTTTCATTTGCCTCTTCTCCCAGCTTGGGGAACTTGATCTCCCTACAGAGCCCTGTCTGACCATTCCTTTTTTCAATAATTTAGTATAATTTTGAGAAATTTATTTGGAAGCATGCTAAAATAAAACTTTTCTGTTTACATAAACATCATATATTGATCATAAAACCTGGAAAATGCCCTTCTAAAATTATGCACAAATATTGCCACTAAATATAAATTAAAATTTATAAATGAAACAAGTGTGTGTATAGTTTTCAAGCTAATTGGGGTTGTAGTGGTTTTGTACTATGAATTTAGTTGAATGAGAGCTACATTACCAGAATTTGCTCCCCTGTATGTTCCTGGGTCAGGTTTCTGTGAATGTGTGCTAAGCCCAACTTCAATGTCCAACTGTTTATGACCCTATGGACTGCAGCCTGCCAGGCTCCTCTGTCCATTAGATTCTCCAAGCAAGAATAGTGGAGTGGGTTGCCATTTCCTTCTCAGGGGAGCTTCACCACCCAGAGATCAAATCCACACCTCTTACATCTCTTGAATTGGCAATCTGGTTCCTGACCACTAGCATGACATTAGAGAGGCAGAAGTGAAGCAGCTGTTTTTATCCTCTAAAAGTCAGTGTAGCGATCTAGACATGTTCTATTCCAAACATCACGCACTGGCTCTTTTGGTTGCCAAGGGATAGCACTCAGACCTGCAGCTCTTTCACCTTCAACAGGATCTTCTCCTGCAGATTATTAAGGCTGAATCAGATGCAGATTTTTAGTGAATTCCTCTTTAATCAAGGTTAAAGGTGGTGAATGACAGACATCAGTTTATATTCATAGGCTGTCACAACGCTTGCCTGATTTTCTTCCAGACTGTCAATGCTGACAATATACAATGAGTTCTGGCCCATCACTGGACTCAGAATGATAGCCTTATGTAGACCCTTTTACCAGCTCTCTTCTTTGGGGTCCCTGGTTAGTGACTTTTATCTGATCCTTCAACTGTCCTCTTCCAGACCTGTTTCCTCTCTTCTCCCTTACCTACCCTTTATAATAAATCATTTATTTTATATCACTCATAAACTTAAAAACTTAATCTCAGAAAGTTTCCAGCAAGTTTTATAAAGTATTCAACAAGGAAATAACTTCAATCTTATATCATCTCTTTCAGAAATTGAATAACAAAAACAAGAACAACCCGGGAAACAGTCCCAAATCATTATATGATGTAGCTTAACCTTAATATTAAAATACAGCAAGAACAATCTGAGAAAGAAAATATAGGGGTGATTTTTGCTTCTTAACATAAACACAAAGGTCTTAAACAGATCTTTAAAACACCAAACCATTATATGTGTATGTAAATACATTAAGGTTAGATTTTATTCTAGAAAGAGAAAGTTGGTATTGCTCAGAAAATCAAATAATTCCCCACATTAACAGAGAGGAAAAAACTATTGACAAGGTCAATAGATATAGAAAAAGCATGTGACAAAATGTATAATATTAATTTTATAAAGCTTAAAGAAATAGGAATGAAAGAAAATGTTTTGCTTAAAGAGCATCTTCAAACAAACATTCAATACACATCATGTGCTTTGTGTGCTTAGTCACTCAGTTGTGTCTGATTCTGCCACCCCATGGACTGTAACCCAGTGGGCTCCCCATCCATGTGGATTCTCCTGGCAAAGATACTGGAGTGGGTTGCCATGCCCTCCTCCAAGGGATCTTTCCAACCCAGGTCTCCTCCATTGTAGGTGGATTCTTTACTGAGTCACTGGGGAAGCCTAATATATATCATACAGAGAGTTTAAGATGTCCTTTGGTGGAGGAGTAAAAAGATAATGGGAGTGTAAGACGTGGAGTTTACATTCTCCACACAAAAATATAAAAAATGCATCTACAAGTGGAATGACTTCCCAGTGTTATGTTAGTAGTTCAGCCATGTCTGATTCTTTGCAACTCCATGAAGTGTAGCCTGTCAGTCTCCTCAGTCCATGGGATTCTCCAGGAAAGAATACTGGAGTCAGTAGCCATTCCCTTCTCCAGGGTATCTTTCCAATCCAGGGATGGAACCCACATCTCCTGCATTCCAAGCAGATTTTTCACTGTCTGAGCCACCAGGAAAGCCCAGCAGATCTACTACACTCTGGCAGAAGACCTTAGTCTTTTAAAAAGAAAAGAAAATCTCTAAGTAACTGGGTAGAGCAAAAGGAAAAAAGCAAATAAAAATGAGAGAGACAAAGGAATCTGGGAAGGAGCTGTGAAGGAAGAAAATTTTCCACAATTTAGGACACACCATCACTAGTGGAGACAGATGGGAAGCTTCAGACCCTCGGAGGAGAGTATAGCAACAGGTAGGTATACAGTGGGGAAGCTGAGATAATCCTGCACAGAGGATCAGTGCTGATGCACACTGCCCAGCCTGAGACATTTTTCTGCTTGTGGTCACAAATCAGTGTGGGTAGGGGCTTGGTACTGAGACTCTGGCTTTGGAGGTCAGACCCCAGGGAAAAGACTGAGATTGGCAACATGAAGACAGCTTGTGGAGGCCAGAGTATAATGCATCACATCTGAGGGAATCCAGGAAGAAGCCTGGGCATGCCAAAGAGGCATGGGACCATTGTTGTGGGGTGCACAAGGAGAGAGTGAGGTCTGCCACAGGAGCTTCTTTCTCCCTATTCCCTTAGGCAGCAGGGCACCATTTATGTGAGCTCCAGGGGCTGGTGCGAGTCATGGATCCTATCTCGGATTGAGGAGGCAGGCATGGACCACTACCACTGTTGTTGCTGTTGCTACCTTTGGTGCATCTACAAGTGGAATGACTTCCTAGTGTTGTGTTAGTTCTTTGATCTAGTACAGAACATTGCACATACTTTCCCAGCAGGCCCATCACTGCCTAGGGTACCATGATTGGGAGGTGGAGGACAACTTCCCTGTGAAAGGCAAGAGTATACGGTGCACCCCAGCCTCTTGCAACTTCCTACCAGCCTCTATCACCACAGGCACTTCCACATCCCACTTGTGCCATATCCTTCCTTCTCCCTGGCCTGAGTGAGTGTGCACTAATCAGCTACTACTGAACCTTAGGGATAGTGCTACCAAAGAAGAGGAACAGAATTCTCTCCATGCAGCCACAGAGGCAACAGATTAAGTCCCTGTAATTGGCTTGGTAAACACTGCATTTGTGGAATATCTGAATATACAATGAGGGTTCCCACATTTTGAAGCTGGTCTAGCATTAATAACTGTGGGCTTTGAGGGAAAGTACACACAGAAATTGGGCTGGATCAGTGTCTGAGCTGGCCTCACACTACTGATACCAGGTCCAGAGACCTACTTAGAGGTATTAGAGGACTTTCTGGGAAGGTGAGTCCTTACCCCTTACCTTTGGGTAAGGAAAATGACAGATGGGGCCTCAGGAAATTTCATTATTTCTACTATTTTCCTGTTTCATTTTATTCTGTTCTTTCTTTTATTATTCTTTTAATTAAAAAAAATTAATTGGAGGATAATTACAATGTTCTGCTGATTTCTGCCATTAAATGCAAATCAGTCTTAATTATAGATGTATACCTCCCTCTTGAGGATTCTTTCCCCCTCCCATCTCACACCTCTTGGTCATCACAGAGAGCCATGCTAGCTTAGCCATAGCAGCTTCCCACTAATTATTTTACACATGATAGTGTATATATGTCAATGCTACTTTCTCAATTTGTCCTTTATTCACTTTACCCCGTGGTATCCATAAGTCTCCTATCTATATCTACCTCTGCATTCCTTCTCTGCAAAAAGTTCATCAGTACTGCTTTCTAGTTTCCATATATATATGTGTTAATATACAATATTTGTGTTTCTCTTTTTAACTTACTTCACTCTATAACAGGCTCTAGATTCATCCACCTCACTGCAGCTGACTCAAATTCACTCCCTTTTATGGCTGATTAATATTGCATTGTATATATGTACCACATCTTCTCCATCCATTCATCTGTCAGTGGACATTTAGGTTGCTTCCATGTCCTGGCTATTGTAAATAGTTATGCAGTGAACACTGGGATCCATTTGTCTTTTTGAATTATGATTCTCTCAGGGTATATGCCCAGTAGTGGGCTTCCCAGGTGATACTAGTGGTAAATAATTTGCCTGCCAATGCAGGAAATGTGAGAAATACGGGACTGATCCAAGAGACACAGGTTCAATTCCTGGGTTGGGAAGATACCCTGAAGGAGGCAATGCAACCTACCCCAGTGTTCTTGCCTAGAGAATCCCATGAGCAGAGGAGCCTGGCAGTCTATGGTGCATAGCAACTGAAGTGACTTAGCATGTGCGCGCTCACACACACACTCACACACTCACTCACACACATACCCAGTAGTGGGACTGCTGGATTATATGGTAATTTTATTCCTAACTTTAAACGAATCTCCATACTGTTCTTCATAGTGGCTATATCAATTTACATCCCCATCAACAGAGCAAAAAGGTGCTCTTTTCTCCACATCCTATCCAGCATTTACTGTTTGTAATTTTCTTGATGATTCCCATTCTAACTGGCATGAAATGATACCTCATTGTTCTTTTGATCTACATTTCTCTAATTATAAGCAATGTTGAGCATCTTTTCATGTATTTATTGGCCACATATATGTCTTCTTTGGAGATATGTCTGTTTAGGTCTTCTCATTTTTTATTTGAGCTATTTTCCTGACATTGATTGAACTGTATGAGATGCTTTTATATTTTGGAGATTAACTCTTTGTAAGTTACTTTATTTGCAATCATTTTCTCAAATTCAGAGTGTTGTCTTTTAATTTTATTTATTGTTTCCTTTGCTGTACAAAAGCTTTTAAGTATAATTAGTTTCAATTTGTTTATTTCTGTTTTTATATCCATTACTTCAGGAGGTAAGCTTCCCTGGTGGCTCAGAGGGTAAAGAGTCTGTCTGCAAGGTGGGAGACTCGGCTTTGATCTATGGGTAGGGAAGATCCCCTGGAGAAGGAAATGGCAACCCACTTTAGTACTCTTGCCTGGAAAATCCCATGGATGGAGAAGCCTGGTGCATGGTACACTCCATGGGGTTGTGAAGACATGACTGGGATACTTCACTTTCACTTTAGAAGGTGGGTAAAAAGGATCTTGCTATGATTTATGTGAAAATGTCCTGCCTAAGTTTTCTTCTAAGAGTTTTATCATATTTGATCTTACATTTAGGTCTTTAATGCATTTG
The DNA here is from genome assembly GCA_006408695.1 of Aepyceros melampus. Classification (NCBI taxonomy): domain Eukaryota; kingdom Metazoa; phylum Chordata; class Mammalia; order Artiodactyla; family Bovidae; genus Aepyceros; species Aepyceros melampus. The sequence continues at coordinate 490,043 of SJXQ01005823.1, forward strand.
AATTTATAATTGTGTAGGGTTTTAGTAAGTATTCTGGTTTCATTCTTTTCATATTGCTGTCCAGTTTTCAAGCACCACTTATTTGACAGCTCACAGTGAATGATGTCAAATTCGTGATCTCCAAAGATTTAGCTTTGGGACCAGGGACCAGGCTTGCTCGCTGAAGAGCTTTTGTGTAGCAGAGTTTTATTAAAATAAGAAAAGGGACAAGAAAGCTTCTGACATAGACATCAGAAGGAGGATGGAGTGACCCCCTTGCTAATGTTAGCAAAGGAATTAAATACTTTAATTAATTATTCAGTTCAGTTCAGTCACTCAGTTGTGTCTGACTCTTTGTGACCCCATGGACTTCAGCACACCAGGCTTCCCTGTCCATCACCAACTCCCAGAGCCTACACAAACTCACATCCATCATGTCAGTGATGCCATCCAACCATCTCATGCTCTGTCATCCCCTTCTCCTCCTGCCTTCAATTTTTCCCAGCATCATGGTCTTTTCCAATGAGTCAGTTCTTCACATCAGATGGCCAAAGTACTGGAGTTTCAGCTTCAGCATCAGTCATTCCAATGAACACTCACAACTAATTTCCTTTAGGATGGGCTGGTTGGACCTCCTTGCAGTCCAAGGGTCTTTCAAGAGTCTTCCCCAACACCACAGTTTAAAAGCATCAGTTCTTCAGCATTCAGCTTTCTTTATATCCAACTCTCATATCCATACATGACTACTGGAAAAATTATAGCTTTGACTAGATGAACCTTTGTTGGTTAAATAATGTCTCAATTTTTTAATATTCTGTCTAGGCTGGTCATAGCTTTCCTTCCAAGGAGTAAGCATTTTTAATTTCATGACTGAAGTCACCATCTGCAATGATTTTAGAGCCCCCAAAATAAAGCCTTTCACTGTTTCCATTGTTTCCCCATCTATTTGCCATGAAGTCATGGGACCAGATTCAGAAAATCTTCATTTTCTGAATGTTGAGTTTTAAGCCAACTTTTTCACTCTCCACTTTCACTTTCATCAAGAGGCTCTTTAGCTCCTCTTCACTCTGCCATAAGAATGGTGTCATCACTTTTAGGTGTTATCTGCAGATCTGAGGTTATTGATGTTGCTCCTGGTAATCTTGGTTCCAGCTTATGCTTTATCCAGCCGGGCATTTCACATGATGGACTCTGCATATATGTTAAATAAGCAAGGTGACAATATACAGCCTTGACATACTCCCTTCCCAGTTTGAACCAGCCCATTATTCCATGTTTGGTTCTAATTCTTCCTGCTTGACATGCATACAGATTTCTCAGGAGACAGGTAGCATGGTCTGGTATTCCCATCTCTCTAAGAATTTCTCACAGTTTGTCATGATCCAGTCAATGGCTTCAGCATAGTCAATGAAGCAGTTCAGTTCAGTTCAGTCACTCAGTCATGTCTGACTCTTTGTGACCCCATGACCTGCAGCACGCCAGGCCTCCCTGCCCATCACCAACTCCCAGAGTCCACCCAAACCCATGTCCATCGAATCAGTGATGCCATCCAACCACCTCATCCTCTGTCGTCCCCTTCTCCTCCTGCCCTCAATCTTTCCCAGCATCAGAGTCTTTTCCAATGAGTCAGCTCTTCGCATGAGGTGGCCAGAGTACTGGAGTTTCAGCTTTAGCATCACTCCTTTCAAAGAAATCCCAGGGCTGATCTCCTTCAGAATGGACTGGTTCAATCTCCTTGCAGTCCAAGGGACTCTCAAGAGTCTTCTCCAACACCACAGTTCAAAAGCATCAATTCTTTGGTGCTCAGCCTTCTTCAGAGTCCAACTCTCACAGCCATACATGACCATAGGAAAAACCATAGCCTTGACTAGACAAACCTTTGTTTTGCAAAGTAATATCTCTGCTTTTTAATATGCTGTCTAGGTTGGTTATAACTTTCGTTCCAAGGAGTAAGCATCTTTTAATTTCATGGCTGCAGTCATCATCTGCAGTGATTTTGGAGCCCCAAAAAATAAAGTCAGCCACTGTTTCCCCATCTATTTGCAATGAAGTGATGGGACCAAATGCCATGATCTTCGTTTTCTGAATGTTGAGCTTTAAGCCAACTTTTTCACTCTCCTCTTTCAGTTTCATCAAGAGGCTCTTTAGTCCTTCTTCACTTTCTGCCATAAGGGTGGTGTCATTTGCATATCTGAGGTTACTGATGTTTCTCCCGGCAATCTTGATTCCAGAAGTAGATGTTTTACTTGAATTCCCTTGCTTTTTCCATGATCCATGCGTGTTGGCAATTTGATTTCTATTTCCTCTCATTTTTCTAAATCCAGCTTGTACATCTGGAAATTTTCAGTTCATGGACTATTGAAATTGTGCAGTAATTTGAACATTCTCTGGCATTGCTGTTCTTTGGGATTGGAATGAAAACTGACCTTTTCTAGTCCTGTGGCCACTGCTGGGTTTTCCTAATTAACTTGCATACTGAATGAAACTCTTTAACAGTATCATCTGTTAGGATTTGAAATAGCTCAGCTTGAATTCCATCACATCCACTATCTTTGTCCATAGTGATGCTTCCCTAGGCCCACTTGACTTCACACTCCAGGATGTCTGGCTCTAGGTGAGTGATCACACCATCATAGTTATCTGGATCCTTAAGACCTTTTTGTAGAGTTCCTGTGTGTATTCTTGCAAATGTTCTTAATGTCATCTCCTTCTGTTAGGTCCATTCTTTTTCTGTCTTTTTGTGTCCATTTTGGCATGAAATATTCCCTTGGTATCTCTAATTTTCTTAAAATGATCTGTAGTGTTTCCCTTTGTATTGTTTTCCTCATTTCTTTGCAGATGAGAAAGCCTTCCTTATCTTATCTTTGTTTGCTATTCTATGGGACTGTATTCAGATAAGTATATCTTTCCTTTTTTCCTTTGCCTTTCAATTCTCTTCTTTTTTCAGTTATTTGTAAAGCCTCTTCAATTAAACATTTTGCCTTGTTGCATTTTCTTCCCTTGGGGATGGTTTTGGTCACCTCTTCCTGTACAATGTTATGGATCTCCATAGTTCTTCATGCACTCTCTCTCAGATCTAATCCCTTGAATCTTATTTGTTACTTCACTTTCCTAATTAACTGGCATACTGAATCAAACTCTTTAACAGCATCATGCTTTGTATAATCATAGGGATTCGATTTAGGTAATACCTGAAAGGTCTAGTGGTTTTCCTTACTTACTTCAATTTAAGTCTGAATTTTGCAATAAGTATTTCATTATCTGATCCATAATCAGCTCCTGGTCTTGTTCTTGCTACTATATAGAGTTTCTCTATCTTCATTTGCAAAAATATAATAAATCTCATTTGTTATTGACCATCTGGTGATTTATATATGGAGGGTTGTCTCTTGTGTTGTTGGAAGGTGTTTGCTATGACCAGTGTGTTCTTCTGACAAAACTGTTAACATTTGCCCTGCCTCATTTTGTCCTCCAAGGCCAAACTTGCCTGTTATTTCAGTTATCTTTTGAGTTCCTAGTTTTTCATTCCAGTCCCCTATAGTGAAATGGACATCTTTTTGTGTTGTTTGTTCTAGAAGGGCTTGTAGGTTTGCACAGCACTTTTCAACTTCAACTTCTTCAGCATTAGTGGTTGTGGCATAGACTTGGATTACTGTAATGTTGAATGGTTGTCTTGGAAATGAACAGAGATCATTCTGTCATTTTTGAGATTGCACCCAGATACAGTATTTTAGGCTCTTTTTTTTTTTTTTTTGACTATGAGAGCTACTCCATTTCTTCTAAGGGATTCTTGTCCACAGTAGTATATAGTGGTCATCTGAATTAAATCCACACATTCCCACCCATTTTAGTTCATTGATTCCTAAAATGTTGATGTTCACTCTTGCCATCTCCTGTTTGATCACTTCTAATTTACCTTGATTAATATTGATTTGACATTCCAGGTTCCTATTCCATACTGTTATTTATGGCATCGGAATTTACTTTCACCACCAGATACATCCTAACTGCACATTGTGTCCACTTTGTCTCAGCCTCTTCATTCCTTCTGGAGCTATTTCTCTACTCTTCTCTAGTATCATATTGGACTCCTATCGACCTGGGGAGTTCATCTTTCATAGTCATGTCTTTTTTCCTTTCCATACTGTTCATGGGGTTCTCAAGGCAGGAATGCTGATGTGATTTGCCATTCCCTTCTCCAGTGGACCACATTTCATCATAACTCTCCACCATGACCTGTCCATTTTGGGTAGCCCTACATGGCATGGCTCATAGTTTCATTGAGTTAGACAAGGCTGTGAGCCATATGATCATTTTGTTAGTTTCTGTGATGTGATTTTCATTCTGTGTGCCCTCTGATGGGTGAGGATAAGAGACTTATGGAAGCTTCCTGACAGGAGGGACTGGCTGTGGGGAAAACTGGGTCTTGCTCTGACCATGCTCAGTAAATCTTTAATCAATTTTCTTTAACTGGATGGGGCTGTGCTCTCACCCTGTAGTTTTGCCTGAGGCCAAATTATGGTAGGGTAAATAGAAAACTCCTTATAAAAGACTTATGCCAGCACAGAAGGCCTCCCAGGAAAGCTGCTCATCTCCCTGAACTGGCAGCAGGCCACTGTCGATCCACGCCTCCACCAGAGACTCACAAACACTCACAGGCAAGTCTGGTTAAGTCTCTTGTGGGGTCACTGCTTCTTTCTCCTGGGTCCTGATGAGCACAGGTTTTGTTTATACCCTCCAAGAGTTTGTTTCCCCAGTCCTGTGGAAGTTTTGTAATCAAATCCCACTGACTTTCAAAGTCAGAACCCTGTGGATTCTCAGTCCTTTTGCTGGATCCCCAGTTTGGGAAGTCTGAGGTCAGGTCTAGAACTTTCACAGTAGTGGAAGAACTTCTTTGGTATAATTGTTCTCCTGTTTGTGACTCACCCACCCAGTGGCTCTATCATGGGCTAATGGTGGCCTCCTCTGAGAGGACTTGTGCCACATGCTGTACCTCCCAGGACTGCTACTGCCAGGGGCCCTATCCCTGTGGCAGTGGCCTGCTGTCCCATGCCCTCTAGGAGACCCTCAAACACTCATAGGCAGGTCTGGCTGTCTTTTGCGGAGGTCACTGCTCTTTTCACTGAGCTCTGGTATGCAGTTTAGTTTGTGCTCTTCAAGAGTCTCTGGTGGGTATGAGGTTTGACCTTAAATGTGATGGTGCCACTCCTATAGTGTTGTTGTGGCTTTTACTGTGTCCTTGAATGTGGGGTATCATTTTTTGGTGGGTTTCAACATTTTCCTGTCAATGATGGTTCAGCAGCTAGTTGTGATTTTGTGTTGTTACTGGGAAAAGAGTGCCGTTCTGCTCTGCCATATTGACTCTGGGATACTATAATGGAAAAGAATATTTTAAAAACTGTTTGCATGTGTATAACTGAGCCAGTTTGCTATAGAGCAGAATTAACACAGCATTATAAATCAATTCTATTTCAATAAAAAATAAATAAAAAAATCAATGTGAAAAGGCAATATACAGAATAAGAAAAATATTTACAAACCATATATGTGATAAGATGTTAATACTCAAAATATATAAATAACTTGTACAATTCAATAACAAAAAAGGAAAAATAACTTATAATACAATCAAAATTGATAAATATCTGAATAAACATTTTACCACAAGAATGTATGAATGGCTGAAGGTATAGGAAAAGATGGTCAACATCACTAGTTAATATAGAAATGCAAATTAAAACCACAATGAAATCTCCTCACATCTGTTATAATGTTCAGCATAAAAAAAAAAGTTAAATGCTTGGATGGAGGTAGAGAAATTTTGTGCACTGTTAGTAGGAATGTAAATTGATATAGTCATTATGGAAAACAGTATGAAGTTTCCTCAAAAACCGAAAAAAATAGAGCTACCATATTACTAGCAATTCCACTTCTAGGAATATGCCTTCAGGAAACAAAGACACTAAAAGATATATGCACCCCCATGTGCCGGGGTCCAGCCCCGGTGGATCAAGGGATATTCAAAGTGGGGACGGAGCGGGCAGATAGGACAGGATAGGATAGCTCAGGATAGAATAGTATAGTAGGAAATTAGTGGAAAGAAGGAGGCTGAATAACTTGATTTATGTGGAAAGCCAATAAAGTTCCAGACGAAGAGCTTGCACCATCTACGTGGGGCCACCGGCGCCTGCTTGAATCTCTAAGGGTGCCTTGCCCTGGGCTCCCTTTCACGCAGAACTTCAGAGCCGGGACAAATAAGTAGACATGGCGAGCCTCCATGCCCCAGATGGGAATTCAGCCAAAAAAAGGGGAGAAAAGAACGACATGGGGAAGCCCAGCTTTGGGGCAAGACTCCAAAAGGAATTTTTCCTGTGGTCATGTATGAATGTGAGAGTTGGACAGTGAAGAAGGCTGAGCGCCGAAGAATTGATGCTTTTGAACTGTGGTGTGGGAGAAGACTCTTGAGAGTCCCTTGGACTGCAAGGAGTTCCAACCAGTCTATTCTGAAGGAGATCAGCTCTGGGATTTCTTTGGAAGGAATGATGCTAAAGCTGAAACTTCAGTAGTTTGACCACCTCATGCAAAGAGTTGACTCATTAGAAAAGACTCTGATGCTGGGAGGGATTGGGGGCAGGAAGAGAAGGGGATGACAGAGGATGAGATGGCTGGATGGCATCATTGACTCGATGGACGTCAGTCTGAGTGAACTCCAGGTGTTGGTGATGGACAGGGAGGCTTGGCGTGCTGTGATTCATGGTGTCACAAAGAGTCAGACACGACTGAGCGACTGAACTGAAGTCGGTAAGTCATGTCTGACTGTTTTGCAACACAATGGACTGTAGCTTGCCAGGCTCCTCTGCCCATGGGATTTTCAGGCAAGAATTCTGTATTGGGTTGAGATTTCCTTCTCCAGAGGATCTTCCTGATCCAGGTTTTGGACTTGCATCTGTTGCTGCATAGCAAGTAACCCTTTGGTGCAATGGCCTATAGCTACAATAATAATTTACTTCACAAAGAAGTTATAGTTTGGGCAGAGCTCAGAGGGGAGGGCTCATCTCTACTCCATACAGCAGTAACCAGGGCAGCTCAACTGAGGCTGGAGGCTCTACTTCCAAAATGGTTCATTCACACGATTGGCAATATAGTGCAGACTGTGTAGTCTGGGATCTCAGCAGTAGGCAAGGAGCTTGTATTTCTCTCTATTTGAGTCTCTGCATCGGGCTGCTTGGGCTTCCTCATAATGTGGCAGCTAGATTTTAAGACTGAGGACTCTGAGAAAACCAGGCCATAAAACAAGTTTTACGACAAAATCTGGAAAGTCCTGGAAGGTCACTTTCATCATATTTTATTGGCCAAGTGTTAAGGCCAACCCTGATTCAAGAGGAGGCATTCTACCTGTTGGTGAGAAGAATGTCAAAGAATATGTGACTGTTTTTCTACTATGCTGAGTGCTTGAATGAATGGAGTCAATGAAAGATTCTTTATTAGCTGTCCCTTGTCTATATCTTCTGGATTTTTTTTCATTTCTCTTAAATATATTATGTAGAAACAAGCAAAGAAAAATCTAAAAACTTATTACCATTCTCTTAAATACTCCTTTCTTTTCCTCTGTGTCTCTGTTGATGCTGTATCCTCAAGAGAGTGTCCATTCATTCTCCTACTATATGCTTCCTATATAACTACATTTCTTTTAACAGTCAACTAAATTTCCTTCAGGTATTCTTTCATGAAAGCATTCTAGATTCTCTTCCTTTGTGATTATGGCAAACCCTATATGAATCCTTCTAAATATAACCAGTTTTGAAGATTTTTTAGAATGTATCCATTCATCTCATTAGAACTCTGAAGTCAAGTATTACATTTTAAATGTCTTTATATTTCTAATATTTAGCACATCTAACAATTGTAGCCACTCAGTGGTTTTAAAAGAAAGGACATTAAAACAATGACTTCTCTAAACTCCAACAAAACTTGTGGACTCAAAACATCTGAAAATGGGTCATTCAGCTAGGAATTATGATTCCAAAATAACTAAGGGCTCTAGGCAACATTTTATCTTCCCTCCAATAAATTCTCAAGGAGTCTTACTCTCTGAAGACAAGTGTTGTTTGACAAGTTTGTGGAATCAAGTTCACCACTCTCTCAAATACTGCCTGGTACTATGATTACAGTGCCTTAGCAGCTTGAATTTCCTGAGCAAGAGTACATTATGCTGTAATAATTCAGAAGCTGCTTTTTGTTCTTGAAACATATGGTGCTAGTTCAGATTTATCTTGGGAAAAGCTGGTCAGGAAGAGAAACTGCTGAAGAGCTGAAATCTCTCCCAACAGCTAAGGAAACGATGGAGTGACACTGGCGTCCTTCCTTGGAGAGCTCAGGCTTTCTGCCAATTTGTGGTCCATATCCTAACCCAAGAGCTGCTTCAGTTCTAATAATGATTGCCTCGAGTTGCATAGGACTGATATTACCCCAGAGGGCTCATAGTTTTGAGCACACTTAAATGAACTCAGCTAGAAAACAGAGCCTCAGAAAAATGGATTAGCACTTCTAAGAAAAGAGTTTATTTTTATTCTTCCTACTTACAAAGTTACAAGTTGACTTGTTCACAAAGAATTCTGTTTTTGCTCCACATTGATGTTCAGTTGGGTGAAACCATTATTCTGGGAGAACACATAGCACAGAATGTGGTAATGAAAACGCTGTTATTGGCTTATCAATAAGAGAGGTTTGCAATGGGGCTGAGACCACCTGAAATGAATAATATCCTAAATGTTCAATCTATATCATCCTGTGATTTATTACTTCATTATAATAGACTGAATTTGAGTCAATAGTTAGCTTAGGAATTAGAAAAATATCTTACTTGATTTGTTTTGTGTGCTCTTTTGAAATATTTGCTTCATCTACTCAAGTAATCCTTTACTCCACTTTCCCTCCCCTAGCCTCTTCTCTTCTCCTCTTCTTTTATTCTCTTTTTCTACATATATATATATATATATGTATGTGTGTTTGTATAAATTAAATACATATGTATACATGTAAACATGAATATACACTATTTGCATATATGCATATTCAGTGTTAATTCTGGTTGAATGACTACAATAGAACTTATGATTTGAATATTGTACACAGATTCCCTCCAGACAGAAGAGTAAAGGTTAGTTTCCTAGCATTAAGGAGAGAAAGATAGGTTAGTAAACATGTGGACACTATGTGCCCAGGGGGAAATGTTTTGAGAAAATAATGATACTAGTAAAAGGCATAGAGAAAGCTGGAGAAAACACCAAATTAAAAAAAGGACAAAAAGTCTCTGCTAATTTTTTGTCTGGAGGAATAGTGTTCTATGAATCTTGCATCTTCAGTAATAAGAATGGATTAACAATGGAGAACAGTTGGAATAAGAAAATATTCTGATTAAATATTTAAATTTTAAATAGTTTTATTCTAATAAAGGTAGATTATATTTAACCAAAGAGGTCAACAAAGTAAAGACTAGTTTTTATACAGTCATAACACTAATTTGTACTTGGCTTCTCAGGGGATGCATGTTCTACATGGAATACTCTGATTTCTTCTCTAATACAGTTTTCCATGTGTATGCGTGAGTGGGTGTGTGGGTGGGTATGGGTGTTCTTTCATTCTGTTATGATGACTGGAAGCCTATTATTCGTTGGAACAGGTTAAACATTTTCCTATAAATATTGGTAGGTTTAGAAAACTTTCTTTCAGAAAGAATAAAAGTGATCATTTCAGCTTAGTTTTTTCCAAATCATAATAAATTAATCTGAATAAATGAGTTTGTAGTACCATTTTAGTTTAAAAAAAGTTATAAAGAAACTTTATAAAAAATAATACTTCACAAAAGCCATATTTCAAATTGAAAAATCAGAAATAGATAAAATCTGAATATTTGGTCATCTGAATATTTATCATCAAGACATAGGTTAGGAAATCTCAAAGTTCCCCACCTACCCAACTCACCCCTTCAACAAAATGTGTTTCTCCAAAAAAACTGAATTAGCTTTCCTAGCCCTGGCTCATTATAATGTTTTATTTACATTTTATAAAATGTTTTATAAACAGTTAAAATATCTGACCTTATCTCAGATAAATAAATGTATTGTTCACATGTTACACACATTTACACCCTTCCCCCCTCGACAGGCTATCTTCCAAGCTAAGCTTTCAACTCCAGAGAACAAGCTCTGCAGGGTGTGGAGCCTGTTCTAATTCCAGTCACAGGACAAATGTTCTCAGCCAATAAGCACTTTGTGTTCCAAGTTGAGAGCATTCTTTATTTATTTTGCTGCACTCTCTTGTGGTGCCTCCATTTATTTTATTTTATGGTAAACAGTTTTCATCCATAATGGTTAAGAGAAACAATTTGTCAAACAGAAACACCTAGCTGAATATGCTAGGTATTAAAAGAACAGTGTTATGATGGCTGTTGTAACTACAAAAAGGAAGAGATGAATATCAAAGATTGGTGGAAATATTTTAATGGTTTTATGGGCATCAAAAAATACCCCTCAATCAATTACAAATCACAGTGGTCCTTGAATTCAAGCATGCATCAGAATTGCATAGTAGTCTGGTTAACTACAGATTGCTGGCCCCACCTTCAGAGGTTCTGTTCCATAAGTCTAGGGTACGGCTTAAGAAGGCTCATCTCTAACAAATTTCCAGGTGATTCTGATGCTATAAGTTGGAGAGCACACTTTGAGAACCATTCTTCTAGAGCAATACCTAAAGGGTTCTTCAATCTGGATTTATCATAATTACTAAAATATTATTTAAGAATTTTTTGAAAAAAGAAAAAATGGTGCTACTTACACAACTTCCACAGAAAGAATAAAAAATAACTAGCTCTATATATTGAAGAAGGCAATGGCAACCCACTCCAGTGTTCTTGCCTGGAGAATCCCAGGGACGGGATAGCCTGTTGGGCTGCCGTCTGTGGGGTCGCACAGAGTCAGACATGACTGAAGCGATTTAGCAGCAGCAGCAGCTCTCTCTATATAGTTGTTTATAGTTTCTTTTACATAGTTGTTTTATATATACAGTTGTTTATAGTTATTTTAAAATATATAATTGTTTTATTATAATAAAATATAAAATACATATCATAAGCCCACATGGACTTACCCAGTGCTCAGAGGTAAAAAATCCACCTGAAATGCAGGAGAGGTATTTCCTCCTGGGTCAGCAAGATGCCCTGGAGGAGGGTACAGCAACCTCTTTAGCTGGAAAATCCCATGGACACAGGAGCCTGGTGGGCTACAGTCTACGGGGTCACAGAGTCAGACATAACTGAAGCAATGAGCACACATGTATGGTAAGGCTTATATTAGCTCCACATTCCTTTTCTGCTAGGCAATTAGTGAAATATTGAGTATTACTTTAGCCAAATTTAATTAAGGGAAAAACTTGGTTCTGACATGATCTGAACCTTCAGATACAGTAGACTTCCCTTTTTTTTTTACTGCCTTCCCAGTTTGGCTACTCACCCCCAGAGTAACATCCTGGAAAACTGTCATCATCCAAACTTGCTTTATCTATTACATCTTAAATTCTATGTCACCCTCTTACAACCTCCTCAAAGTTTACAAACTCTGATTGCCTCCTTTTTTTTTTTTCTCTTTTTTTCTCAATTTCTCAGTTGATTCTCTTCCTCCTTCTTTATCTCTGAACACATCTGTACCTCAAAACCATCTCCACAACCATGAAGAAATGGCCATTATTTTTCTACCATTGCTTTCTTTACATTCTTCTCTGTGTGGCCAAAATAATCCTTCCCCTTTGCTTTGCACGTTAGGTAAAACAACCTGTATATTTGCAGCTGAAATTTTGTGAATGCCAATATTAGTTGGACAGTAGTCATACATGTCCCTGTTAGTCCTCCCTGCTGTTTTCACGGTCTGTATTTCAGATTCTCATCACTGAAGTCCCTTTCTGACCATCTTCTCCATCACACTCTGGAAAAAAACTTTTCTCCCATATAATAATAATAATAGCCGCAAGTCGGTTTTTCCCTACGACTTCCTTCACCCTTCCCTATGCTGATGCTTGTGCCCTTGCTTATCTGTGCCTAATTCTTTGCTTTCCACTTCTGAGGAAAACAAGAGCAGAAGCAAGAGCCAGCACACGAGTAGTGTCAAATAAATACCGTTTCCCTTTATATTGAATATTTCTTACCACCAGCATGCATGTGTGCTCACTCATGTCCAGCTCTTTGTGACGCCATGGACTATGTAGCCCACCAGGCTCCTCTGTCCATGGGATTTCCCAGGCAAGAATACTGGAGCAGGTTACCACTGCCTACTACAGGGGGTCTTCCAGACCCACAGATCAAACGCAAGTTTCTTGAGTCTCCTGCATTGGCAGGTGGGTTCTTTACCACTTGGAAGCCCTTCTTACCACCAGAACAATGCCTTAAATCTTCAGAAACAAAGCCACTCTGTCGTATGCTGCTCTTCCATTTATTTTTAAAAAAAAACCAAAAATTCACTCTATTCAAATCATTTCTTTGCCAGCTTTGTGTCTCCTAAACTAGCCTGCGAGTTTTGTTTTGTTTTTGTTTTTTTAATTCCCCGTGATTCCTGCTCTTTACCTCCATCTTGTCTCCAACAATTAGCTTAGTACCAGATGCATTGCAGGGGCTACTCAGTCAATGAGTCAATGGGTCATTTCTCTGTTTTCATTGTCTCATCTCTGCCAATCCTCACTTTGTCCTCCTTAGTTATTTCCCCTTAGTTTTCTCATCTTGGCAATGATGTTTTTATTATCTTTCATTTGCTTACCCATTTGCCAAATGTTTACACCTTTTATATATATATATATATATGTATATATATGTATATATATATATATATATATATATATGGAATAAGAGTGCAAAGAAGAATCTCACTCTCCCAAAAGCAACCTTTGCTTGTACTTGTTAAATGATATTCTAAATACAGCTCCATACATATTTAAAATGCACAGTCTCTGAGTCTTTTACTGGTTTCTTTTCTTTATTATTTCTATTTCAATGGGGGTGGTGGCATGGTAGTAAACTGTCCCTGGAGCACCTATCGATGATGACTAGAATGGGGATTAAAGTCAGAGGTGGCAGGGATTATCTTGGAACAATTCAGTGCCCATTTGTTGTTTCAAATACCTTCTCATAAAACTTGTTATGTCTCCAAACTTGGAGCATCCCTCTCTTTCTAGCAGTGAAGTCATGTGATATGATCAGATAGTCACTGCTTCCCTTCCCTTCTAATTGTCTATGTCCAACCATTTCCCTGTGCTAAGAAACAGGATTGAAAACAGTAAGGTGGTACACTGGCAGGATCCAATTTTCAGACTCCTTTCTCCTGTTCTGCCCTGTAGATTGGGGTCTGCACAGGGCCACTCTCCCTTCCTCCATCACACCAAGCACCCTTGTATACCTTGTCAACAGTGTCCATGGGGTAGTACAGACATACCTATTCAAGACTACTTTATTCTTTTTCAGAGAAGTCTGTAGTATCCAGAGTCTAAGGTGATAAATATCGGCTTTAAGCACTTTCCTGATTTTGTCCAAATTTTAGTACATGATTGGGAATTTTTTTTAGATATGCAGTTATGGTCTTTCTTTGCTACACTGAAATGAATGTGTCCCTTTTCCCCTGTATATAAGGCTTCCCAGGTGGTGCCAGCATAGGAGATGCAAGATGTGAGGGTTCAGTCCTTGGGTGGGGAAGATCCCCTGGAGGAGGAAATGGCAACCCACTCCAGTGTTCTCGTCTGGAGAATTCCACGGACGGAGGAGCCTGGCGCCCTGCAGTCCATGGGGTCGCAAACAGTCAGACACAATTGAGCATGCATACTTCCCCCATGTATAAATATAAATACAAAAATGAAATTCAGTGAGGCTTAACAGGCGAGATAGAATAAAGATTGCTTAACTCTGCTATCCTTCATTGGAAGCCCTACCAATTTACTCTGAAATTGTCTTTATTTACAATGCACCAGAGAAGCAAAGTCAACAAGGGGAAAAAAAAAATCTTTTTGCTGTTATCCTTTGCTCTGGGAAGGGCTTTATTTTATTGCCATTTGACCTCAGCCCAGTTATTCCCTGCCTCTTTGATACACGTTTATCCCACTTGCCTCTGCACTGTATTGTCCGGTATTACAGCTTGTTTGTTGTTTAGTACTGAAGGAAACATTGTGTTAGAAGTACAAACTGAAAATAATCATTGCTTTGATGCTTTCTGGGCACTTACCTGGTGGCTCAGTGGTAAAGAATCCCCCTGAAATGAAGGAAACAGGGGTTCAGTCCCTGGGTAGGGGAGATCCCCTGGAGAAGGAAACGGAAACCCACTCTAGTGTCCTTGCTTGGGAAATCCCATGGACAGAGAAGTCTGGTGGGCTACAGTCCATGGGGTTACAAAGAGTCAGACATGACTGAGCAACTAAACAAAAACAACTGAGGGACACATGAGAAGTGTCAGCTGAAAATAATCACTGCTCTAATACTTTATAGACAAGGCTGTTACATAGTCATCCTACTCCAGCATCTTGGGACATTACTGCTGTCGATACTGAGTGTGCAGTATGTTGAAGACATATGTCTTGCCAGGAACTCTGCTTGGGTCTCCTATACACTGAAATCACTTAAGCAGCCCAGGGTGTGTCTGCTATACCCACAATTTTTTTAAAATAAAGAAACTGAACTTCAGAAAGCTTAAATAATTTGCTCTATTTCATCACACTGCTAGGTGGAGGAAGCTCTCTGTTTAACTCCAGTCTTGTCTATATTCTTGAACACTTTCCAAAATCATACCAAGTAACTCACTTTCCAAACAATTTGTGTCCATTATCATGTGATTCACACATTATCACCTCATTAATTTGATCATTTTATTGCTCATTTCCAGAATGGTCTTGCTGCTTTTTTAAACATAAAACATCCCAGCCAGTTTAAAGAGCCAGTTTATAGCTTGACTTGCATCCTGTCCTTCCCCTGATTGTCCTAGTAAAAAGTAATATTTTTTCTATTACATTCAGGTCTGTTTGTGTCTAACATTTGCTTTAATTGAAGCATAGTTGATTTGGAAAAGGAAATAGCAACCAACTCCAGTATTCTTGCCTGGGAAATCCCATGGACAGAGGAGCCTGGCGAGCTACAGTCCATGGGGTCACAAAGAGTCAGATATGACTTAGCAAACAAACCAAAACCACCATAGCTGATTTACAATGTTCTGTTATTAATGATAGTTAATAGTTTCAGGTGTACAGCAAAGTGATTGTTTTATATATATATAATTTTTCATATTCCTTGCCCTTATGAGTTATTACAATTTATTGAGTAGAGTTCTCTGTTCTATACAGTAGGTCCTTTTTGGTTATCTTTTTTGTGTATGGTAGTACTCTTGCCTGTAAAATCCCATGGTCAGAAAAGCCTGGTAGGCTACAGTCCATGGGGTCATGAAGAGTCAGACACGATTGAGTGATTTCACTTTCACTTTTCACTTTCATGCATTGGAGAAGGACATGGCAACCCACTCCAGTGTTCTTGCCTGGAGAATCCAGGGACGGGGGAGCCTGGTGGGCTGCCTTCTATGGGGTCGCACAGAGTCAGACACGACTGACGTGACTTAGCAGCAGCAGCAGTATGCATATATGAATCCCAGACTGCTAATTTTTCCCTGCTCATACCCTTCCGCTTTGGTAACCATAAGTTTCTCTTCTATGGTTATACTTATTTTTAAAGAATCAATTCTTGTTAGAAATACAAGCATCACCTTAGATCTCAGAATTGTACTTTGTATTTCTCTCCCTATCTGGTATAAAACTATTTTATTTTTGTTTTCAATACTTGGTTTTGATAAATAGTGTGAAAAGTTCAGTTCAGTTCAGTTGCTCAGTCGTGTCCGACTCTTTGCGACCCCATGAATCGCAGCACGCCAGGCCTCCCTGTCCATCACCACCTCCCAGAGTTCACTCAGATTCACATCCATTGAGTAAGTGATGCCATCCACCCATCTCATCCTCGGTCGTCCCATTCTTCTCCTGCCCACAATCCCTCCCAGCATCAGAGTCTTTTCCAATGAGTCAACTCTTCACATGAGGTGGCCAAAGTACTGGAGCTTTAGTTTTAGCATCATTCCTTCCAAAGAAATCCCGGGGCTGATCTCCTTCAGAATGGACTGGTTGGATCTCCTTGCAGTCCAAGGGACTCTCAAGAGTCTTCTCCAACACCACAGTTCAAAAGCATCAATTCTTCGACGGTCAGCCTTCTTCACAGTCCAACTCTCACATCCATACATGACCACAGGAAAAACCATAGCCTTGACTAGACGGACCTTAGTCAGCAAAGTAATGTCTCTGCTTTTGAATATACTATCTAGGTTGTTCATAAATTTTCTTTCAAGGAGTAAGCGTTTTTTAATTTCATGGTTGCAATCACTATCTTCAGTGATTTTGGAGCCCCAAAAAATAAACTCTGACATTGTTTCCACTGTTTCCCCATCTATTTCCCATGAAGTGATGGGACCAGATGCCATGATCTTCATTTTCTGAATGTTGAGCTTTAAACCAACTTTTTCGCTCTACTCTTTCACTTTCATCAAGAGGCTTTTTAGCTCCTCTTCACTTTCTGCCATAAGGGTGGTGTCATCTGCATATCTAAGATTATTGATATTTCTCCCGGCAATCTTGATTCCAGCTTGTATTTCTTCCCGTCCAACGTTTCTCATGATGTACTCCGCATAGAAGTTAAACAAGCAGGGTGACAATATACAGCCTTGATGCACTCCTTTTCCTATTTGGAACCAGTCTGTTGTTCCACGTCCAGTTTTAACTGTTGCTTTCTGATCTGCATACAGATTTCTCAAAAGGCAGGTTAGGTGGTCTGGTATTCCCATCATTTTCAGAATTTTCCACAGTTTATTGTGATCCACACAGTCAAAGGCTTTGGCATAGTCAATAAAGGAGAAATAGATGTTTTTCTGAAACTCTCTTGCTTTTTCCATGATCCAGCAGATGTTGGCAATTTGATCTCTGGTTCCTCTACCTTTCCTAAAACCAGCTTGAACATCAGGGAGTTCACGGTTCATGTATTGCTGAAGCCTGGCTTGGAGAATTTTGAGCATTACTTTACTAGCATGTGAGATGAGTGTAATTGTGTGGTAGTTTGAGCATTCTTTGGCATTGCCTTTCTTTAGAATTGGAATGAAAATTGATCTTTTCCACTCCTGTGGCCACTGCTGAGTTTTCCAAATTTGCTGGCATATGAGTGTGAAAAGTGGAGGTATTATTAAATGAAAAAATAATGTAGCAGTTATTATAAGAAAACTAAAGACTGAAATTCTAGCATTTATTAGCTGTGTAATAATAGAAAATGCAACTGGGGCCCCTGGACCTTATTATGGTCATCAAGAAGAATGGTAGTAACAATGAAACTACATGTTTTACCTTTTGTTGAGTTTTTAAGAGGAATTCACATACAATAATAGATATGGAAGTATAAATCATAGAGTGCTGTATGGTGGCATTTTATTGTTGCAAATAAAAAGGAGTTGATTGGTTGTTTAATTGACTATTATGAAGGAATACAGTGGACAGCAAAAAAAAAGAAAAAAGAAAGCAAGCTGAGGCTACAATCTTAAAATACAATTGTAGAAATTGTTGATGCTGTCTTTCCTATAGCTGAAGTTACTGATTCTGCCTTGCTTTAGGGCTTTTTCACTATCCATTAAGATAAAAGACTAGAAGACAAATCCAGAAAAAATTGCATAGCTAGGCAAAAGTCTAGCTGGAACTCAATGAAGCAAACCAAGATAAGTAAAGGTCTTCCTTGAGGTGGCGTAGAAGATTTGTAATAATTGTTAGAGCGACTAACTACACAGAGAAATAGAGTTGCTTTCAGATCAGTTCAGTTCAGTTGCTCAGTCATGTCCGACTCTTTGCGACCCCATGAATCTCAGCATGCCAGGCCTCCCTGTCCATCACCAATTCCCGGAGTTCTCTCAGACTCATGTCCACCGAGTTGGTGATGCCATCCAACCATCTCATCCTCTGTCATCCCCTTCTCCTTCTGCCCCCAAATCCCTCCAAGCATCAGAGTCTTTTCCAATGAATCAACTCTTTGCATGAGGTGGCCAAAGTACATAACTACACAGAGAAATAGAGTTGCTTTCAGATCAGTTCAGTTCAGTTGCTCAGTCATGTCCGACTCTTTGCGACCCCATGAATCTCAGCATGCCAGGCCTCCCTGTCCATCACCAATTCCCGGAGTTCTCTCAGACTCATGTCCACCGAGTTGGTGATGCCATCCAACCATCTCATCCTCTGTCATCCCCTTCTCCTTCTGCCCCCAAATCCCTCCAAGCATCAGAGTCTTTTCCAATGAATCAACTCTTTGCATGAGGTGGCCAAAGTACTGGAGTTTCAGCTTTAGCATCATTCCTTCCAATGAACACCTAAGGCTGATCTCCTTTAGAATGGACTGATTGGATCTCTGTGCAATCCAAGGGACTCTCAAGAGTCTCCTCCAACACCACAGTTCAAAAGCATCAATTCTTCTGTGCTCAGCCTTCTTCACAGTCCAACTCTCACATCCACATATGACCACTGGAAAAACCATAGCCTTAACTAGACGGACATTTGTTGACAAAGTAATGTCTCTGCTTTTTAATATGCTGTCTGCTGCTGCTGCTGCTAAGTAGCTTCAGTCGTGTCCGACTCTGTGCAACCCAAGACGGCAGCCCACCAGGCTCCCCTCTACCTAGGATTCTCCAGGCAAGAACACTGGAGTGGGTTGCCATTTCCTTCTTCCTATCTAGGGTGGTCATAATTTTCCTTCCAAGGAGTAAGCGTCTTTTAATTTCATGGCTGCAATCACCATCTGCAGTGATTTTGGAGCCCAGAAAAATAAAGTCTGACACTGTTTCTACTGTTTCCCCATCTCTTTCCCATGAAGTGATGGGACCAGATGCCATGATCTTAGTTTTCTGAATGTTGAGCTTTAAGCCAACTTTTTCACTCTCCTCTTTCACTTTCATCAAGAGGCTCTTTAGTTCTTCACTTTCTGCATAAGAGTGCTGTCATCTGCATATCTGAGGTTATTGACATTTCTCCCAGCAATCTTGCTTCCAGCTTGTGCCTCCTCCAGCCCAGCATTTCTCATGATGTACTAACCAGGGTGACAATATACAGCCTTGACGTATTCCTTTTCCTATTTCAAAGGAATGCATAAATGAAATATAAATGTGATATTCTGTGAGTAAAATGAAAAGATCATACTAAACTGTATACTTCTTGTCTTACTAATATTTATATTCTGTGTACTTAGCATAACATCTCTTTTGAAACAGAAGCTCCTTGAGTGTTTATTGAAGTTAACATAGTTTTATTATCTAAATTTAAATGTAGTTGAATTACATAAGCAATTAATTTAGCGGTAGTTTTACTTAGCTAACAGTGACAAAGACAGCATTAAAATGGGCAAACAAATACGTATGCAAGAGTTTTGCAAGCATTTTTTGGAAAAGATGAGGTAGTAAATATTTTGAGTTTAGGGTATCCAAAAGCAACATTGAGGATATTATGTAGTATTTATATACTTATTTTAAAATGTCTGTAAATACATTTAAAATATGAATATTGTATGTGAAAGTTAAAGTGAAGTGTCTCAGACATGTTCAACTCTTTGCGACCCCCATGGACTGTAGCCCACCAGACTCCTCCATCAGTGGAGTTCTCCAGGCAAGAATACTGGAGTGGGTTGCCACTTCCTTCTCCAGGGGATCTTTCTGACCCAAGGATTGAACCCGGGTCTCTGGCATTGTAGGCAGACACTTTACCATCTGAGCCACCAGGGAAGTCCAAAATATTGTATGTACTATGATATAAACATAGAAATATAAAAAAAAATTCCTAACTCATAGACAATACAAAAACAGGCACGGGGCATATTTGGTTCATGAGTCCTGGTGCACTGATCCAGAAGGAGACCTTGTGTAATAAATTTGAAGATTTTATTCACAAATTTGACCTAAATATTTCTGTAGATTTGGTCCTGCATAATAAAGATTTATATACAAAAATGGTAGTGAGTGATAGATTGCAATCAATCTCTTGTGAATTTGGATTCAACAGTTGTAGTGACTGATTTAATTGTGTCTTTATTTTGCCACATATGTTAGCATGATGTGGGTAATAGGGCTTAGATAAGTATGGATATTCTACTGAGGATGACATCATCAGGAGAAAAAATATCAATGGGGTTTAAAGTGCACCTTAGAAAAAGGATGTGTTTAGAGAAAGGCAAAATATTCTTCCTGGCAGTAGGAGGGTGTCCACAAGCAAATGGACTTTGGGAACTATGTGAGGCTGGGTTAGTTGTTTAGGGACATGTCAGGCTGTTGTCCTTGAGATCCACCTTTTGACATAAGAACATCTGCATTGGAAATATTAGACACAAGTGCTATCTATTTATGAAACTGTGTTCTCCTTTGCCAGAAGGAATTCTACACCTCTAACATGATAAAACATGCAATCAAACACACATGTGTGATGGAAATTAAATTTAACCAATTAACTTCTCTACTTTAAACAAGATTTGACTGTGGTCCATTAGTGTTGCCTTTTTAAAGGAACCATGAGTCATTTTCCAAACTGTAAATTATCTTACATGTAGCAACTTTGAGCAGCATCGTAGTAAAATGTAAAGAAAATCTGAAAAATTATGAAGGGCAAAGCTCTTAAGCTTTCTGAGTTTGTGTCCTCATGTGTCAGGTGAAGAGATTTTACCTAATGAATGCTAATGATCTACTTTTAAAATGCCAGGAAGGCATGAATTTTCTAAATATCTAACATGGAAAATTACTCACTGAATCACACAAGGTACAAAAATGTACACATATGAACTATTTTAACACCTAGACCATAGTTCCCAAACTGTGTGTCAGAGTGCCCTGGGACACTACAGTGAACTCACAGAGACATCTGTCAGGCACCATGCAAACTACTGGCTAGATGTAGGTCAGTTTCAACTCATTCTTTTAATCCTGTCACATCTTTCAGGAACTAACTTTATGGCAATTGCTGTGACAAACATAGTTCCATGTGAAAATCATGTGAAACAGGAAATGAGAATGGTAGTGAACAGTCTAATTTCAAGGTTTGAGAAGCTTCACAATGACCAACAGATTGAAAGCACATACACAATTATTCACATTTATTTTAGATATTTTAGGCTTCCCAAGTGGTACTAGTGGTAAAGAACCCACCTACCAGCTTAGGAGACATAACAGACATCAGTTCAGTTTCTGGGTTGGGAAGATCCCCTGGAGGAGGGCATGGCAACCCACTCCAGTATTCTTGCCTGGAGAATCCAATGGATAGAGGAGCCTGGTGAGGTACAGTCCATAGGGTCATAAAGAGTCAAGATACCATTGAGGGACTTAGCATGCATGCACACTTGCACATAGTAAAAGAATGTTAGATATTTCATTTGTCCTAGTAGCATCATGGAAATATTACTAAGTGTGCTATGAACCAGGTAAGTTTGGAAACTGCTAAGATGATTTATAAATCATTTATGGGTCATGTTTTTCTAGTGCATTTGATTTTTCTAAAGCTAGTAATCTAAATATTGAGTATATCTGTCAGCTAATTGTGATTCAAAAACTTGATCATACTCACTTTCAATCTATAGTGTTCCAACCACAATCCTACATTGACTTAAACTACTCCTAACCCTTGAGAAATAAGGGTTCTCAGAGAAACGTGTGCATCCCTAAAACACAATTTTTACATAATATGATGGTAATAGTGGGGTAGAAAGAGGAGGGAATTTTAGTTATATTCAGGAGATTTTATATTCTTTAAATATTTTTAATATTATGCCATATTTCCATGTTTTCCTATGATACAATGAGAATTTAAATGTGATGAATCGTGGGTAGAAAAAGAGAGTGAGCCATAGGGAACTGAACAGACTCTCTACAGGAAACTGTTATAGAGAAGTCATATTAGTGAATATAATTCCTGGTCAGGAGGTCAGTAAAATGAGAAAACAGATGTGATCGGGGAGTAGATAGGCCTTTACATGAAGGTATGGGCAATCTTTTCAAGAAAAGGGAAATGTCAGATTTACTTAATGTTGTTAAAGGTAAGACTGAGCTTCCAGCTGAAGAAAAACTTAGCATCATAAATCACTGTACCCGGTGTATAAGGGAAATGAAACTCAGCCTAAATTAAAACATGGACCAAAATAACAAACATGAAAAACAAAAAGAGCTGTTGCTTTTCTAAGAGGACATAGAAAATATTTTTTTCAGCTGCATGATGAAATGCAATGGACAGGTGCAAAGAAACAGACCATAATAAGCCACAGAAACAGAGATAAATTAGGAGTCTTGGATGAGAAGATTTATATGCAAGTGTAACTGAATCACTTTGCTATACATCAGAAACTAACACAACATTATAAATCAACTATACTTCAATAAAGAGAAAGGAAAGAAAATGAAATCAACATGAGCAGAAAGGCTGGAGTTTTAAAAATTGACCTTAACTGTGTGCAGGAAGAGTCAGAGGAGCCCCACAGCAGGTAAATATCTAGGGCATTAATAAGAGTAAATGCAGTCCAGTGAGATCCCAGGAAAGGTTAATATAAACAGAGCTCCCAAATTCAAATGCAAAATGAACAGGATGGGCAGCGAGAATGAACGGACATGAGTTGTATGAAACGCAGTGGACTAGAGCATGTTACTTGGTTAATCTCCATCTTTTTGGATGATTTTCAAGTGGGGAAGAGGTACCATTATTGTCAGATCTTCTAACTTTATATAAGCTAGATATTGGATTTTTATGTGAAATCTACTAATCTTAATATATTGATAGCAAATTAAAAATAAAAATTTAAAGAACATAGCAATCAAACAAACACATGAAGACCAAAGAGAAATTTTGGTTTTGCATTTCTTTTGCCAAAAGTCTTCACCAAAATGAGTATGTAAAGATTCATGGTTATCTGATACACAGGTTTTTTTATTACACAAAATACATTGTGTGTGTGTGTGTGTCTAGAGAAAGAGAGAATAATTTACCAGCTCATCATTAATACTTACTGTCTTAGTCTGTTGGGGCTGCTATAACAAAATACCACTAACTGGTAGTTTATAAACAACAGAAATTTATGTCTCACAGTTTGCAAGCTGTAAGTCCAAGATGAGGGTGCCAGCACAGTCAGCCTCTGACACCGCCCCCTCCTGAGATGTATTCTGCCAACATTTTGCTCTGTCCTCGCATGATGGGAGTGCTTCCTAGGTGGTGCAGTGATAAAGAATTTGCCTGCCAAAATAGGGAACACAAGACACACAGGTTCAGTCCCTGGATCAGGAAGATCCACTAGAAGAGGGCATGGCAACCCACTCCTGTATTCTTGCCTGGAAAATTCCATGGGCAGAGGAGCCTGGCAGGCTCCAGTCCATGAGATAGCAAAGAACTGGACACAACTGAGCACAAACGCACATGGTGAGAGGAATAAAGGAATCCATGGGGTCTTACTCATAAAGAGTCCACCCCAGCCATCTAATCCCCTCACAAATCCCTGTCTCCTGATACTATCACGTTAGGCATTAGGATTTCACTATATGAATTTTGAGGGAACATGGATTCAGCCCATAGCATTTAGGAGGTTTTGGTTTTCAAAATGTCTTCCATATTTAGAGAGACATCAGTTTCACAGCTGACTGCGGACCTGGGCCAACTCTTGTGACTTAATCAAATCAAACTGCATTTAAACTGAATACTTTTCTAAAGAAACTGTTTATTTTTCCTTTAAACCCATTTCTAATATTATTTTAAATGTAATTTTTCAGAAAATTAGAAAGAGAAATAAAAATCTGAGGATATTACCAAGCAAACATAGAGTTGAGAAAGATCTATTTGATTATTTGGTTTAGAAGCAACTTTTCCATACAACTATATTCATCAATAACTCCAAGGTGACTGATCTATTAGAGGCCTGCATAAATAACAGTAGAGAATAACAAAGCTATTAATCACTATAAGTTTAGTTATTATCAACATATTGTATATAGGAAGATAGGATAAAATTCCAGAGAGTAATGAAAACTTTCTACCATAAATATTTGTATAAGTTTTCATAGGATTGTACTTGAAGTGGTGGTAGCCTTTTTATCTGGAATATTTCACTTCCTAAAATTGCCAGGTAATTTGCTACCAATATAATTGACACTATATATAAAAGTAATCCATTGCAAAAAAAAATGGTCATAAATTCCACCAATTTTTATTTAATACCCCTTTCAACTGTGATTTCCTAATCTTCCCCAAAGAAATACAATCAAGTCCTACAATTCCCTAAAACTTGATTGTCTCATAATTTAGTTTGATCATTATAATTTGATGACTATGATATTCCAAATTTAGGACTTTGCTACCTTCCAGCTTCTGCTTTTGCTTTTTTAGAACACTGCCTTCACAGCACCTTAAGAGAAAAAAAAAAAAATGATGCTAGCCTTCTTAAGGATGAGAAACCAAATGGGAGAGGTTCTAGCTAATGGTGAGTACTCAAAACTAACAAGAGGAGTGAGGCTTCCTTGGACCATCTATCCCCTTAGGAGCAATGAACTGACTGCTAGAATTAGAGATCTGAAGGAAGACCTGCAAAAGAGCTAACCAAATGGACTGAGCCCAGATTGCCAACTCTAGGGATTCGGAGCTAGTAAATGACTATTTTTTCTATGAAATTTCAAGATGGTTAGTTACACAGCAGAAGATAAGTAAAACAATGTGTACTAATCAGAGGTCAGCAAAATTTTCTGAAAAAAATAAAAACTAATACCTTTAGGCTTGTGAGTCTCACAGTTTGTTACACAACCACTCAACTCTGCTCTTGTAAAACAAAAGCAGCTATAAACATGTAAACATATGAGCATGACTGTGTTTTAATAAAACTTTATTTACAAAAAGAGGTGTCTATCACACAAGTACTTATAGTTTGCCCAGCTCTGATATGTATGTATTTGTATGTGCGCATTGAATATGTGTGCTTATATACTCTCAAGAGGTCCATGAATATATAAAGTCTTTCATGATTTTTGAATAAAGTATAAGTGTAGATACTTAAGTGCAGAATGGAAAGAAGGAAGACAATAGGCAGATTAGAGACAGTTTGGATCAAAAAGAATAAGACCACTAGTCAAAGTAAATAGGTTAATAAGTTCATTGTATATATACTTAGTGCATGTATACTCCTATCAGTTCAATTCAGTTCAGTCACTCAGTCGTGTCTGACTCTTTGTGAGCCCATGAACTGCAGCACACCAGGTCTCCCTGTCCATCACGAACTCCCAGAGTTTATCCAAGCTCATGTCCACTGAGTCAGTGATGCCACCCAACCATCTCATCCTCTGTTGTCCCCTTCTCCTCCTGCCCTCAATCTTTCCCAGAATCAGGGTCTTTTCCAATGAGTCAGCTCTTTGCATCAGATGGCCAAAGTATTGGAGCTTCAGCTTCAACATCAGTCCTTCCAAAGAACACCTAGGGCTGATCTCCTTTAAGATGGACTGGTTGGATCTCCTTGCAGTCCAAGGGACTGTCAAGAGTCTTCTCCAACACCACAGTTGAAAAGCATCAATTCTTCGGTGCTCAGCTTTCTTCACAGTCCAACTCTCACATTCATACATGGCTACTGGAAAAACCATAGCCTTCACCAGGCAGACCTTTGTTGGCAAAGTAATGTCTCTGCTTTTTAATATGCTGTCTAGGTTGCACATAACTTTCCTTCCAAAGAGTAAGCATCTTTTAATTTCATGGCTATGGCACCCCACTCCAGTACTCTTGCCTGGAAAATCCCATGGATGGAGGAGCCTGGTAGGCTGCAGTCCATGGGGTCGCTAAGAGTTGGACATGACTGAGCGACTTCACTTTCACTTTTCACTTTCATGATTGGAGAAGGAAATGGCAACCCACTCCAGTGTTCTTGCCTGGAGAATCCCAGGGTCGGGGGAGCCTGGTGGGCTGCCGTCTATGGGGTCGCACAGAGTCGGACACGACTGAAGCGACTTAGCAGCAGCAGCAGCAGCAGCAATTTCATGGCTACAATGTATATTTATGGATTTATAAATATTATACAATATTTACAGGAAATATAAAATATAAAGTATTTATATGCACATTTTATCTATATGTATAATACATATTATTATATTACTAAAATACATTTTTTGTATTTCTATATGTGTGAATTTATAAATATATGTATGTATGTGTATCTAATATTATCATTTTCTCTAAGAAATATTGCTAGCAAATTCATTCTTCATCTGTGTCAATGGCTCATTTCAGATATGATAGATATCTAGTTTATATTACTCTGAAACTTGTGTTTTGGAAAATAAATCAATGAATGTCCATTCTAAACCTATTTCTCAAGTTTAAACTCATTCCCTTGGTACTATCTCTTAAATAGTAATAAAAGGTTTTGCTCAAGCTGAGCCTGCCTAATCTAGACATTACACTCTTGTGAAAATAACCATTGTGATAATGAAGAGATAACCAGACTGCTAGAGATTCAACCGGGACAGTTATGTAACTGTGTGACTGCACATTATTAAGACCCAAGATATTATAAGAAATTTTTAATACACTATAAGGTGATACTAGTAATAATCTATAGTGCAGTGAGCAAAGACTTTCAAAAAATCTTTTCCACTTAAATAAATGTTTTTTTAACTTCATGTTAAAGATCGTGTCTGTGCTCCTAGTTAAGGATCAAATTTTTTAAATATAGGTACTTCAGATCTGTATTTGTATTGAATTTGAATGTGAAGATCTTTGCTAGAATGCTTTGAAAGAGATTAGAAGTATTGATTCTCATTTAAGTACTCTTAGATCACCAAAATCTCACTAATGAAGAATTTCTTTAGATAATGACACTTATTGGCTAGTTAACAACTATCCCATGAACATGTAATACATTAATCCCTCAAACTTGGCCTGAAATCTCTAAATGAGATATTCTGTGGACAGGCACTGCAAGTGGCACCCCCTCTCAAAGCTGATGGCAGTCGTTTAGTGGTGGTGGTGGTTTAGTCGCCAAGTCATGTCCAACTCTTGCAACCCCTTGGACTGTAGCCCACCAGTTTCCTGTACATGGTATTCTTCAGGCAAGAATACTGGAGTGGGTTGACATTTCTTTCTCCAGGGGATCTCTAGGGGATCTGCCTGCAATGCAGGCAACTCTTGCGTTGCAAGCAGGTTCTTTACAGCTAGGCCACAAGAGAACCCCCTCCCACCACCCCATCCCACCCCTCACCCACCACCATCTACACAAACATCATAATGCAAGCCTCACCCTTGGCTCTTCAGCTTTTGCCATGCTGTCCACCTTGGACTCCACATCTGCCAAGTATATGACTAAGTTTATGGAAGTTTTGGCAATATAATTCTTTCAGAAATTTAGTAGGCATATTACCTACTCTATCCCTGTCATGTTGTAATCACATGTAAAGTTTTTTGTAGACGTGCTTCCTTTTTTTTTTTTTCTTTTTTTTCTTAATTGGAAGATAATTGCTTTAAAAGGTTGTGTTGATTTCTGCTGTACAGCAACATGGCTTCTCTGGTGGCTCAGAGGGAAAAGCATCTGCCCACAATGTGTGAGACCTGGATTCAATCCCTGGGTCAGGAAGGTCCCCTGAAGGAGGAAGTGGCAACCCACTCCATTATTCTTGCCATTCTCCAGGGGATCTCTAGGGGATCTGCCTGCAATGCAGGCAACTCTTGCGTTGCAAGCAGGTTCTTTACAGCTAGGCCACAAGAGAACCCCCTCCCACCACCCCATCCCACCCCTCACCCACCACCATCTACACAAACATCATAATGCAAGCCTCACCCTTGGCTCTTCAGCTTTTGCCATGCTGTCCACCTTGGACTCCACATCTGCCAAGTATATGACTAAGTTTATGGAAGTTTTGGCAATATAATTCTTTCAGAAATTTAGTAGGCATATTACCTACTCTATCCCTGTCATGTTGTAATCACATGTAAAGTTTTTTGTAGACGTGCTTCCTTTTTTTTTTTTTCTTTTTTTTCTTAATTGGAAGATAATTGCTTTAAAAGGTTGTGTTGATTTCTGCTGTACAGCAACATGGCTTCTCTGGTGGCTCAGAGGGAAAAGCATCTGCCCACAATGTGTGAGACCTGGATTCAATCCCTGGGTCAGGAAGGTCCCCTGAAGGAGGAAGTGGCAACCCACTCCATTATTCTTGCCTGGAGAATCCCCTGGACAGAGGAGCCTGGTAGACTACAGTCCACAGGGTCACAAAGAGTCAGACATGACTGAGCGACTTCACTTCTTTTTCTATCAACCATCAGTTCAGTTCAGTTCAGTTCATTCAGACCATCCCCATGGAAAAGAAATGCAAAAGAGCAAAATGGCTATCTGAGGAAGCCTTACAAATAGCTGTGAAAAGAAGAGAAAAGAAAAGCCAAGGAGAAAAGGAAAGATATAAGCATCTGAATGCAGAGTTCCAAAGAATAGCAAGAAGAGATAAGAAAGCCTTCTTCAGCAATCAATGCAAAGAAATAGAGGAAAACAATAAATGGGAAAGACTAGAGATCTCTTCAAGAAAATTAGAGATACCAAGGGAACATTTTATGCAAAGATGGGCTCGATAAAGGACAGAAATAGTCTGGACCTAACAGAAGCAGAAGATATTAAGAAGAGGTGGCAAGAATACACAGAAGAACTGTACAAAAAGATCTTCATGACCCAGATAATCACGATGGTGTGATCACTCACCTAGAGCCAGTCATCCTGGAATGTGAAGTCAAGTGGGCCTTAGAAAGCATCACTACAAACAAAGCTAGTGGAGGTTATAGAATTCCAGTTGAGCTATTTCAAATCCTGAAAGATGATGCTGTGAAAGTGCTGTACTCAATATGCCAGCAAATTTGGAAACCTCAGCAGTGGCCACAGGACTGGAAAAGGTCAGTTTTCATTCCAATTCCAAAGAAAGGCAATACCAAAGAATGCTCAAACTACCACACAATTGCACTCATCTCACACGCTAGTAAAGTAATGCTCAAAATTCTCCAAGCCAGGCTTCAGTAATACATGAACCGTGGACTTCCTAATGTTCAAGCTGGTTTTAGAAAAGGCAGAGGAACCAGAGATCAAATTGCCAACATCCGCTGGATCATGGAAAAAGCAAGAGAGTTCCAGAAAAACATCTATTTCTGCTTTATTGACTATGCCAAAGCCTTTGACTGTGTGGATCACAATAAACTGTGGAAAATTCTGAAAGACATGGGAATACTAGACCACCTGACCTGCCTCTTGAGAAATCTGTATGCAGGTCAGGAAGCAATAGTAGGAACTGGACATGGAACAACAGACTGGTTCCAAGTAGGAAAAGGAGTACATCAAGGCTGTATATTGTCACCCTGCTTATTTAACTTCTATGCAGAGTACATCATGAGAAACGCTGGCCTGGAAGAAACACAAGCTGGAATCAAGATTGCCAGGAGAAATATCAATAACCTCAGATATGCAGATGACACCACCCTTATGGCAGAAAGTGAAGAGCAACTAAAAAGCCTCTTGTTGAAAGTGAAAGAGGAAGTGAAAAAGTTGGCTTAAAGCTCAACATTCAGAAAACGAAGATCATGGCATCTGGTCCCATCACTCCATGTGAAATAGATGGAGATACAAAGTGTACATATATCCCCTCCCTCTTATTCCTCATCACTCCCACATGTTTCTTAAACCTGATTGATTTCTCTAATTGTTTGCCTTCATACACTATATCTCAGTTAATTGTGGTGATTTGGGGACTTTCTGGCATGACAGTTTTGAGGGAGATGGCCACAGCCTTAATAGGATCTTTGTTTCAGGGCTGCATATGAATTGTTCTATATCATTCTGTTGTTGTTTGTTTGTTTTTTTTTTTTTCCTCTTAGCCGTTACTGTTAGTGGCTTAAACAAAAGCTTTGATAACCATTTGGCACTCTCAAATTTGGACTCTTTAATTTATTTTGATTTATTTTAGCAATTGTTTCCCAGAGAAACATTTTATTATATTACTATCTCAATACACATACTCTTATCTTTCAAACCATTTTATTGAGAGCTACAGGCTTGGGAGCCCTACTTCTCAGTCTGTCTACTTCCTAAATCACTGCTGAGAACAATTTTACCCGATGGCTTACAACTGCATAACATGGGTCTTCATTCAAACTGCTTCCAATATCAGTGACTTCCTTGCTGCCCAACCACTAAGCCAGTGCAGCATATATAATTATTGTGCATTGTGCTTAGCCACTCAGTCATGTCCGACTATTCGCCACCTCATAGACTGTAGCCTGCCAGGCTCCACTGTCCATGGAGTCCATGGGGTTTCTCCAGGAAACAATATTGGAGTGGGTTGCCATGCCCTTCTTTAGGGCATCTTCGCAACCCAGGGATCAAATCCAGATCTCCCACATTGCAGGTCGATTCTTTACCATCTGAGCCATCAGGGAAGCCCTTTAGATAAAACAGGGCCTTATTTTCTGATACCAAAATCTCACTATCAGAAATAAGTGAATTCACTATGAGTAAATAAGTACCTGACATTCAAAAAACTAAGATTATGGCATCCGATCCATCACTTCATGGCAACTAGATGGGGAGACAAGGGAAACAGTGACAGACTTTATTTTCTTCGGCTCCAAAATCATGCAGATGGTAACTGCAGCCATGAAATTAAAAGACACTTGCCCCTTGAAAGAAAAGCTATGACCAACCTAGACAGCATATTAAAAAATAGAGACATTACATTGTTGACAAAGGTCCATCTAGTCAAAGCTATGGTTTTTCCAATAGTCATGTATGGATGTGAGAGGTGAACTGTAAAGAAAATTGAGAGCCAAAGAGTTGATGCTTTTGAACTGTGGTGTTAAAGACTCTTGAGAGTCCCTTGGACTGCAAGGAGATCAAACCAGTCAATCCTAAAGGAAATCAGTTCTGAATATTCATTGGAAGGACTGATGCTCAAGCTGAAGCTCCAAAACTTCAGATGCAAAGAACTGTCTCATTGGAAAAGACCCTGATGCTGGGAAAGATTGAAGGCAGGAAGAGAAGGGGACGACAGAGGATAAGCTGGCTGGATGGCATCACCGATTCAATGGACATGAGTTTGAGCAAGCTCTGGGAGTTAGTGATGGACGGGGAAGCCCGGCGTGCTAGGGTCACAAAGAGCTGGACACGACTGAGTGACTAAACTGAAATAAGTACTTTGTTTTGCTCTGTTTCTTGCAAATGTTTTACATGACCATAGAATGAGATCTTGTAGCTGTGTATATATGCACACATATATACAGTAGCCATCCTTTGAAACAATATATATGATCTTCTTGGGTCTTCACACTAAGTGAAGTCTCATCAATGTGATTAAGAGGTAGTCTTTTTTGTTTTTCTTTGCCAATAACTTAATGAGAGGCCAATGCTTTCCAATATTTTTACATAACATCAAAATCATCTGATTAAGCAAAAAAATTATTTGATTTTGTCTTTTGTTAGAAAAAAAGTCTATTTTATAAAATGATTATCCAAATTTCCATAGTCATGAGGAAAGAATCTAATTTGCCAAAAATGACTCGGAATTAATTTTATATTTTACCATTTTCTTTAGCATCCACTCAGGCCTATGTGTACCTTTCTACTGATTGTGCTTTCTTATAATTTTTCTCCTAGAGAGCTACTTTGTGATTGTAAAAATCCACACAAGTCAACACACCAGAATAATTACAGATCATTAATTAGGCTCTATTAGTTAATTTCAATCCTAGAAAAACAAAAGTTTACATTTTCTAACAATGTATGTGCTGAAATTGAGGACAGTCATCTGGTGAATCATTCATTCTTGTTTGTTTTTTCTAACCTCACAAATTTTAAGTGATTATATTAAAAAATACTCAGGCAAAGATTCCAAATAAAGAAGTTAAAATTCTCATAAAAGATATTATAAACAGATGGTAACATAAAGGTTAAACCCTTTGTGATTTAAAAAATCAATAATTGTTTTATTTTTTATTGTGACTTAGATCTTTAAAGCACAGATCAGATTGATTACTGACATAATCCAGTTTTTTAAACTCCCTTTTTATATTCTAAAGACATGAGCATACATATATAATTTCAATCACCTAAAGCTATTTTGGCATCATTGTGATAGCCTACTGTACTTCTGCAAATTACTTTATCTCCTTTACTGCTGTGCGATTCTTCCTGTCGATGCTGTGTCTCTGATAATGTCACTTTGAACAGTGATTGTGTGAATGCTTGGAATCACTGATAATTCCACAGACAGCATCTTGTAGTAAAGTAGTAAGGGAATGTTTTTCTATTCTGTGCAAGTGTCTTACAGTGACTGATTTCTTACAAGATGGCTTACTTGGCATCCAATGCAAGGACTCTCATCCCAGGAGAAAACTGTATGCACAAATTAGAAATGGATGAAAAAATGTCTTAAAGTAGAACTGCATTGGAAAAATGCATTATCTCTTAACAAACTCCTGAACTTTTATAATCCTTAGTTAACAAAGATTATCATAATTCCAGACAGAGAATTATTTGAAGTAATGAACATGTAAATGTCTTTCATCTTGATAATTTTTATATTGCTTCATTGATTATCATAGCTTGAAAGAACAGAAATTCCTTTCCATATACACTAACTACTAGATGATCCATTGCCTAGTCTGATTGTTTACAGTTAAATTTCTCTAAAATATTAAAATTCTAAATTAAAAATAAAATAGTAAGATAAAGGGGGAACAAGGAGGTTGATGGGAAGTATAATAAGTAGAGAGCAATAAAAAGGATTTTGGACTGGTTACAGATTTTATTTACTTTGATTTCATTTTATTTCTAAGTGCTATATCAACCGTATTTTATATGGTTAACTATGTCAAATAGCCAGAAACCTTTTCTATATGTTTAAAACAAGGCCCACAATATTAGAAAGATACTGATTTAACAACGACTCAGATTAGCTAGACAGAGGGATAGATAGATAGGTAGATAGATAGATGATAGACAAGCATTTTATATATACATATATATATACATACATACACACACACACACACACATATAAAACCAAAACAAATATTTTAAAAAATATTTGTATTTGTAAAACCAAAACAAAAAACAAAAATGTATATATACAGTGCAGCATCTTTTTTGGTTTTAGTCAAATGCTCTTATGAATTACTATTTGATCATAAATTCAAAATGTACTCTAAAAGGATAATTTCTAGAAAATATAATGCTTGAGGCAATTTTACAGAACTTGTGATTTGTGTCATTACAGCCTTACTTATTATACTTTCAAAAGATTTATAGAATACTTCTAGTCAGTCTTTTTAAGAAAACCTAAATATGCAAAATTTAAAATAAGCACTCTCTCTTTTTAAAAGAGATGGGAATACCAGATCACCTAACCCGCCTCTTGAGAAACCTATATGCAGATCAGGAAGCAACAGTTAGAACTGGACATGGAGCAACAGACTGGTTCCAAATAGAAAAAGGAGTACATCAAGGCTGTCTATTGTCACCCTGCTTATTTAACTTATATGCAGAGTACACCAGGCAAAGATGGGCTCGATAAAGGACAGAAATGGTCTGGACCTAACAGAAGCAGAAGATATTAAGAAGAGGTGGCAAGAATACACGGAAGAACTGTACAAAAAAGATCTTCATGACCCAGATAATCATGATGATGTGTTGACTAATCTAGAGCCAGATATCTTGGAATGTGAAGTCAAGTGGGCCTTAGAAAGCATCACGACGAACAAAGCTAGTGGAGGTGATGGAATTCCCGTTGAGCTGTTTCAAATCCTGAAAGATGATGCTGTGAAAGTGCTGCACTCAATTTGCCAGCAAATCTGGAAAACTCAGCAGTGGCCACAGGACTGGAAAAGGTCAGTTTTCATCCCAATTCCAAAGAAAGGCAATGCCAAAGAATGCTCCAACTACCGCACAATTGCACTCATCTCACATGCTAGTAAAGTAATGCTCAAAATTCTCCAAGCCAGACTTCAGCAATATGTGAACCGTGAACTCCCTGATGTTCAAGCTGGTTTTAGAAAAGGCAGAGGAACCAGAGATCAAACTGGGCAATCCTTAGCAATCTTAAAAAGAATGGTCTTCAGAGATGCTGCTGCTGCTGCTGCTAAGTCGCTTCAGTCGTGTCCTACTCTGTGCAACCCCACAGACGGCAGCCCACCAGGCTCCTCTGTCCCTGGGATTCTCCAGGCAAGAACACTGGAGTAGGTTGCCATTTCCTTCTTCAAAGCATGAACGTGAAAAGTGAAAGTGAAGTCGCTCAGTTGTGTCTGACCTTCAGGGACTCCATGGACCACAGCCTTCCAGGCTCCTCTGTCCATGGGATTTTCCAGGCAAGAGTACTGGAGTGGGGTGCCACTGCCTTCTCCTCAGAGATGCTGAGTAAGAGATAAAACCTCTAAGACTTAGATCTGCAGAGGCAAAAAAAAAAAAAAAAAAGAGAGAACTTTGAGGGCAGGAGAAACACCAGGAGAACAAACGCTAGAGCAGGTGGGTTCCAGGCACCTTCGGCGGGGAAAAAGGAGAACCTTTCATTTCAACTCTGTGGGAATGGAGTGGAAATGTCAGCGAACCCCGCACAGAATCAGGGTTTCAAAGGAGCCCGAAGAACAACAACAAACAAAAAGGTGAATCTGCTGATGAAACATTCACCTTGAAAAAACACCCCCTAATTAAAAGACACGTGTAATTGGAACGGATGTGCTCCAGGGAAAGCCGTCCCCCATAAATTTCCTTAAGAGGGTTCCACTGCATCCCTTCTCCACTCTGGGTACCATCTGCTTTGAAATGCGCCCTGCTTCCTCCGTTCCCTTCCAAACTCCACCAATATCTTTATCAAATTCTTGTTGAAACCTGGAAAGGGGAAAATATTTCCAGCAGTGAAAGCTTTAACTTGTCGCCTCGTGTTCTTCTCGGATTTCTAAAGCGCAGAGGCCCCGGAGAGTATGTTTTCAATATCCTCCGGTCTCTCTCTGCGTGCCTCCTGCCAGCCCCCTACACCAAGGAGGCTCTGACCCCGGCGTCTCTAGGGGGAGAGGGGTTCGGAGCTGGGGTCAGGCTTGTCAGAAAGGAAGAGGCCATCCCGCCTGGAGCAGCCCACGCGCCCCCACCCCCCACCCCCCTTCTTTAATACATTTAACCTGGAAGAGGCACTG
The DNA here is from genome assembly GCA_006408695.1 of Aepyceros melampus. Taxonomy (NCBI): domain Eukaryota; kingdom Metazoa; phylum Chordata; class Mammalia; order Artiodactyla; family Bovidae; genus Aepyceros; species Aepyceros melampus. The sequence continues at coordinate 525,299 of SJXQ01005823.1, forward strand.
CTCGGGCCGAGATTAGATTACGGGGTTGGTGGAGGTGGCCTAATAAATGGCAAATGGCGGCCTGTGCGGCTGAGCTAATCTCTGTTGACACGCGTCTAATGCGAGGCCCGTGTAGAAGGCAGCAGGTCCCGTCTGCAGCCCGAGTTTGCCTTGATGACCGAAGGGGGAGGTGAGGCCCAGGGAGAGCCACTGGGCTGCCTGTCTCTTTCAATCTTCTAGTGCCTCGAGTGTGCACGTCATTATTTAAAGGTCTCCTGGTACCCGCTAAATGTCCCGGCTCCCTGTGGGCGACGGGGTCGATTTCAGCTTCTCGGAGTGAGCTTTATAGGACCGCATTTCCCTCCGATGTTCTCGTGCTCACCTCCCTGGAAGGGTTAGGATGCTATCATGCATTCAGTCAACAAACCTGGGTGGATTCCATCTGTGTATAGCATCCTTCCATGGATAAGTGCATGCATGCTAAGTCGCTTCAGTCGTGTCCGACTCTTTGGGACCCCTTGGACTGTAGCCTACCAGGCTCCTCTGCCCTTGGGACTCTCCACTCGAGAATACTGGAGTGGGTTGCCATGCCCTCCACCAGGGGATCTTCCCCACCCAGGGATCGAACCTCCATCTTCCGCAACTCTTGCACTGCAGGCAGATTCTTTACCGCTGAGCCATGGGGAAGCCCGTGCATGGATACACCAGGAGCCAATTTTTAATTCTCCGTGGAAAGCACATAGATGGTTATGCACATACAGTTTTACCATCTTCTCACTATGGGACACTAGACTGACTGAAAGTCTCAAGCCTCATTTCCCTTATCTGGTGTTGTCTGGCCCCTTATTTCAGCACCCAGCAAGTAATAGTTATTTAACAAAATTTCTAGAATGAGAGCACCTATAGAATGAAGATTGCTAACTAGGCATATGGTGGTGATGGTGGTTTAGTCGCTAAGTCGTCTCCAACTCTTGCAACCCCATGACTGTGGCCCTGCAGTCTCCTCTGTGCCTGGGATTCTTCAGGCAAGAATACTGGAGTGGGTAGCCGTTTCCCTCTCCAGGGGATCTTCCAGATCCAGGGATCAAACCCACATCTCTTGTATTTTGGGCAGATTCTTTACTGTTGAGTCACCCAGGAAGCCCAACTAGACATGTATACAGTATGATTGAATAAAACCAGTGAACCATTTATCCAAATGCCAGCTGTACTCTACATTTTGGCAAGAAGTTTTATAATCCCCACTCTCCCCCTACTCTTATCCCACTAGCTTAAATGTCAGATTCATAAGGGCAGGAACTGTTGCCTTTGTTCAAACACCTGGATTAGTGCCTGGATCAAGGTTAGAAGCATAATAAAGATCTGATACATTTTTAAAATCAAATAGTGAATTGAATGAATGAGTGAATTAATAAACATGAATGTCATGTGGATCAACCTTCCTGAAGTATGTCTTAATAGAAGGCAGACCATCAAACTATTTAATAGTTCTGCTTATCATTTTATTTCCCCCTTCCCTTTTCAATAAACTCAAATTCTTCTACTTTAAAAATAGTCACTGATTCATTGCACAGCAAGTATCCTGTACTCAGGCTCTGTAAACAGGGAATCTGAGCTTGGATTCCAGCTCCATCACTTGTTAGTTCAGTCACCTTGAGCAGGTCATTTAAGTTCTCATGGTCTCCATTTGTGAATTTGTAAAATGGAGAAAATAACAGCACCTGACCAATAAGGTAACTGTGAGGTTCAGATGAGTTCATATACAGCAAGAGCTGAAGTAGTACCTGGCAAAATGGTAGCTCATTATTTATAAGCAACATATTTTAAAATATATTGATATTTTAAAAATAAAGCTAGCTGAGAGAATAGAGATAATATAAATAATATTAGAAAAAATAAAAGGGAAATAGAGAAATAGGGACTTTTAAAATTCACTTTGTTTTTTAATTTTTGTTTTTTGGCCACACTGCATATCATAGGGGATCTTAATTCCTCTACTGGAGATTGAACTCATTAGAAGGCAGAGTCCAAAAAAACATTTTATTGATGGGACTTCCCTGGTGGTCCAGTGGTTAGGACTCTGCTCTCCCACTGCAGAGGGCACAGGTTGGATCTCTGGTCGGGGAACTAGGATCCCACATGCCACCTGGCAGAGCCAAAAAATTTTTTTAGTAAAATAAAATTTTGAAAGATCATTCTATTAAGGTATGATTGATATTTAAAAATCTGTGTATATGTAATTTATATAACTTAATGACTATGGAGATAAGTATATACCCAGAAAACCATCACAGCAGTCTATGCCATCAACTTATCCATCGTCTCCAAAATGTTCCTTCCTCTCTATTTGTAATTATTGTGTGTATGTGATAAGAACACAACATAAGATCTGCATCTCAGCACATTTGTAAGTATACAATACAGGATTTTTAACTATAGGCACCATGGTGTTTAGAAAAGTCTAAAACTTATTCAACTTGCAGAATGGAACATTTGTATCCTTTGACCAACATCTCCCCATCGTCCCCTACCCCCAGTCCCTAGCAACCTCCATTCTACTCTCTCTGTGTCTATGAGTTTGGCTATTTTAGATTCCAGATAAAAGTGGTATCATGCAGTATTTTTTCCTTCTGGTGTCTGACCTAGTTCACTTAGTATAAAGTTCTCCAGATTCATCCATGTTGAATCAAATGGCAGTATTTCCTCCTTTTTTAAGGTTGAATATCATTCCATTGTTTGTACATACCACATACTCTTTATCCGTTCATCCACCAGTGGCCGTTGGTGTTGCTCCCTGTCTCAGCTATTGTGAATGATGCTACAATAAACGTGACAAGGCAGATTCTTTTTCGAGTTTCTGATTTCAGTTTCTTTGGTTCCACACCCTCTGCTGGGTTCCATGATCGTTTTTTTCTTTTTTTTTCTCTTTTTTGGCTGTGCTGGGTCTTAGGTGTGGCACGCAGGCTTAGTTGTCCCACAGCCTGTGGGACCTCAGTCCCCTGAACAGGATTGAACCCACATCCTCTGCATTGGAACATGGATTATTTACCACTGAATCACCAGAGAAGTCCCCGAAAGTGAAAGCGTTAATCATTCAGTCATGTCTGACCCTTTGCGACCCCATGGTCTGTCCATGGAGTTCTCCAGGCAAGAATACTGGAGTGGGTTGCCATTCCCTTCTCCAGGGGGATCTTTCCGACCCAGGGATCGAACCTGGGTCTCCTGCATTGCAGGCAGATTCTTTACCATCTGAGCTACCAGGGAAACCCTAGGGAAGTCCCTATGGTAGTTCTACTTTCAATTTTTTTGAGGAAACTTCATAAGGGCTTTGTCAATTTACATTCCCACCAACAGTGTACAAGGGTTTCCTTTTCTCCATATCCTCACCCACAATTATCTTTTTAAAAAGTGATAACCCATCCTAACAGGTGTGAGATGTCATCTCTCTGAGTTTTTGATTCGCATTTCCCTGATGGTTAGTGATTTGGAATGCCATTTCCTGTACCTATGGGCCATTTGTATATCTTTGTTTTGGAGAGCTGTCTATTCAGTTCCTCTACCTATTTTAAAACCTGGTTGTGTTCTTGTTATTGAGTTATACATTGCTTATATATTTAGGATATTCATTCTATCAGATATATGTTTTACATGAGGATTTTTAGAGGATAAACCATCTGCCTGCAATGCAGGAGACCCGGGTTTGATCCCTGGGTTGGGAAGATCCCCTGGAGAAGGAAATGGCAACCCACTCCAGTATTCTTGCCTGGAGAATCCCATGGACAGAGGAGCCTGGTGGGCTACAGTCCACGGGGTCGCAAAGTGTCGGACATGACTGAGTGACTTCACTTTCACTTTATTTTAAAAATAAAGACTATACTAGATAACCATACATACATGTGCATATATATATATATAATGTATATATAATTTATATCTCAATAAAAGAATAATATTCTGGGAAGTGTAATAGTGACTGAATTTACTGAAGGCTCAGTCGTGTCCGACTCTGTGCGACCTCGTGGACTGTAGCCCATCAGGCTCCTCTGTCCATGGGATTCTCCAGGCAAGAGTACTGGAGTGGGTTGCCATTTCCTTCTCCAGGGGATCTTCCTGACCCAGGGATTGAACCCAGGTCTCCCGCATTAGAGGCAGACGCTTTAACCTCTGAGACACTACTGAAGGCTAGAATATTCAAAAACAATTATCTCCAAGAAGGATTCAGGAGCCAGTATTAATAATCAATTTTTTAACAGGCAAGATGGAGATCATTCCCATGCTATATAATTTGTTCCTGAACACAGGCAAAAGTGAGTTCACCTCTTACTTCATTCTTTAAACCCAGCATAACTCTGCTCTCAGCTATGCATGGCAAGAATGGCACAAAAAACAAAAACTATAGACAATAGACTAATCTCACCTAGAATCATAAATGCCAAAATCCTCATTAATTATATAGTTAATTTAAGAAATGACCTGCTGTGTCAAAGGAGGGCTTATTCTACAACTAGCATAAAGCAACCTATCTAATAGGCTAGGTAGGACTATCTAATAATCTCAATAGAGTCATCAAAGGCATTTGAAAAAATCATTAGCATCCATTCACCAAAAATCCTTTCAGAAAACGTGAAACAGAAGAATAGCTGTGTTTTTTTTTTTAACATGCTAATGATCACCTATCTCAAAACCACATTCAGAATGATATTTAATGGTGACTTACTATTAATGCAAGTATTTTTATTGGAATCAAAATAAGACAGTGTGTTCATCAACACCATTGACATTTAACATTTTTCCTGAAAGGTCTAAGCAACATAAGAATTCATAAAAAAGCAATAAATAGATGAATAGACACGAAAAGGAGAAATATGACATTTGCAGATGTTACAGTATTTCACATTGAAAACACAAAGGAAACCATTGAAAATGTCAGAACCCAATAAAGAGTTCAGTCATGTTGCCAGATACCAACAAAACATTCACAAATCAATAGCTTCTTAAATAGCAACATATAGTGGTTAGAAAAACAAAAACCGATTCCACCCAAGTAGGAACAATTTTTATAAAGTGCCTAGAAAAAGAAACTTTATATACAATGTATAATACCCATATGCAGAAAACTCCTAAACATTCCTAAAGGGCATATAAAATGATCTGACTCAATGAAGAGATTCATCACCATAAAGTTATCATTGGCTCCCAGTTGTTTAAGATGCAATGCAATTCTGAAACAAAATACCAGTGATTATTTTTGTGAGGTGCAAGTTAGGGAAGAGAGTGTGGCAAAGTAGTTTAAAGTTCATTGGCGTGACTAAATTCATGCACTCTGTGCCTAGTTGCTCAGTCATATCTGACTCTTTGCAACCCCATAGACTATACAGTCCATGGAATTCTCCAGGCCAGAACACTGGAGTGGATAGCCTTTCCCTTCTCCAGGGGATTTTCCCAATCCAGGGATCAAACTCAGATCTCCCTCATTGCAGGTGGGTTCTTTACCAGCTGAGCCACCAGGGAAGCCTGACTAAAGGCATGGCATTTGCCAATAATTTCTTTGGAAAGTCGAATGTGTTTGCCTTTCCAGATAATAACATCATGTTGCTGCAATAATCAGACTATATGCATTGGTGGGAAGACGCAACAGAATGTGAGGGATCGAGGAGGAAACACAAAAATAGATGGCCTTCAATGATTTTGTTTACGATAAAGGTGGGAGCCCAGGTCAGCCCAGATCACCAATGGGGAGCTGCTGTTCAAATTAATCTGACGCCTGTGTTTTCCATACCACTGAGCTGAAAAGAAATAAGGTGATGGCTCCTTACTCTACCTCTTGGTAAACTGTACTTTCTCCTGATCCAAGGAGTCAATTCTTTTAGTTGTGGAGGAAATAAAAGATAGCCTAGGTGAACTTGGTGTCATTGCTTCATCCAATGGGCTCTCCCCCTAAAAAAGCCTTTGGAAGGAAAAGTTTGTGTCCTTAACACCATGAAGGGAGCTCCATATGGTCTGTTAAAGCGATTTACAGAACAGAATACCTTAGAACAGAGAACAATGTTTTGGTCACCAGTTTTTGTACCATCTTTTAAAAAAGTTTTTTGGCCATGCCAAGTGGCATGCAGGAATGGAACTTGTTCCCCTGCAATAGAAGTACAGAGTCTTAACCAGTGGATTCCAAGGAAGTCCCTGGCTTTTGTTTGTTTGCTTTTGTTGTTGTTGCTTTGTTTTGTTTATTTGTTTTGCCTCAGAAAAGCAGAGAGAGAGAGAGAGAGATGCAGGGATACCACTGGATTTCCGGAAAAAAGAAAGGAAAAACCACCCCAGTAAAGGATTTCACAGTATTCTTGCCTTCCCCCCAAAAAATTGCCTCTTAGAGCTGGATATTTCCATTCAGTTGCTTTATTAGTGCTTCTCTCCTTTGAGAAAATGCTTTAGAAGATTGGATTTCAAAAACCAACTTCCCAAAATTAGCTTGAGGTCTTAGTGTGGTAAGGGTGGGGAAAAAATAGATCAAGTGATGTAACGAAGAGGTCCCCAGGATGCAGAGGTCATTTCTGACTCACTGTCCAGGCCAAAGTATACACGAAACCCAATGCTTCAAAAAAAAAAAAAAACCCAAATGCCTGGTCATTTCTCAGAGAAAAAGAATGCAACTGATCTGGGCAAAGATAGCACTTATATTCCAGGAGGAACTTACACATGCGAGGATCATTTACTGAGCGCCTGTGATACGTTAGACGTTGTCTGCCTTGAAACTCTTCACAGTCTCCCAGGGAGGCACCATCTATTTTCCTCCTTAGACAGATGCAACCCAGAAGTCAGCTTGTCGCATATGGTTTCTCTGTTTTAACTGATGCCAATAGAGCTTCAGAACATAGCCACTCGCAACAGAAGCATCAGTGAGCTGTCTACGTTTTACTGAAGTTTCCAGAGGGCAAAAGGATAAGGGTTACATGCTCATGAAAAACTACCTAGAACTTGCCATCAGCCAGGTCCGCTCTCTGATGTTGGCTCCTCCCTGCCTACCAGCAATAGAAGATATTCATTTTCATCATCCATGTGATTCCTAGATTCTTCTTTAACCTTCAGATCAGCCTGCCTCCCTTTGTTCTGTGAAGTTAAGCATCAGATATGACCCCAAAAATAAAGGTTGTGATATGAAGATCCAAGAGTGTTGATTCATCAAGAACACAGCAAGGAAAGGGGGAGTCAGAAGTCAACCCTTAGACACCGTCTAGAATTTCCACATAATATCCAAGAACATTGGGTTTTGTGCCTTGTTTGGAGTACTTTCAGTGAGGAATTACTTAGCACCTTCTGAGACACCCCAATCTATTGTTCCACTGCTTTCAAAAGAATTATCTTTTTTTTTTCACATTTTCCCCTTCCTGTCTATCATATGACTTTCTAACACTGATAGAAGTACAGCTGAGTGAGTGGCAGAGTGACCTCAGAGTCCGGGAGAAGAGCCCTTGAGCTCACGTTTTGACCACTCACTCCTTGAAGGGCCTTTGTAAGCCACTTCTGTGTGGGAGCAGGACAGGAGATAGGATCAGTTAAAATGTATTCAGTTCTGTTTGGAGAGCCAGGGAAGACCCGAGAATGGCCACCTGTCCTCCGCCATCTGCTCCCCACCTCCAATAAGGGAACTTGACTCTGTTGTCATTGTATATGGAACCTCACAGCCACGCTGTGACTGACGGGAGTAATGTTCTGTCTGCAGGACTTGGAATGGAATTCAGAGATGTTGGTCAGTCTCTACTGAGGGGTTAAACCAAGCAGATGGAGACCTAAGAGGTATGGGTTCACCATGTTAACCACATGGCCACAGGAGCGCTGGATCTTAGCAGTTGAAGGGAGGAATGCAGAAGATGTGAGATGATCAGAGAGAGCATGGTGAGGGGCCGGGTGGAGAAAGAGAATGTGAATTTATATGTGTGCATGCCTGGAAGAAATCTCTGAAAAGGTAACACACCAAAATAACAAAAATTGCTCCTTCTGGTGAAAGTGTGTGCTTTCTATTCTTCATATTTCTCTGTATTGCTGCGTTTTTACAGCCGGCATGTATTAATTTTTTAATCAGCAAAAAGAAAAAAAAAAGACCCATGACGACTCTATTTCCATTTGGGAAAATTTTTCTTTAAAAGGAATGCGTCTGGGGACACCAGAGTTTTTCCCCCACACGAAGCCCAAGGCGGGGATGGAGCCAGTACTCAGGCCCTTGCAGTAAATATCTCCAGACCACACTAAATCCAATCTTCTTATTTGGGGTTATTTGCTTTCCGGACAGCAGGGTTGTGATGGATCCCAGATCCAACACTCGTGGCATCTCAATCAGCTGTGTTTAGATGCCGCTGTGACACAAGATTATGACGTTTTGATGGGATTAGGAGATAACTTTGCTTTAATCTATAAAGCCCTGTATGCTTTGGGATCTGATTACCCCGGCAATTCCCTTCCTCAGTCCTAGCAATTAAGATTAGCCAGAAAGCTCCCGTTAATGATCCCCATATTGAAAGCTCAGGAAATCAGAAATGGGTGGTTTTGTTTTCTGGGTTTTTTTTTTTTTTTCCTTTCTGGTTTTGTTTCCCGTTTCCCTTTTCTGCTGAAGGCTCTGGGCTCTCTCTAAGGCTCTTGTCTTTAGGTCCTAGCAGGGCTGTCTATTTCATTCCTCTGTGCTTTCTAGAGAAACCATCTTTAGGATGCTCTCTTGGTCTCATTATATCCGAGAAGAGTTGCTTCTATCTCATCGGTTTGGCTTGTGTTTTGTGTCATCCGTCCCAGCAATGATGCGTGTGGATTTTCAAATCCATTCAAGAAATGATAGAGCTTAGATTTATAAAGACTGTAATGAAACTCCTTCTGCCTAGGAAGTTTGTTTGGTTCAGAATGGAAATTTTGTATACTGGAGATGAGAGAAATATGATTGGAAACTGTATTAGTTAGGGAAATGCTAGTTGCTATCAAAAATAAGCCCTCAAATCTCAGTGGCTCAAACGAATGAAGTATATTGACGTAAAGTCCAAAACAAGTATTGCTTAACAGCAGGCAGCTCAGATTCAAGAATGATTCTGGAGTCACGTCTCTTGTGGCTCTTCTGTCTGCTTTGCTGTTTAGTCACTAAGTCACATCCAGCTCTTTGGCAACCCTATAGACTGTAGCCCGCCAGGCTCCTCTGTCCATAGGATTTCCGAGGCAAGAATACTAGAGTGGGTTACCATTTCCTTCTGCAGGGGATCTTCCTGACCCAGGAATCAATTCTGCATCTCCTGCATTGGCAGGCAGATTCTCTGCCACTCAGCCACCTGCCCTTCCATCCTCCATGGTCACCCAGAAGTGAAAAGATTGTGATCGCACAGCAGTGGACTGCATGTAAATGTTTATGGTCAAAATGGTAAACATCACTTTCACTATATATATCCCATTGTTCAGAACTAAGTCATGTAACCCCACCTAATTGCAAGCAGGCTGGGAAATGAGGTCTAGGTGGGTGACCAGGAAGAAGATTAAATGGATTTGGAGACAAGTTGGCCAGGCTCTGGCTCAGATTGCTAAGGTTGGAAGAGATTCCAAAGAGCCATGAGTATCAGACTTACTTCTGTATATTACATATATATTATGTGGCTGGATCCCATCCAATGAACCCAGTGCTGCCACTGACATAGGAGGTGATCTATGGAAACATGATCACAGTTGAAAGACTGCCGAAGAAGAGTTAGGATTCTGTGGGTGATCAGAAGCCCAAGGAGGCCTAAGTCATCTCTTATGCAAAATTTCAGCACCAGAAAGCAGCTTTCTCCAAACCCAGGCATTATCAGTTTTCAGCCATTCTTAAGCCTTATACCAAAAAAATAAAAATAACTTCTACTGCAACAGATGATACAGGGAAAGGAAGGAAGGAGGAAATACAGTTCTTAGAAGACACTCACAATTGGTAGTATCAGGTCACTCTCATTGCTTCCTGGCCCCCGATTACAGGCCATCCTGGGTTATCCAAGCATGAAGGGGTTTTCTGGGATGCGGGGCTTGTAGCACTAAAACTGTGACAGTCCCAGGCAAACTGGGACAAGTGGCTCACCCATAGCTCTGCACTGGAGAAACGCGGGTTCAAATCCTAGCTCTGACGCTTAGCCAGTTTGACTTTGGGCAAGTCTTTTAACTTCTGTGAGTCTGAGTTTCACATCTTTAATATAGAGACAATGAAACAGCCAACTCCTTGGGTTGTCATGAGGACTGATGGAGATAATGCCCAGAAAACTCTTAGCAATACGTCTAATGCATGGAATAGTCAGTGTTGATGGGGGCTCTCTCCCTTTGCTAAATGAGGCTTGTTTAAAACAGAGCTCCTGACCAGGTTGAGGTTCTTCCTGGAGGAAAGTGAGACAGGGACACATGCCCAGGCCAGAGGACTCACTCTCCACTTGGGTCCCACAGGAAAGGCTGGCCAGGTGGTGCTCAGATGCGCCTGCAGGCAATGCACACGTGCCTCTCAGCTGCTTGTCGGTGGGGACACCAGGGCGAATGGGGCTCAGATGATGAGTGAGGAAGGCAGCCCGCCCAGCAGTTTCTGATCCCCAACTCTTGCCACCAAAGGAGAAAAGGCAGGGGGTGAGGCTGACGTGATAAGAAGGCCCCGTGGAACGTTTTATTCCTGAGGTTTCAAAGTTTACCCCTTCCTCTTACAGGAACCAAACTTTAATAACCAGAGCCAGGGAGTGAAAGAGAAAGAAACCAGACGAGCAAACCCTCCCCCCTTGAAACGAGTCACGTTGTGCTCAGAAGGAAGCTTTGAAACTGTTCATAGCAGAGGTTAGAGCCTCCTCCACTCCCGCCTGGGTGGGAGCTGGGGGAAAAAAAAAGAGAGAGAGAAGAAATGAAAGCAGAGGAATGAAAAGAAAAGGAAAGGACTAGGAGAGATCATCAGGAGAGATGAGAGAGGAAAGAAAACCATTTTCCTGCACATGCACACTAGACAGAAAGGAGCCAGCTATGGATCGCCCATCTTCAAGATCCATCATCTTGAGGTTGCTGTGGACTGTGAAGATGCACAGATTTTTTTTCTTTTTGAGCAGTACTGTGTGCCATTATTCCTGTGAAGTATCATATTTAACTTCATGCTGTTGTTGACCCATTTGGGTCCAACTCTTTGTGACCCCATGGACTGCAGCATGCCAGGCCTTCCTTGTCCCTCACTATCTCCCGGAGTTTGCCCAAGTTCATGTTCATTGCATCAGTGATGCCATCCAGCCATCTCACCCTCTGATGTCCTCTTCTCCTTCTGCCCTCAATCTTTCCCAGAATCAAGGACTTTTCCAATGAATAGTTAACCAACCTCTGATTTTAGAGATGAGGACACTGATGTTCAGAAAGGTTAAGTCACTCACCCAAGGACACACAGCCAGTAAGCAGCAAAGCCAAGATTTGGGCCCCATCTATAATTTCTAATAATGTTGGAAATGTGAACACCAACTTTGCTGCTTAGCATGCTATAAAAGCAAAAGGGAATGAGAGTGCCAAGTATAGTACAGGGGTACCAAGGAGGAAAAAGTACAGAATGTACAGCCTAAAGCAAGGTTTCTCAATCCCGGCACCACTGATCTTTCAGCTGAATCATTTTTCGTTGTGGGGCTGCCCTACCCATTGCAGGATGTTTAGCAGCATCCTAGGCCTGTCTGAACTCAATGCCAGTAGCACCTCCCTCCCCTAGTCCCAATGGCCAACCAGAAATGCCTCCAGACTCTGTAAAATATCTCCTGGGAGCAAAGTCACCTTCCATTGAGAAGCAGTGATGTGAAAAAATGTATAAAAAATATTGGTTTGACCAGATATTCAGGCGTATTTTTACATAAAGATGCTACAGAAAGACTTGAACAAATTTTTGCCCAACCCAGTAGAAATAACTATGAATTGAGAGTCAACTAAATGCATCACAGAAGGCATTTCATCCCCTTTAATGTCATTTAATATCTCATTTAAGCCTCACAAAAACCCAATGTGGGAGATAATATTATTTCTGCTTTATGGAGGAGGCAGTAAGTTCTTCCTAAGCAATCAATCCTTAACTAAACCAGTCAATCCTAAGTGAAATCAGTGCTGAATATTCATTGAAAGGGCTGATGCTGAAGTTTCAGCCCAATACTTTGGCCACATTTTGGGAAGAGCCGATTCATTGATGCTGGGAAAGATTAAAGGCAGGAGGAGAAGGGGGCGACAGAGGATGAGGTGGTTGGATGGTATCACCAACTCAATGCACATGAATCTGAGCACACTCCAGGAGGTAGTGTGGGACAGGGGAACCTGGCGTGCTGCAGCTCCTGGGGTTGCAAAGAGTCAGACACGACTCAGCAACTGAACAGCTGAGGTCTTAGAGAGTTTAAATTCCAAGCTCAAATGTAAGCAGCTGATAAGAAACAAAACTGGAATTTGAACTCAAGTCTTCATCCTCCTCTCCCCAGCACTGTTCAGAGAGGTAAACAGCAGACAGGGTGAATCCAGGAGAGAGACAGTATCAGAATGCCAGGTAGCAACAAAGATGCAGAAAATGCAGGGACAGGTCCATCACGTGGCCTGGTGGCGTCCTGCCGTCTCCCCTCCAGCTCTCACCTCCTTCTCCTGTGAGAGGGCCCTGCACGTGCGTCTGCTCTGCCCCTCCCTCTCATATCTCATAAGAAGAGATGATATACTCCAAATGCTAGATGACTTATGGGGCCAAGCTACTTCCCCCAACCAACCGTCTCTCTTCACAGGGACACATATGCCGGGGAGCATCTATTCCCAAAATGACCCACATTCATTTTTTTGCTAGAAGCCAGTGGCCTGGGGAATTCAAGAAATGCTCCCTAAATCACATAGGGATGGGAGTGGGGGCCTTCCTCTAGAAGCCTTCTCCTAAGCTTGAGCACAGCAATAAATCACCCCCCAAGTATCACACACTACCGTAAACCACAGATGTGGAAGGTGGGAGGGAAAGAAAATTGAGCTGCTGCCGCTGGAGAGAAAACAAGATTGACCAAGAACTTGGAAATGGGGTTTGTTTGAGGAACTCAACCTGACCTCCCTCGACTTCTGACAGCCTTTAGCTGGGCATTTCAGGGCTGATACCTTTTGAGCAAGAAGCAAGTTTCTCCCGAAGGATTTTTTTTTTTTTTTTTTACGTTACCTATTCCCCCGCTCCATCTTTCCATCCCCTGCAAAATTGCATAGCATTTGTTCTTAATCTTTCAGGGGGTGAAGGTTCCCTTTGAAAATCTGATGAAAGCGATGGACTCTTCCCTTCATTATATAAATGATTGTTGACTTGTGCTAAAGCCTCCAAAAATGGTTAAGACTGGTTTATGGGGGGTTTTCTAGAAAAATAAAGGGCTCTTTCCCTTCCCATATTAAAAAAAAAAACTTTAAAAAATATATTGATTTTTTTATATTGAACCTTTACTGACACCTACATACTCGAGAGTGCACAGATTATTAAGTATTCGGCTTAAGGTATTTTCACAGACTGAACAAACCAGTGTGACCTGTGCCCCAGTCACATAAGAGAGCATTAGGCATCTGGAGGCTTCCTTATGTTTCCCACCAGCAACTACTCTCCACCCAGACTCGCCACTAGCGCTTAAAAGAGTCAGATTCGCAGCCTGGATGGGACAGAAGCTTGGGGGAGGATGGATGTGTGTATAGGTATAGCTGGGTCACTTCGCAGGGCACCTGAAACTATCACAACATTGTTTAACGGGCTGTGTGTGTGCTCAGTTGCTAAGTCACGTCTGACTCTTTGTGACCCCACGGGCTGTAGCCCGCCAGGCTCCTCTGTCCATGGGATTTTCCAGGCAAGAATACTGGAGTGGGTTGCCATCTCCCCTTCCAGGGGATCATCCCAACCCAGGGATTGAACCCGTGTCTCCTGCAGCTCCTGCTTTGGAAACTCTGAGTCTTAACTACCTGACTGCCAGGGAAGTCCCAGCAAGTACTATTTTTGAGTCTCATTTTTCAGCTGGACAAATTTGAGGATCAGATGAAGTCACTTGCCCAGAACTACATTTATGTGAGTTACTGGGAGATTACACCGTGGAGCAAGCTTGACATGGCTTTTGCCTACAGAAAGCTCATTGTCTACTGGTAGAAACCAAATAAGCCACAGGCATTTATAGTACAGTAAGGGGACTTTCCTGGTAGCCCAGTGTAAAGAATCCATCTGCCATGCAGGAGACATGGGTTCAACCCCTGATCTGGGGGGATCTCACATGCTGAGGAGCAACTAAGCCCATGGGCCACAACGATTAAGCCTCTGCTCTAGAGCCTGGGAGCCACAACTAGTGAAGCCCGGCCTCCCTAGAGTCCGTGCTAAGCAACAAGAGAAGCCACTGCAACGAGAAACCTGCAAACCGCAACTATAGAAAAGCCCGCTCAGCAATGAAGACCCAGCACAGCCATAAATATGTAGATATAAATATACATATAGATGACACACGATACAGTTAGGGTGAGTTGCATGCTAGAATCCATGCAGCGTGCTTCACAGAACTGCGTACAAAGGCTGCAAAAGAAAGGCAACTTGGAGAAAAGGGGACCCTGGACAAGCAGTCCCAGGAAGATCAGATCTGTCTCTCTGGTCCCTCCAGGCTGCTGTGTCAAATGCTGGCATTAGCCAGGAGTAGGTGACTCATTAACTGGTTCATACTAAGAGCAAGGGGCTTCCCAGGTGGCTCAGTGGTAAAGAATCCGCCTGTCAATGCAGGAGAGACAGGGAAAATCCCTGGATCAGGAAGACCCCCTGGAGAAGGGAATGGCTACTCACACCAGTATTTACCTGGGAAATCTCATGGACAGAGGGGCCTGGTGGGTTACAGTCCATGGGGTAGAAAAGGGTGGGACATGACGGGAGTGAGTGAGCATGTACCCGTGCACACAGGCACTAAAAGGACGTGTAGGAGTCAACTCAAAGGGAACAGCTCCTTTGCATCAATCCTCAAAATAGATCTTGGGGGAAGCGGAGACTCAGAGAGAAGTGACTTTCTCAAGAGCCACAGTGGATTATGGACCAGAATGAGAGCTGGATGGGGTCTATTTGTGTAGCCTGGGGCCTCTGAGTATGCAGCCCCTCTCACCCCTCCTCCACCCCACCCCCCAATCCCACCTTCCTGACCTTCAGACAATCACAATCTAACATTCCCTAATCAAAAATATTCCAAGGCCAAATTGGGCGGATGTACTTTAGTAGTGAGTGGAGAGGGCTGAGAGCTGTTTGGCTTCCAGCCCAAGCTTCCAGTCTCCTCTCTTAATTAAAAATATCAACTCAAAAATACCATAAAATATGGCTTCCATGGGGAATTTGGAAAAATGGTACAGATGAATCTATTTGCAAAGCATAAATAGAGACACAGGTATAAAGAACAAACTTATGGTTGAGGGGTGTGGTGGGATGAATTGGGAGATTGGGATTGACATATATACAACTACTATGTATAAAATATAGATAACTAACGAGAGGCTACCTTATAGCACAGGGAACCCTACTTAATGCTCTGCGATAACTTAAATGGAAAGGAAATCTAAAAAAGAGGGGATATATGTATACATATAACTTTGCTACACAGCAGAAACTCACACAACATTGCAAAGCATCTCTACTCCAATAAAAATTAATAAAAAACAATAAACAAACAAAAACTTTTTTTAAAAAGTGCATCAACTCACAGCCCATCGTCCCCGTGTCACGCTGATGGATGACAACTCTTTCCATTTGCATTGATGCCTCCTGACTTTTTGATGTGGGACCAACTGATGATGACCCCTTTTCATTTTTCTTCTGTTTTTATTTTCAAGTCTGCTAACTGCAAGCGCTGACAATGTCCACACATTATGGGTCTGAGTCTGCAGGACAAACCCACTCCAGGGCAGAGGACGAAGCTCTTCCAAATTGCGCTGATCAAGGCAAGCCCAGATTGGGTGCTCTAAGACCAAAGTATGGGGTGGGAGGGCCATCCTTTCATTCCTGCCCTTTGGAGACCTCCAAGACTAAACAGTTTAGGCCACATCTTGAAGAAAATTGCTTTATCCTTTCACCTTTAAGTGGATTCAGGCGCAATCAGTTGACTCCAGAGCGCGTGGAGGTCAGCCTACACACGCCAGGATGGGGGGTTGTGCTCCGAGTCCTAGGAAGCGTGAAGGTGAACACAATAAAGGAAGATGTAAAAGCTAGGGGGTCGGTTTGCAACCTCTAACATTGGTGACAAACGACAGTGTGCTGAGGAAGGCATTTGGGCTCGGAATGGGGGAGCGAAATGGAGACGAGGTTGCAGTGGAGGAGGAGGCTTTCAAAGATGGTCATCAGGACAAACAAGGCTGCCTGCCCACCCCCTCAGATGCCATGGGAGGAAGTGGTGGGGGTGGGAAGAGGAAGGGAGAGGGAGGAAGAGGTCACGTCTCCAATCCAGAGCCAGAGCGAGGGGACACACAAATGTTTGCAGATGGTATGCAGAGGATGGCGGAGTGCAAATTGCATCTGACTGTCTAGGAGCACAGCACAGAGACAACTGGGTTTATTACCCCTGGGAGAACTCTTTGCACAAGTAGGAACAGCAACGTCCCCTGACTGAGAGCATCCCAGATCTAGAGGCTGGTGGGAAGGGGCCCTGCAAGCTGAATATCTCCCATGACCCAGGTTCCTAGCCTGCGCTCCAGTGACCCTGGCTGGCTATGATTTCAAGAGCCCTTCCTCCTTGATGGTAGTCTAAAATTGGCTCTTGAGAGAAGATACCTAGGAAGAGCACAACTCGCTCCATGAACTACTTGGCTCCATGAATTACATATGGCTCCATGAATGACTTGGCTCCATTCCTCCCTGAAATAACAGGAAAGATGCTCTGACCTGTCTGAGAGTCAGACCTCCACTCAGATGGTCAACAGCTAAAATGCTTTTTTTTCCTTCTGGCTGCTCAGGGTCTTAGTTGTGGTACGTGAACTCTTAGTTGAGGCTCCCTGACCAGGGATTGAACCTGGGCCCCCTGCATTGGGAGCACTGAGTCCAAACCACTGAACCACCAGGGAAGACCTAAACTGCTTTTATGTCAGAGATTTGCATGTGCGTTGATAAATAATCTACCTGCAATTCAGGAGACCCAGATTCTATCCCTGTATCAAGAAGATCCTCTGGAGAAGGAAACAGAAACCCACTCCAGTATTCTTGCCTGGGAAATCCCATGGACAGAGGAGCCCAGTGGGCTACAGTCCACAGGGTCACAAAGAGCAGGCACAACTGAAGCAAAAGAGCAGAGACCTTCTGTGCCTCCATTCCAGCAGCCACATCCATCCTCACTCACTCTGTTCTCCCAATTCAACAGAGTCAAGTTGCATCTACCCTCACCTTGGTCAACAAACCTCTCTTCTTTTGTCTTTCTCAGGAAGTTTTCAAAGGGACTTCTCAGATAGCTCAGTTGGTAAAGAATCTGCCTGCAGTGCAGGAGACCCCAGTTTGATTCCTGGGTAGGGAAGATCTGCTGGAAAAGGGAAAGGATACCCACTCTAGGATTCTTGGGCTTCCCTTGTGGCTCAGCTGGTAAAGAATCTGACTGCAATGTGGGAGACCTGGGTTCGATCCCTGGGTTGGGAAGATCCCCTGGAGAAGGGAAAAACTACCCACTCTAGTAATCTGGCCTGAAGAATTCCTGGAGAATTCCATGGACTGTATTGACCATGGGGTTGCAAAGAGTTGGACACAACTGAGTGACTTTCACACTTCACTTCATTTAAGAACCCAAAGACTAAACTTACATCAACATCCATTAGGATTCCTTAAGTTTCAAACAATAGAAAAGCCAGCTCACAGCTTCAAGATATTTAATTTGTAGATATTTGGACATCTGTAGACAGGGAGTTGTTTTCCAGGTTTATGGCGGGCACTCAGTGGGGCATCAAGGCGAGATCTGTCCATGAAGCCAGTCTAATCAGTGAGGGTAGAGTGGAGGCTCTGGTGACACTGGAAACGAGCATCTCCCATTTCCTCCACCTCCCCACCCTTAGCAACTGCTGTTCCACTCTCTGTTCTTATGTGTTCAACTTTTTTTAGATTCCACATGTTCATGAGATCATGAAGGATTTTTCTTTCTGTGTCTGGATTATTTCATTTTAT
Source organism: Aepyceros melampus (assembly GCA_006408695.1). Lineage (NCBI taxonomy): Eukaryota > Metazoa > Chordata > Mammalia > Artiodactyla > Bovidae > Aepyceros > Aepyceros melampus. Next base: position 543,393 of record SJXQ01005823.1, read on the forward strand.
ATTATATCCTGCAGGCTCATCCGTGTTGTTGCACATGGCAGGATCTCCTTTTATAAGACTGAATAATATATCATATTATATATAATTTATGGGCTTCCCTGATGGCTCAGCAGGTAAAGAATCTGCTTGCAATGCAGGAGCACAGGTTTGATCCCTGGGTCAGGTCGGGAGGGAAAGATTCCCTGGAGGAGGACATGACAACTCACTCCAGTATTCTTGCCTGGAGGAACCCCATGGACAGAGAAGCCTGGCGGGCTGTAGTCCACTGGGTTGTGAATTTTCAGACACAACTAAGCACACACACACACACAATTTGTATCATATTTTATATATCTGTATATTACAATTTCTTCCATTCATCCCTCAACACACACTTAGATATCTTGGCTACCATGAAAAATGTTGCAATGAACAATGGACATTATCTCCCCAGCCTCCCCTTGGAAGGCAGAGTTTGCCAGCAAAGTTCTTGAGAGCCGCTGGATTTCCATTGCAAAGTGGAGACCACATTTCCACCCTCATCAGGCCTGGGGGCAGCGGAAGGGCTCCGTGATTGAGACCTATTTCTATTGCTTTAGATGGAAATCGGGCAAGAGAGCTCTCGACAGCTTCTCTTATATTTATTTCTGGCCAGATCAAAGGTCCTGTCGGCAACCCGTCCTGACGTCTTGATTCCTGTTTTTCTTAGTGAATTTTTTTTTTTTTTTCGGATGGTGTTTGCTCCAAATAAGCTACTAAGAGGCCCCCGGGGAGTAACAGAGAGAGGGAGTGAGAGCCTGGATGGACAGAATTTAGTTATGTCTTGCTATAAATAAGTATATGGAATTGTATGGAGCTCAATGGCCTGAGATCGGCCACTGATCTCCGTGGTGGGAAAAAGACAGGCTCGTGGTTATTTCTGGATTCTGAGTGGGATTCACATAACTCACAGGCACCCAGAAAAGACTGGAAAAATAAAACACTGATCATTTATCATTTATTGAGAGGAAGTAGTACCCGGTGGTCAAGGACGTAAGAACTGGAGTCAGGCATCCTTTGAATGTTCCTCTTACGACTTAATCTGTAACCCTGGGAAAGTGACCTCATCTATCTGTTTCCACATCTGTGAAATGGGGACAAAAATAGTTCGTACCTCACAGATTTCTTGGGAAGATTAAATAAGTGATGAATGTAAAGTGCTAAGAATAGTACCTAGATGGCTCAGCCATAAAAAAAAAGAAAGAAATTTTGCCATTTGCCACAACATAGATGGACTTGGGGGGCATTATGCTAAGTGAATAAGTCAGACAAAGGCAAATACTGTGTGAGATCACTTATACACGAAATCTTAAAAAGTGAAGCCATCTAGTGAATATGACAAAAACGAAGCAGACTCACAAATATAGAGAGTAAACTAGTGGTTACCAGAGGGGAGAGGGAGGGGGAAGGGGCCAGATAGGGGTAGGGGATAAAGAGGTACAAACTACTATGTATAGAATAAGCTATAGGGATATATTGTACAAAATGGGGAATACAGCCAATATTTCATAATAACTATAAGTGGGGCATGACCTTTAAAAACTATGAATCTGGGGCTTCCCTGGTGGCCCAATGGCTAAGATTGTACACTCTCAATGCAGGAGGGGGCCTGGGTTCCATCTCTGGTCAGGGAACTAGATCCCACATGTCAAACTAAAAGTTCGCATGCCTCAACTAAAGAACCTGAGGGCCAAAACTAAGACCAGGCACAGACAAATAAAAAAATTAAAATATTTTTTTTAAATGAGAAATTCACCATATTGTACACCTATTACATAATATTGTGCATGAACTATTTGTTGTTGCTGATTAGTCGCTAAGTCATATCCGACTCTTTGCGACCCCGGGGACTGTAGCCTGCCAGTCTCCTCTGTCCATGGGATTCTCCAGGCAAGAATACTGTGCAGTGGGTCGCCGTTCCCTTCTCCGGGGGATCTTCCCAAGCCAGAGATGGAACCTGTGTCTTCTGCATTGCAGGCAGATTTTTTACCACTGAACCACTAGGGAGTGCATTAACTCGACCTCAATTTTGAAAAAAATTTAAAGAAAAGAATAGTACCTAGCATATGTTCAGCAAGCATTAGTATGTGACTGTTTGTTGAACAGCCATTGGACATACAATATTGCGTGCAATGCTTGCAACAGTCTTTGACACAGACTCTGCTCTCATAGATGCTATCCATCCATGACTCATTTTGGAAGAGAGAAAACAGAGTTGCATAAAGACAAGAACAATTCGGCTACAGCTAGGAAGCAGCAGGATCAGGGTTCAGACCCTGGTTGGCTTGATTACTAGAAAGTGGCGGAACCAGGGTTCAGACCCCGGTTGGCTTGATTGCTGATTGCGAGACCCATGCCCTCTGCCCTCTGTCTCCCCTGGTTAAGTGGGACCAGCTGCGCCGATGGGACAGCCTGCAGGATGCCAGATACCTGGTTGGCCAAAAAGTTCATGTGGGTTTCCCCACAGCATCTTATGGAAAAACCCACATGAACTTTTTGGCCAAGTAATATTTACTGAAAAAGCAAGAGAATTCCAGAAAAACACCTACTTCTGCTTTACTGACTATGCTAAAGCCTTTGACTGTGTGGGTCACAACAAATTGTGGAAAATTCCTAGAGAGATGGGACTACCAGACCACCTCACCTGCCTCCTGAGAAATCTGTATGCAGGTCAAGAAGCAACAGTTAGAACTGGACACGGAACAACAGACTGGTTCCAAATTGGGAAACAAGTACATCAAGGCTGTATATTGTCACCCTGCTTATTTAAATTATATGCAGAGTACATCATGGGAAATGCTGGGCTGGATGAAACACAAGCTTGAATCAAGATTGCAGGGAGAAATATCAATCACCGCAGATACGCAGAAGGCACCATCCGTATGGCAGAAAGTGAAGAGGAACCAAAGAGCCTCTTGATGAAAGTGAAAGAGGAGAGTGAAAAGCCTGGCTTAAAACTCAAAATTCAAAAAACTAAGATCATGGCATCTGGTCCTATTCCTTCATGGCAAATAGATGGGGAAACAATGGAAACAGTAACAGACTTTATTTTCTTGGGCTCCAAAACCACTGCAGGTGGTGACTGCAGCCATGAGGAAGCCTGGGATGCTGCAGTCCATGGGGTTGGAAAGAGCTGGACACGACTGAGAGCGTGAATGGAACTGAATGTTTACCGAGGGTACCTAGCGAGGGCCCACCTGGACTACTTAACCTCTTTTTTTCCCCCCCAATATTTATTTGCCTGCATTCACTTTTAGTTGCAGTCCTCAAGCTTCTCTAGTTGTGCCATACAGGCTTAGTTGCCCCAGGGCATGTGGGATCTTAGTTCCTAGACCAGGGATTGAACATAAGCAAGGTCAAGAAGCAAGAAGCAAGGCTGGGTTCCCATAAGCAAGCCAGATTCTTAACCACTGGACCACCAGGGAAGTCCCTGACTGCTTAACTCTTTAGGGGGCTACCCCTACCATGCCGATCAGCCGCTGCAAGTGCGTCATGGCAAAGGAAGCCTGAATCCCTCCTTTCACCTCTGGCTTCCTGATGGTGTCTGCAGGGAAGCTGTGGACCTGTGTAAACATGACACAGTGCAGGCCACCAGCCAAGCCTGCGGGCATCGCCAGGAACGACTGACTGCACAGTTAGCGTTCGGGATAACTTATCAGCTTAGAAATGCTTTGCCTATAAAGTGGTTACACACCCACCCCGCCCCGGTTAGGATATTAACAAACACCCACTACCTACACCACCCATGAACGTTCTCAAGTGGCCCTGTAGCAGGGTGTCAGAGCTCCCACAGGCTTAGGAACTGGGAGTCCCTGTTCCTTGATTAATAATCCAGCCTGAAAAACACATTCACCCTTTGCATTTCAAAATCCTTCCAAACATATCCATCATTTTCCTGCTTCAGTCAAAGTAGACACTTTGAAGATTTCTTCGAGAAGTTAAAATCTTAAATAGCCTTTCTGGGAACATCAAAGACATTTGTCAACACCGGACAGGGCAACAGAAGAGCAACTTGCCTTTCTATAGACCGAGGAGATGGCTTTGTTGCTTTTGCTGTTGTTGTTTCATTTTGGTTTTTTTTGCTGGGCTGGATCTTCGTTGCAGCATTTGGACTTCCCCTAGTTGCAGCAAATGGGGGCTACTCTCTAGTTGCGGTTCTCAGGTTTCTCATTGTGGCTCATGGACTTAGTTGCCCTGCAGCATGTGGAATTTCCCAGACAAGCGACCAAACCCATGTTCCGCACACTGGCAGGCGGCTTCTTAATCAGGGAAGTCCTGTGGCTTTGCTTTGCTTTACTTTTTCTTTCTCTGATTTCTCATATGTGCCTGTTCCCTGTGAGTCACTTTTTCCCCTTGAAAGCTTCCTCTAGCAACCGAGTTAACTGAACAATTCTTGTGAGCCCAGAACTGTGTTGAACCTTTACGCATATCATCCTCTTTAAACTCAAAGCAAACCCATGAGTTGGCCCTACTGTGTCATTGTTCCCATTTTACAGATCGGAAATTGAAAGTTCTTGCCCAGCGTCAACCTACTGCATACGTGGAGCCAATGAGTTTAGAACAACCTTCTATCTTCAAAATCCATGGCTTTCTATCTCTCATCACTTCCTTCATTTCTGTTGTTAAAAGCACTTAACTCCAGATATTATCATTTTATCATATATCATATTATTATATGATATATGTAATATATAATTTTATATTATCATTTTATCATATGTTATCATTTTTTTTCCTATTACATGTCTGTTTCATTTGTTAACATCAAGTTAATCCGAACAACCACTCATTAAATAAGCACTCATTAAATAAGCATCAGGCGCTATGCTGGTAGATTTATGCGCATTTTCTCTCATCCCGCCTAGAGAGCTAGGTGTCAGGCACTCCATTATACAGATGAGCAAACAAGTTCAGAGAGGCTGAGTGCATGGCCCCGGGCCAATGAGCTGGTGAGCAGTGGAGCCAGTTCTGGGAATCAGGTTTGATGGGTCCAAAGCCCATGCGCTTTGTTCTGGGTCTTAACCACTCCTACTAGTTGCCAGCTTCTCAAGGGCTGGGTTGATATTTGATGTTCTTAGTGTTCCTGAGTGACTGGCTGTGAACTGGATGAACTGAAAAAAAAAAAAAAAAGGAAAAATCGAGAGGCCAAGCCAGTCAATTGGGTGTTCTGCTCAGAATAGCCTTTTGAAAGCTATTTGCAAGCTGATGAAAGCAATGGAATCTAGAAAAGTGTACAGATGAGCCTGCTTGCAAAGCAGAAATAGAGACGGACACAGAGAACAAATGTATGGACACCAAGGCGGGAAGAGAGGGTGGGATGAACTGGGAGGCTGAAATTGGCACATATACAGTACTGTGTATAAACAGGTAACTAAAGAAAACCTACTCTGTGGCACAGGGAAGTCTACTCCGTGCTCTGTGATGACCTACATGGGAAAGTGGAAAAAAAGCGTTAGTCTCTCAGTCATGTCTGACTCTGCGACCCCATGGACTGTAGCCCACCAGGCTTTTCTGTCCATGGGATTCTCCAGGCAAGAGTGTAGAGTTGTCATTTCCTTCTCCAGGAGATCTTCACGACCCAAGGACAGAACCCAGGTCTCCTGCAGGTAGATTGTTTACCATCTGAGCCACCAAGGAAGCCCTAAATTGGGAAGGAAATCCAAAAAGAGAGGATGTTTGCATGCATATAGCTGAATTACTTTGCTGCACACCAGAAACTAACACAACATTATAAAGCAACTACACTCCAAGAAAAACTTGAAAGAAAAACAACGGAAGCAAGACATGCTTCTTTGTGTTTAATGGAGCACCTGAGGAGAAAATTGGAAAAAAAATTGAGTTGAGTGTCAGTCTCTTGGATTAAGATGACTGAGTCCCGGGTGTATGTTTGAACTCAATCTTAAGTTGGGCACAGGGCTACCTTGGGTCCCTGTGCCCATCCTTCCCTTCCCAAGCCTGCTTTGTCATCTGCTCTTCATCTCCATAACAACCAGGAAAGCAAACATCCTCCAGAGGCAACAAAGATTTTTTTTTTTCCCCTGACTGGAGAAATGGAAGAAGAGGAGGAGGAAGAGAGTTCAAAAGGGGAAAAGAGTAGATAAGCCTTGCCACCAAGTAAACACAGACCTTTTAGGGAAGAGCCAAGGCACTCAGAACTGCCTGTAATTAGTGGCCACCGCACTCCAAAACAGAATCAGATATTCAGTCCTAGTAGCTGCGTTGCCATAGAGATGGGATCCAAGATCAGCCGGGCTTTCTCCTAAAACGATTCCTTCCCTGACTGTGCCCACATCAAAAGAAGCCCCTCCGTGCTCCTTGGTGGGATGGAGGGTAACCAGGACCCCACTACGTCTCCCAAGAGTACAGGCGAGGGAGGGAAGCAGACGCGCTAGGAAAAATTTCAAAGCTCCTTGAGCCAGACACACTGGCTTCTCGTGAGCCACAGGGGAAAGGATTCAGCCACGCAGGACTTTTGTGTGCTCAGTCCCAGTCGTGTCCGATGCTGTGCGGCCCACCAGGCATCTCTGTCCATGGGCTTCTCCAAGCAAGAACACTGGAGTGGGCTGCCATTTCCTTCTCCAGGGGAGCTTTCCAACCCAGGGATCAAAACCACGTCTTATGCATTGGCAGGCTGATTCTTTAGCACTGTGCCACGTGGGAAGTCAGAGCAGGACTTAGGGACTTTCTATTATACGGATGCGGGTGCTGGCCATCAGAGGCTGCCGCTGATCACTTTGAGTTTTTACATTCATTGTTATTCTTTATCCTCTACACATTAAGAAATAAAATACTCAGAGATACAGAGAACAAATTGGTGGCACTGGAGGCGGAGGGTGGGGAAAATGGGCGAAGATGATCAAAGTGCATAAACTTCCAGTTACAAAATAAACAAGCCCTGGGATGAAATGTACAGAGTACTGACATTAATAATATTGGGAAAAGGGCAAAATAGGTGAAGGGGATTAAGAGGCTTGAGCTACTAGGTATAAAATAAGTAAGTTACAAGGTACTAATGTACAGCACAGGGAATATAATCAGTATTTTACAATAACTTTATAAGGAGTGCAATCTATAAAAATATCAAATTACTATGTCGTACACCTGCAAGTAATATAATATTGTATGGAGTCAACTATACTTCAATTATGTATTGTAAAGAATAAAAATTTAAAATACTGTATATTGTAGAGCTGAAAGTTGCTAGGAGAGTAGATACTAAAAGTCCTCATTACAATACGACATATGTAACATTGTGTGCTGATGGTTAACTGCTGCTCTGCTGCTAAGTCGCTTCAGTCGTGTCCGACTATGCAACCCCATAGACGGCAGCCCACCAGGCTCCCCTGTCCCTGGGATTCTCCAGGCAAGAACACTGGAGTGGGTTGCCATTTCCTTCTCCAATGCATGAAAGTGAAAAGTGAAAGTGAAGTCTCTCAATCGTGTCCGACCCTCAGTGACCCATAGACTGCAGCCCACCAGGCTCCTCTATCCATGAGATCTTCCAGGCAAGAGCACTGGAGTGGGGTGCCATAACTAGCCTTAACTAACTGCATGTGATCGCTCCAGTCATGTCTGACTCTTTGTGAGACTGTGGACCATAGCCCGCCAAGTTCCTCTGTCCATGGGATTCTCCAAGCAAGAATGGCTGGAGTGGGTTGCCATTTCCTCTTCCAGGGGATCTTCCCAACCCAGGGATCAAACCCGCATGTCTCACATCTTCTGCATTAGCAAACAGGTTCTTTACCACCAGCGCCACCTAGGAAGCCTACTTGTTGGAACTGTAGACTTACCTAGCCTACATTTTGCAATATATATGTACATTGAATCATTATCCTGTACACCTGAAACAAATTAAGGTTATGTTCCAATCCTATATCAGGTTTTATTTTTGAACTTTTTATTTTGCACTGGAGTATAGTATTTTTCCAGTTTTTTTATGAAAAAGACATGTAGCTAAGAAAAGATAATAAGGTTCTAATCATATTGTTCTGATAGTTTCCTTTTTTTTTTTTTGACTCATTTCATATTAGAAAGTAAACATGACCACAGTGTTATTTACCCTTTGCATAGCTGTGTCTATCAGTCAGGATCCAGGTTGGAGACAGAAAGTCCATCAGTTATTTTCATAGACAGAATTTAATATTAGGAGTTGTTAACCAGGCAGTACCCACTCCAGTGTTCTTGCCTGGAGAATCCCAGGGACGGGGGAGCCTGGTGGGCTACCGTCTATGGGGTCGCACAGAGTCGGACACGACTAAAGTGACTTAGCAGCAGCAGAGAAGAGCATTATGTATCATGTACATATGCTATCTCTAGAAGGCACTTAGCTCATTGTCTGTTACCCCAAAGTTTCTTCACTCACCATCTGCAGGATGGAGGCTGAACATCCTCTCCAATCTGAACCATTCTGCAGAATTTCCTGCTCCCTGATAGCCTATGGAAGTGCCTGCATTTGACTACAAGCTCCTTGGAGGGCATGAACTATGCTCATCTTGGTCATCACGATATCCCCAGTTTCTAGCATGAAGTGGGCTGCATAGCTGACGGGCAACAGGTATTTCTTTGAGTAGAAAAAAGAATGAGCTCATGAGTGAATAAGTGAGTGAGTGATTGGATGGGAAGATGTGGGGATTAATGGGTGGATGGATGAATGAATACATGCAGGATGAGTACTCCATTTAGAAAAGCAGGGAATTAAAGTCTAGACTGTTCACCTTCTCAATTCTTAGGGTGACTTCATTTTTCCCTGAGCTGAAGCAAATAGCATCTAAATCAAGGAACAAGTATGATACTCATCAACCACGTCCCACAATAGAAACATCCTTTCCAAGGAAGAAGTGACCTGTGGGTCCCATAGTGCTGATTTCTGCTGCTCAGGCTTAACCAGTTCTGTCCAGGAAAGATAATCCTCTGATTTCATAACATAAAAAGAAGCAGATATGATCATCCATAAGCTGGGAAAGCCAACAGCAAATCAGATACCCAGTTGTGAGGGTATCTCAGTCATTTTCTCTTTTTCTCAAACAAAAGAGGAAGAAGGTAGAGGAGGAGGCTGAAAAAGAGAAGGAGATGAACAGAGCAGGGGAGGAAGAGGGGGAATAAAAGAGAGGAGATGGCTGCTACTTGCTGAGGGCTTTCTTGATGTCAATTGCAATATACGTGTCATTTATTCATTCAACAAACACTTATTGTGTCCCCAGTGTCTCCAAAAGCATTAGTGAAACATATAAACATAATTTTGTCTTATATATGTTTATATAAACATAATGTAAGCCCGTGAGGGCTTACATTCTGGTAGGAAAAGCCAATCAGGCTTCACCAGATCTGAGCTCTGATGGCTTGATTGTGAGTATGAAGTGCCAAGCTTCAAACAGGAGAAAATCAAGGCTCACAAAAGTCAAGCAACTGTATAGGCCAGTTATCAAAACCTTTACAAATGAATTGCACCCAAAAAGAGAAAATAGTGTGAAGACATAAATAAAGGAAGAATGAATTAAGGTCCCCTCTCTTATTAAATTGAAAGAGCTTGCTCCTTGGAAGGAAAGTTATGACAAACTTGACAGCATATTAAAAGGCAAAGGCATCACATTGCTGACAAAGGTCCACATAGTCAAAACTGTGGTTTTTCCAGTAGTCATGTGTGGATATAAGAATTGATCCATAAAGAAGGCTGAGCCCCAAAGAATTGATGCTTTTGAACTGTGATGTTGGAGAAGATGCTTACGAGTCCCTTGGACACCAAGGAGATGAACCCAGTCAATCCTAAAGGAAATCAACCCTGAATATTCATTGGAAAGACTGCTGCTGAAGCTGAAGCTCCAGTACTTTGGCCACCAGAAGCACAGAGCCGACTCACTGGAAACGACCCTGATGCTGGGAAAGATTGAAGGCCAAAGGAGAAGGGGGAGGCAGAGGCTGAGATGGTTAGATAGCATCACTGGCTCAACAGACATGAATTTGAGCAAACTCCAGGAGATAGTGGAGGAGAGAGGAACCTGGCGTGCTGCAGTCCATGGGGTCGCAGATAGTGGAACAAGACTTAGTCACTGAGCAACAGCAACAGCTCTCATTAAACAGAACTCAACCATTTTGTGGCTTCCACACACTGCTTGCAGTAATCCATCCCTGATAAACCTACAGTGTGAGGGGAGGGGACTTCAGACATTCAAAATAAATCCATACCATTTTGAGCAATGCCTTGGCTCCCCAGGGAGATCCATGCATTTCCTCTGACCAAGGTATAGTCAATCATATTTTTGAGTGCTTTCAGATGAAATAATTAGCATCAACAAAACGACTTGGAGATTTATTCTGCAGCCAGGCCTTCTCCACATGCTAATGAATCTTTACACAGTGTGTTAATCGTGCTCAGCAGCTAGGCAAATTCTAAACCATCATGCCTGAGGGAGGTTGAGACGATCCAGACAGAAGCTGAGATCAAAAGACTGATTTCTACCTCAGCCTTTAAATTCCCTAGACAGATCCAGAATATTCTAGCTGTGTCAAAAACCTCAAACCCAAAACCTCTTTTTCCATTTCAATAGATGACTCTACATCTGTCTCTACCTGTATCCACTTCGACGTCAAATCCTACCCATCCTACCTCCAAATATTTCTTGAAAGTGTCCATTTCTCTATAAATCAACCATCAGCTCCTGGTCTGAGCTACCCAGTGAGACTCCTCACCTGTGCATTTTGAAAAGTAAATTTCATCAAGCTCACAATTACCAATTTTTCATTGATGTCTGAGTTCCCAGTATGAAGTATAGTAAAGTGAAATGAAAGTCACTCAGTCGTGTCTGACTGTTTGTGACCCCAAGGACTATACAGTCCATGGCATTCTCCAGGCCAGAAAACTGGAGTGAGTAATCTTTCCCTTCTGCAGAGGATCCTCCCAACCCAGGGACCGAACCCAGGTCTCCAGTATTGCAGGCGGATTCTTTACCAGCTGAGCCAAGTTCCCAATATAAATGTCAAAAACTGTTCCATGGCCTCTGTGGGCCTGTAGAACATGACCTGGGCTAGCGTTTCTGCCTCACATCTCAGCATCCTTTTGCTCTCATAGTCACTGCAGTTTCCAGCCTGCTTATCCTTCCTCCAGTGTTTAGACTCTCTCTGTTTCATCCTCTTCACACGTATGATTCTCTGTACCTGGAATAAATTCTGGTACCCACTTTGTATCAGTTAGCTATGCTGTATAACAAATGATCACAAGCTTAGTGGCCTAAAACAAAAGTATATTTAATAACTTACAGTCTCCATGGATCAAGAGTCTGGGTATGGCTTAGCTGAGTCCTCTGCTTTGGGTCTCTCACAAGACTACAATCAAGTTGTGGCCTGGGACTGAGGACTGGGGTCTCACCTAAAGCTTAACAAGGGAAGGACCCACTTCCAAACCCACTGGGCTGTGGATGGGACTCAGTTCCTTTTAGGCTGTTGGCTGCATGGTGCTGCCAATTCCCTGTCACATGGGCCTGTTCAACATGGTCCAGGCAGGCCAAGAAGGCCAAAGAGAAAGTCTGTTTGCAAGACAGAAGTTACAGTCCTCTGCTAAGCAATCATGAAAGTGACATTGCATCTCCTTTGTCTTGTTCTATTAGTCATAGCAAGTTTCAGGTCCTACTCACACCAAGGGGAGAGGATTACACGAGGCAGGAACACCAGGAGGCATCCAGGAGTCTGTCTGCATGTTCCTCATCTAGCCTGACAAAAGGTTATTTTCCCTTAAGCTTTGCTTATAGGTCACTTGTTTAGCTTCCAACAAAAATGGTTTCCCTTGCCTATGCAATAGCTTGCATTTCCCTTATGTTACACTTATGCACTTAAAAATATCCATTTATTTACTTGGCTGTGTCAGGTCTTAGTTGCAGCACACGACATCTTCATTGTATCATTCAGAATCTTTGTGTCGCACAGACTCTGTTGCAATACTCGGACTCAGCAGTTGTTGCATTGAGCTCCCTGGTGTGGCATGCAGGCTTAGCTGCTCTGCAGCATGTGGGATCTTAGTTTCCTGGCCAGGGATTAAATCTGAGTCCCTTGCATTGCAAGGTGGATTTTAACCAATGGACCACCAGGGAAGCCCCGCATCTAGGCACTTTTAATGGCTTTCTCCATGATTGTCTTCACTATTAATCCATTCAGTTCCATAGTTCAGTTCAGTTGCTCAGTTGTGTCTGACTCTTTGAGACCCCAGAGACTGCAGCACACCAGGCTTCCCTGTCTATCACCAACTCCCAGAGCTTGCTCAAACTCATGTCCATCAAGTCAGTGATGCCATCCAACCATCTCATCCTCTGTCGTCCCCTTCTCCTCCTGCCTTCAATCTTTCCCAGCATCACGGTCTTTTCCAATGAATCAGTTCTTTGCATCAGGTGGCCAAAGTATGGAGCTTCAGCATCAGTCCTTCCAATGAACATTCAGGACTGATTGACTGGTTTGATCTCCTTGCCATCCAAGGGACTCTCAAAAGTCTTCTCCAACATCACAGTTCAAAAGCATCAATTCCTTGGTGTTCAGCTTTCCATATAGTCCAACTCTTACGTCCATACATGACTACTGGACAAAGGTCATGAGGGCAGGGAAATGTCTGTTCATAGCTGCATACCTAGAGTCTAGCTCAGACATTAGCTGGCTTGTTGTGATGCTCAATAAATGCATTTTTTAATGAATGACCAAAGAAAAGAATCATGAGTGTACCCTTGTCCCAAACTGGGCAACTTACAAAGCTACCCGGATCCTCACATGTTAACCTGCTTCATCAATATCTGTGCCTGATCTTATTCTCCCTGCCCCCATTGCCTTATCAATACTGGGGTGGAAAGAGATTCTGAAAAACTTTAGAGACTTTCCAAAGTGACACTGCTTACCCTGAGTAACTGCTCCACGCTACCTGTTTTCCCCTGCTCAGTGATGTTCACTCATCATTAACGCTAAAGGAACACTGAACCCACAGTGAACTTTCCATGTTGGTTCAGGAAGAAGACAGTGGGTTGGAGAGGGAGCTAGTCATTCCTGAGTCCCCTGCCATGTGCCAAGCACCATACTGTCTCAGGATTTGGGCAATGTTTCCAGGTAAGGATTTATAACCCATTTTTCAGATTAGGGAAGCAGGCTCACAAAGAGGAAGTGACCCTCCCGGTAGTGTGCTGGCACGCTGGTGTGAGGGAGCTGGATTCTGGTGTGTGCTGGTGTGATGTGTATACTTCCACTGTGGCCACTCTCAAGCCACTCAGAGTTTAACAGCTAGCTTGCAGAGTTCCTGAACGCATGTCAGTTGGCTTTTGCAAGTCCATGAGTGTTGACTCCAGGTCACCCCCTGCACCTGCCCCTGCTCAGGAAGAAGCCAGCGGTTCAGTTTTCTTTCTGCCATCTCTCACCTTCCACCAGATAAAAACACCACTGAAGGCTTCCCTGGTGACTCATTGCTAAAGAATCTGCCTGCTAATGCAGGAGACACAGGTTCGATCCCTGGTCCGGGAAAGTCCCACATACCACAGAGCAACTAAGCCCATGCACTGCAACTACTGAGCCTGTGTTCTAGAGCCCAGGAGCTGAAAACTACAGAGTCCATATGCTGCAGCTACTGAAGTCTGTGCACCCTAGAGCCTGTGTTCTGCAACAAAAGAAGCCTGCACATTGCAACTAGAGAGCAGCCCCTGTTGGCTGCAAATAGAGAAAGCCTGTGTGCAGCAACCAGCACAGCCAAAAATAAATAAATGTTTAATCACAAAAATTTTTAAGGCCCCTGAAATATTGGGTTGGTCAAAAAATTCATGTGAGTTTTTCCGTGTTACAGAAAAACCTGAACAAACTTTTGGATCAACCTGATATTAAGCTCCTGGAGGTTGACACTTTGTCCAGGGCAAAGCGTTGCTGGAGGGTAATTCTCAGTAAATATTTGTTGTGATTGGAATTTTCAAGAGCAGCCCGGGAGGTGCCAGATCACCTCCCCAAGAGGCTAAATGAGGGAGCCACAAAGGCAAACACAGGAGGGCCTGGGGAGCTCTCCTGCTGATGGCCAACCAGGCAGGAGCCCGTGGAAACGGCCCTCCTAGGGCCAAAGTGGCTGAGCAGGAAAATAAGCAAACCAGGGTGGCGCCAGCTTGGTGGGGGACTGGCAGGCACACGCCTGGCCTCTCTGCCCTCCCGGCTCCTGCTGCTTCTGAGCTGTTGCCCAGCAGATGGATTTGTGGACTTAGGATCTGTCTGACAGGTACTCGAGGCATACCTGGATCCTTCTCACCTGCCCCAATGCTCTGGAGAGAAAGAACTACGTGAGACCAGAGCTGAGCAGGATTTGGGAGAGGACCCATATCTTTACCTCTAAGTCAAAAAGAGAAAACTAAATATCGGATATCAACACATATATGTGGAATCTAGGAAAATGGCACTGATGAACCTATTACATGGCAGTTAACAGAGATGCCGACGCAGCCGGGGAAGAAGGTGGGCCGAACTGAGAGAGTAGCGCTGACTTGAACACAGCACTGTGTGTAAAACAGACAGCTGGTAGAAAGCGGCCGTAGCACAGGGCGCTCAGCTCGGTGCTCTGTGATGACCCAGAGGGCTGGAGTGGGGGCATGGGAGCGAGGCTTAAGAGGGAAGGTGAAGGTGAAGTCACTCAGTCGTGTCCGACTCTTTGCGACCCCGTGGACTGTAACCTACTAGGCTTCTCCGTCCATGGGATTTCTCCAGGCAAGAATACTGGAGTGGATTGCCATTTCCTTCTCCAGGGGATCTTCCAGACCCAGGGATCAAACCCGGGTCTCCCGCACTGGAGGCAGACGCTTTATCCTCTGAGCCACCAGGGAAGCCTGTGGCTTCTGAAGCACCAGGGAAGTATGTATATGAATACACACAGCTGGGGCTATATGTATATATACAAGGGGCTCCCTTGGTGGCTCAGATGATAAAGAATCTGCCTGCAATGCAGGATCCCTGCATCAGGAAGATCCCCTGGAGAAGGAAATGGCAACCCATTCCAGTGTTCTTGCCTGAAGACTTCCATGGATAGAGGAGCCTGGTGGGCTACAGTCCATGGAGCCACAACGAGTAGAACATGATTGAACAACGAACACGTCACAAAGCTGATCCACAATGTAGTATAGCAGAAGCTAACACAACATTGTAAAGCAATTATCCTCCAATTAAAACTAAATTTCCCCAAGTCAATAATCACCTATTATAGGTTTTTTAGTAGGCAGAGTGGAATACTGCTGTGTTAGACAAAATTAGTCCTTGACCTCATGGAGTTTGCTGTGTGGTAGGAGAGAAAAAAGAATGAAGCATACCATCAAGATACTTCTGATGATTGCTAACCAAAGGGGAGAAAGGGAAGAGGCAGCTAATTCAATCTATTTATAACATCCAGGAAGGCTTCCTGGAGGAAGTGATGTTCAAGGTAAAGTCAGTCTTACTGAGGCCAAAAGAAGGACAGGAAATGTCTACTGGTTACATCATCTAATTCTGTGTATCTAGCCCCTTGCCTTTCTTTACTAGATAATGAAAAGTCTATTTTCTTATCTTTTGCTATATAACAAACTACCCACAATTAAGAGGCATCAAATAACATCATCTTGTTTCATCTCATGATTTTGTGGGTCAAGGGTTTGAGCAGGGCTCAGCTAGGTGGTTTTTGGCCCTGTGTGGTGTTAGTGGATGTAACTCAGGGTTAATCAGCTGGAGAATTGGCTGGTCTGGAGAATCTAAGTCTCCTATCTGTGACTGGTGATTTAGCAGGGATGAATGGAAAGCTACATTCATCTAGAATTGTTGATTCAATGCCTGGCCATGGCCTCTCTGCATGAAAGCCTCAGGGGAGTCTGATGTCAGGCATAGTGGCTCAGAACTTCCAAAAATAGCATCACAAGATTCAGGTAGTGGCATGTGGCATCTTAGTTCCCTGACCAGGGATCAAACCTGAACTCTCTGCACTGGAAGTGTGGAATCTTAACCACTGGACCACCAAGGAAATCCTCTAGCCCACTGTATTCAATCTATAGACATTACAGAGCCTTCACGGAATCAATGGCAGGAAACAGGGATTCCATCTCTCCATGGAGGAAAACCATTAAAGAATTTGAAGACAATATTTTAAAATAACAAGACTCATAAGAAGTTGCAAAATAGTACAGAGGGTTCCTTGTACTGGTTACCCAGCTTCCCCCAGGGATAACATCTGACATGACCAGAGTATATTGTCAAGATCAGGAAATTGCTTGACTGGTGCTTATTAATTCAGGTGCAGACCTTATTCAGATTTCACCAATGTGTGTACTATTGTGTGTGGGCATCTGTATGTGTGTGTGTGTGTGTGTGTGTGTGTATGTTGTGTGTAGAGTGTCATGAAATATTAGCACAGTATGCAGTTGAGTAACCATCATCAGAATCAAACTATGGAACTGTCCCATGTCTACAAAGAGATTCCCTCCCCTGGGTAACTTTGGTCCACTGCAAGTTCAAACACTGAGATAGTGTGATATTTCTCATTATGAAGTCCAAATCTGCGATTTAAAAACTGAGTGACGCCAACACGGATCCTCAGTTTCTTTGGCTGTAAAACTGATTGACAATACTAAACCAACGGTTTGTGTTTGCGGTGGGAATTCAATGAGAGAATTCAACAAAAATCAGAAAGCCCAAGTCATATATTTGACTTTAAATCCCAATTTCTTGCTTCCTTATTTTTGCAAACACGGGAGAATGACCTTCAGTTCATTTCAGTTCAGTTCATCAGTAAAATCATAATAAAATAGCACCAAACATTGTAAGAATGTTGATGATTATGGGAGACTATGCTGGTTTTAGAAAAGGCAGAGGAACCAGAGATCAAATTGCCAACATCTGCTGGATCATCGAAAAAGCAAGAGAGTTCCAGAAAAACATCTATTTCTGCTTTATTGACTATGCCAATGCCTTGGACTGTGTGGATCACAATAAACTGTGGAAAATTCTTCAACACATAGGAACACCAGACCACCTGACCTGCCTCTTGAGAAACCTATATGCAGGTCAGAAAGCAACAGTTAGAACTGGACATGGAACAACAGACTGGTTCCAAATAGGAAAAGGAGTACGTCAAGGCTGTATATTGTCACCCTGCTTATTTAACTTCTATGCAGAGTACATCATGAGAAACGCTGGACTGGAAGAAACACAAGCTGGAATCAAGATTGCTGGGAGAAATATCAATAACCTCAGATATGCAGATGACACCACCCTTATGGCAGAAAGTGAAGAGGAANAACTGGACATGGAACAACAGACTGGTTCCAAATAGGAAAAGGAGTACGTCAAGGCTGTATATTGTCACCCTGCTTATTTAACTTCTATGCAGAGTACATCATGAGAAACGCTGGACTGGAAGAAACACAAGCTGGAATCAAGATTGCTGGGAGAAATATCAATAACCTCAGATATGCAGATGACACCACCCTTATGGCAGAAAGTGAAGAGGAACTAAAAAGCCTCTTGATGAAAGTGAAAGAGGAAAATGAAAAAATTGGCTTAAAGCTCAACATTCAGAAAATGAAGATCATGGCATCTGGTCCCATCACTTCATGGGAAATAGATGGGGAAACAGTGGAAACAGTGGCAGACTTTATTTTGGGGGGCTCCAAAATCACTGCAGATGGTAATTGCAGCCATGAAATTAAAAGATGCTTACTCCTTGGAAGAAAAGTTATGACCAACCTAGATAGCATATTGAAAAGCAGAGACATTACTTTGCCAACAAAGGTCCGTGTAGTCAAGGCTATGGTTTTTCCAGTGGTCATGTATGGATGTGAGAGTTGGACTGTGAAGAAAGCTGAGCACTGAAGAATTGATGCTTTTGAACTGTGGTGCTGGAGAAGACTCTTGAGAGTCCCTTGGACTGCAAGGAGATCCAACCAGTCCATTCTGAAGGAGGTCAGCCCTGGGATTTCTTTGGAGGGAATGATGCTGAAGCAGAAACTCCAGTACTTTGGCCACCTCATGCGAAGAGTTGACTCATTGGAAAAGACTCTGATGCTGGGAGGGATTGGGGGAAGGAGGAGAAGGGGATGACAGAGGATGAGATGGCTGGATGGCATCACTGACTCAATGGGTGTGAGTCTGAGTGAACTCCGGGAGTTGGTGATGGACAGGGAGGCCTGGCATGCTGCAATTCATGGAGTCGCAAAGAGTCGGACACGACTGAGCGACTGAACTGAACTGAACTGATATGTATAAAACTGTCAGCCCATCGCATGCCAGAGAGAACTCCTGAGATTCTCTGCCTGCCATTCCTCTGTATTTTTCAACTAATTTATAATTCTGGCATCTTAAGAAGAATTTGTATATTTACATACCAGGCTTTGTGGTAAATTGGCTCTGGTTGATTGTGTAATAAGTTAGATCAATTCCTATACTGATGTTTAGCAGGATATTGTCCAAAAGAATACATTTAAAAAATAACTCAAAGTCAAACCATCCTTCTCCCATTGCTCTGAATAATTACAGACCATGAAAAATAACAGTCCCCAAAAGGTTTATGGGCTTCCCTGGTGGCTCAGACAGTAAAGAAAACCCATACCATCCAGCAGTCACTTCCCATTTCCACTTTGTTTCTCTAAGGATTTATCTATTCTGGAAATTTCTTATACTTTACGTGGGGCTTCCCAGGTGGCTCAGTGATAAAGAATCTGCCTGCCAACACAAGAGACGTGGGTCTCATCCGTGAGTTGGGATGATACCCTGGAGAAGAAAATGGCAACCCACTCCAGCATTCCAGCCTGGGAAATCCCATGGACAGAGGAGCCTGGCGGGCTACAGTCCATGAGGTCACAAAGAGTTGGACACGAATGAGCAATCAACGCAAAAGGGTCATAACTTGACTTAAGAAAACCCAATGTGAGAAATGCTACCATCCAATTCCCACCCATCTTTAATGAAGATGCCCTATTTGGATCTGGGTTCTGAGTACCCAAATCTCTCACTTACCTGCAATGTCACCTAAGGAAATATGAAAATAGAAGTGAAAGTGAAAGCATCATAAATGTTACATTGCCACTCTGCCAACTCATCCCACCCTCTCCCTCTCCCACAGAGTCCAAAAGGCCGTTCTATACATCTATGTCTCTTTTGCTGTCTTGCGTACAGGTTTATCATTACCATCATTCTAAATTCCATATATATGTGTAAGTATACTGTATTGGTGTTTTTCTTTCTGGCTTACTTCACTCTGTATAATCGGCTCCAGTGTCATCCACCTCATTAGAACTGATTGAAATGTATTCTTTTTAATAGGTGAGTAATACTCCATTGTGTATATGTACCACAGCTTTCTTATCCATTCATCTGCTGATGGACATCTAGGTTGCTTCCATGTCCTGGCTATTATAAACAGTGCCACTATGAACATTGGAGTACACGTGTCTCTTTCAATTCTGGTTTCCTCGATGTGTATGCCCAGCAGTGGGATCGCTGGGTCATAAGGCAGTTCTATTTGCAACTTTTTAAGGAATCTCCACACTGTTCTCCATAGTGGCTGTATTAATTTGCATTCCCACCAACAGTGTAAGAGGGTTCCCTTTTCTCCACACCCTCTCCAGCATTTATTTCTTTTTTTTTTTAAGCATCATGGTTTGTCTTCCTAGTTTATTCTGTCTCTGACCTTTTTAACCTCACTCTTTTCTCACTGCATTCTCTGTTTCTTATACCTATCTCAGTAACCATTTGCCCCTCCTCTCTTTCACTTCAAATCATCCTATCTAAATTTCAAAATCTACATGTGACTAAAAGTCCATCATAAGCCCATCTCTGGGTTTATATGCCAAGAATCCAAAGATACTGACATAGCCTCTAGGTTCCAGAGTGTTTGCCATATCATTAAGGAAATGAGCTTTTCCTCTTGTACAATAAACCAGATTATACATACTGATGGGCTTCCCTGGTGGTTCCAAAGGTAAAGAAGCTGCCTGCAATGCGGGACCTGGATTCGATGACTGGGTTGGGAAGATCCCATGGAAGAGGACATGGCAACCCACTCCAGTATTCTTGCCTGGAGAATCCCAATGGACAGAAGAGCCTGGTGGGCTAGAGTCCACGGGGTTGCAAAAGAGTCTGACACGACTGAGCAACTAAGCACAACACCACAATAACAATATATATGGATATAACACAGAAGACTATGAAGAAAAATAAGCAGGAATATCTAAATTAAATAACTCCAAGAACTAAAAGCTACTTATGAAACTATATAAGATAGAAGATAGCTATAATAGGTATTAAAATACAGATTAAGGAGGAAGAGAAACTCTTCAGTTATTTCAAAAATCTTATTCAAGTTGGTTTTAGAAAAGGCACAAGAACTAGAGATCAAATTGCCAACATATGCTGGATCATGGAAAAAGCAAGAGAGTTCCAGAAAAACATCTATTTCTGCTTTACTGACTATGCCAAAGCCTTTGACTGTGTGGATCACAATAAACTGTAGAAAATTCTGAAAGAGATGGGAATTCCAGACCAGCTCAACTGCCTCTTGAGAAACCTGTATGCAGGTCAGGAAGCAACAGTTAGAACTGGACATGGAACAACAGACTTGTTCCAAATAGGAAAAGAAGTATGTCAAGGCTGTATATTGTCACTGTGCTTATTTAATTTATATGCAGAGTACATCATAAGAAATGCTGGGCTATATGAAGCACAAGCTGGAATCAAGATTGCCAAGAGAAATATCAATAATCTCAGATATGCAAATGACACCACCCTTATGGCAGAAAGGGAAGAAGAACTAAAGAGCCTCTTGATGAAAGTATAAGAGGAGAGTGAAAAAGTTGGCTTAAAACTCAACTTTCAGAAAACAAAGATCATGGTATCCAGTTCCATCACTTCATGGCAAATAGAGGGGAAACAGTGGAAACAGTGGCTGACTTTACTTTTCTGGGCTCCAAAATCACTGCAGATGGTGATTGCAGCCATGAAATTAAAAGACGCTTACTCCTTGGAAGGAAAGTTATGACAACCTGGATAGCATATTAAAAAGCAGAGATATTACTTTGTCAACAAAGGTCTGTCTAGTCAAGGCTATGGTTTTTCCAGTGGTCATATATGGATGTGAGAGTTGTACTATAAAGAAAGCTGAGTGCAAAAGAATTGATGCTTTTGAACTGTGGTGTTGG
Source organism: Aepyceros melampus (assembly GCA_006408695.1). Taxonomy (NCBI): domain Eukaryota; kingdom Metazoa; phylum Chordata; class Mammalia; order Artiodactyla; family Bovidae; genus Aepyceros; species Aepyceros melampus. The sequence continues at coordinate 564,554 of SJXQ01005823.1, forward strand.
AGAAGACTCTTGAGAGTCCCTTGGACTGCAAGGAGATCCAACTGGTCCATCCTAAAGGAAATCAGCCCTAGGTGTTCTTTGGTAGGACTGATGCTGAAGCTGAAACTCCAATACTTTGGCCACCTGATGGGAAGAGTTGACTCATTTGAAAAGACCCTAATGTTGGGAAAGATTGAAGGCGGGAGGAAAAGGGGACAACAGAGGATAAGATGGTTAGATGGCATCACTGACTCAATGGACACGAGTTTGGGTAAACTCTGGGACTTGGTGATGGACAGGGAGGCCTGGCGTGCTGCGCTTCATGGGGTCGCAAAGAGTTGGACACAACTAAACAACTAAACTGAACTGATACTATCAGAACTCTATAAAAACATTTTTTTATATTTTAGTCTATATAAGATTCAAAAAAAAAAAGTATGCACCTCTAATCTTCTAGAATACGTAACTTTAAGGGAAGGACAAAGTGACAAAGCAAGAATAAGCAGAAGTTACAGTACTCCTCCATTAAATAACACACATGTTCTATATTTGTATTTTTAGATCAAAAATCTTCAGGGCAGTGGACTAGTTTGTTAACTCTTCTAAAATGCTAGTTTCACAACTCCTGGCACACACACAAAATTCTCATTATTGTTGAGATAAATACTGTTCAGATACCACTAGAGATATTGGATTTAATTTGGACAAACTGTCATTTACACTTACTTACTCTTGGGGATTATGCCTTATACTAGATATGTAACACTTTTGTTCTTACTTATTTTCAAACTAAGATGCTTAGTATTTTCTCTTCTGGAGAACAGAAAACAGTGCAAGATTTTGAGTCTACACCAAGTCCCCTCAGTGAGATCAGTGGCAGAAGAGAGCCATGTTTCATGGTTATTGCTCTTCAGAGTGTTAGACTTCTGTTGAATCAGCTTTTGCATTTCAGATTCTAAAAACTAAATTATGTATCTTATAATAAATTAGCAACATACCAAAATTATTGCTTAGTATAGGACATAGTTGCCTCAAATTTTGCTAGCCAGGCAAATTTTTAAATTTTGCATTCATTTTAAAGTCTAACACCAAGAGATAAGCAGATAATTCATGAATTCAAGTTCATAATTCTACATTAAAGTCTTCCCCAAACCAATATTCTGAGTCATTTAAATAATGACAAAATGTTCATTTCTGCATTTTAAAAATTAGAGTTAGCATTTAATTAACCACATTTATTTGAAGTCAACAAAGTCTCATCATGCCACATCCAATAAACATATTTGACAGCATTTTAGTAGCTCAGAATATTATATGCGTGTGCTATCAGTTTCAATTTATAACATATACAAACATCTCAAGGAAGAAAAAAATGAATCTTTGTAAAAATAAATATAAAGTAACAATTTAATGAAGAGCCAAAGACTATCATACAAAACTTAGAATTAAATAAAATTTGATTTATATTATCTGAACCTCCCCAAAAAAGTATCTTGCAAGGAAAAACGTGGAAACAACAAAGGCAGAATATTGAACACTGTTGAAGCTCTATAATATCTACATAAATTTCATTATGCTATCTTCTCTTTATTTGTACACATTTTGAATTTCCATTATAAAGAGAGAAAAGTAAATAATAGTTACAAGTTGGCATATAGTATTTCCAATTCTGGCTAGATGCATTAGATGCACTTTTCTCTATCCCTCCAAGAAGAAATACACAATCTGAATAGACCTATAAAAATAAAATTACATTAGTAATGTAAAATCTAATCTCAAAAAAAATCTAGCCCAAATGGCTTTATTTTAAATTCTACCATACATTAATGTGAAAAGGTATATGCACTCCAGTGTTCACTGAAGCATTATTTACAATAGCCATGAAGAAACCAAGGGTCTCATCAACAGATCAAAGGATGAAGAAGATAGAGTACACATATATTGGAATATTGTGAAAGTGTTAGTCATTCAGTCATGTCCTACTCTTTGTGACCCCAAAGACTATGGCCTGCCAGGCTTCTCTGTCCATGAAATTCTCTGGGCAAGAATACTGGAGTTGGTAGCCATTTCCTTCAGGGGATCTTCCCAATCCAGGGATGAAACCTGAGTCCCCTTCATTGCCAGTAGATTCTTTGCCATCCAAGCCACCAGGGAAGCCCATGCTGGAAAATTATCCAGCCATAAAAAATGAAATAAAATGAAATATCGCCATTTGTGACAACATTGTTGAATCCACAGAATATTATGCTAAGTGAAATAAGTGAGACAAAGACAAATACTGCATGGTCTCACGTATACATGGAATCTAAAATATAAAGCAAAAATCAAAACAAACAAAACGAAATGAAAATAGACTCAGATACAAACAGCTCTACTATTTAGCAGCTCTGTGAATTTAGACAAATCATCTAATCTCCCTAAGACTCAGTTTTCTTAACTGTAAACTGGAGATAACAATAGTTTCTGCTTCATTATATTGTTTCAAAGCATCAGTAACTTAATACCTATAAAGTGCTTAGAACAATGCTAGCATTCAATAGGCACACAAGGTCAACTGTTACAATTGTTAATATTATTATTAAATTAGAAATATATTATTATATACCTTATCTTAATTTGGTCTCAGCAATTTGTTCACTCAATAGTATAAAAACAAATATGTAACAAAGAAGATGATGAACAGAAAATGTTGAGTCTATGATGGAACATAATCTCCCAAACCATCTCATTTACAGATGAATGGTGATGCTATAACCTTAGGAGACTAATCATGTTATTTTCTGATTTATACTCAGAAGCTATAGCCCTAAGTATCACTACAGAAATTAAGTCACCATGCTTTTCTATAAATTAGGATTTAGGAAGAAAAACAAACACATCATGTCCCTTTAAGCAAAATTCAACTGGTATTCATAGTCAACAGGCATAGACTTGCCAGGTGACTCAAATTATAACATTTGGTGCCATCAGTACGTTTTCTATGGAAACTAAAATGATCTGAGATATAAAAAAGCATACAAAACCCATCAAAAAATGTACTTTTATGAATAGAATCGAAGCTTATCTCTTTTAGCTTTAAACATAAAAAGTCAGGAAAATTAGCAACCATTTTTAAATGAATGATCCTTTTTATACTTGAGGATTTATTGAAATGTAAAAAATTAAGTCAACTTACATGTTGGACAAAATTTATATCTGTATTGTCTATTTCAATATTTATACTGAACAGCATCTGATACATTTCCTTTTATTTGATTTTAGGAAGTGTATTGGGTGCTGCTCAAGCAGGAACTATTCATGATAAAATTTCCACTTGAAACCCATCCATTAAATTTTGTCTCTAAGTGTGGATGTTGTTAAAGTGCTACACTCAATAAGCCAGCAAATTTGGAAAACTCAGCAGTGGCCACAGGACTGGAAAAGATCAATTTTCATTCCAGTCCCAAAGAAGGGCAATGCCTAAGAATGTTCAAATTGCACAATTCACTCATTTCACATGCTAGTAAGGTAATGCCCAAAATTCTTCAAGCTAGGCTTTAACAGTATGTGAACTGAGAACTTTCAGATGTCAAGCTGGATTTAGAAAAGGCAGAGGAATCAGAGATCAAATTGCCAACATCCACTGGATCATGGAAAAAGCAAGGGAATTCCAGAAAAACATCTACTTCTGCTTCATTGACTATATTAATGCCTTTGAGTATGTGGATCACAACAAACTGGAAAATTCTGAAAGAGATGGGAATACCAGACCTCCTGACCTGCCTCCAAGGAAACCTGTATGCAGATCAAGAAGCAACAGTTAGAACTGGACATGGAACCACCGAATGGTTCAAACTGGGAAAGGAGTACAACAAGGCTGTATATTGTCACTCTGCTTATTTAACTTATATGCAGAGTACATCATGTAAAATGCTGGCTGGATGAAGTTCAAACTGGAATCAAGATTGCTGGGAGAAATATTAATAACCTCAGATGTGCAGATGACACCAACCCTAATGGCAGAAAGAAAGAACTAAAGAGCCTCCTGATGAAGGTGAAAAAGAGAATGAAAAAGCTGGCTTAAAACTCAACAGTCAAAAAACAAAGATCATGGCATCCAGTCCCATCAGTTGGTTAGTCAATTAGTTATCACTTCATGGCAAACAGATGGGGAAACAATGGAAATGGTGATAGACTTTATTTTCTTGGGCTCCAAAATAACTGCAGATGGTGACTGCAGCCATGAAATGAAAAGACACTTGCTCCTTGGAAGAAAAGCTACGACAAACCTGGACAGTGTATTGAAAAGCAGAGATATCACTTTGCCAACAAAGGTCTATGTAATCAAAGCTATGGTTTTTCCAGTAGTCATGTATGGATGGGAGAGTTGGGCCACAAAGAAGGCTGAACACAGAAGAATTAATGCTTCCAAACTGTGGTGCTGGAGAAGACTTGAGAGTCCCTTGGACAAGCAAGGAGATCAAACCAGTCAATCCTAAATGAAATCAACCATGAATATTCATCGGAAGGATTGATTTTAAAGATGAAGCCCCAACACTTTGGCCACCTGATGTGAAGAGCCAACTCACTGGAAAAGACTCTGATGCTGGGAAATATTGAGGGCAGAAGAAGGGTACAATAGAGGATGAGATGGTTGGATGGTATCATTGACTTAATGAACATGAGTTTGAGCAAACGGGTGATGGTAAAGGACAAGGAAGACTGGCATGCTGCAGTCTGTGGAGTCACAATGTTGGATATGACTGAGAGACTGAACAACAACAATAACAAAACAAACAAAAATGTAGATAGGTGTTTAAATTTCATAAAATTAAGTATACGTATTACTACATTAGATTTATTATAATGCCTTTCATAGTTCAGTTCAGTTCAGTCACTCAGTCGGGTCTGACTCTTTGCAACCCCATGGACTGCAGCACATCAGGCTTCCCCATCCATCACCAATTCCTGGAGCTTGTTCTGACTCATGTCCATCGAGTAGGTGATGCCATCCAACCATCTCATCTTCTGTCATCCCCTTCTCCTCCTGCCTTCAATCTTTCCTAGCATCAAAGTCTATTCCAATGAGTCACTCCTTTGCATCAGGTGGCCAAAATATTGGAGCTTCAGTATCAGTCTTTCCAGTGAATATTCAGGAGTGATTTCCTTTAGGATTGACTGGTTTGATCTCCTTTCAGTCCAAGGGACTCTCAAGAGCCTTCTCCAACACCACAGTTCAAAAGCATCAATTCTTCCATGCTCAGCTTTCTTCACAGTCCAACTCTCACATCCATACAGAACTACTGTAAAAAAACACAGCTTTGACTAGATAGACCTTTATTGGCAAAGTAATGTCTCTGCTATTTAATAAGCTCTTTAGATTGGTCATAACTTTCCCTCCAAGGAGCAAGCATTTTTTAATTTCCTAGCTGCAGTCACCATAGGCAGTGATTTTGGAGCCCAAGAAAATAAAGTCTTGTCACTGTTTGCATTTTTTCCCCACACCTCACACCTCACTTAATTATCAATTCAGTTCAGTTGCTCAGTCATGTCTGACTCTTTGTGACCCCATGAAGTGCAGCATGCCAGGTCTCCCTGTCCATCACCAGCTCCCGGAGTTCACTCAGACTCACGTCCATCGAGTCAGTGATGCCATCCAGCCATCTCATCCTCTGTCGTACCCATTTCTTCCTACCTCCAATCCCTCCCAGCATCAGAGTCTTCTCCAATGAGTCAACTCTTCACGTGAGATGGCCAAAGTACTGGGGTTTCAGCTTTAGCATCATTCCTTCCAAAGAACACCCAGGGCCAATCTCCTTTATAATGGACTGGTTGGATCTCCTTGCAATCCAAGGGACTCTCAAGAGTCTTCTCCAACACCACAGTTCAAAAGCATCAATTCTTCGGCATTCAGCTTTCTTCACAGTCCAACTCTCACATCCATACATGACCACTGGAAAAACCATAGCCTTGACTAGACAGACCTTTGCTGGCAAAGTAATGCCTCTGCTTTTCAATATGCTATCTAGGTTGGTCATAACTTTCCCTCCAAGGAGTAAGCATCTTTTAATTTCATGGCTGCAGTCACCATCTGCAGTGATTTTGGAGCCCCCAAAAAATAAAGTCTGACACTGTTTCCACTGTTTCCCCATCTATTTCCCATGAAGTGATGGGACCAGATGCCATGATCTTCGTTTTCTGAATGTTGAGCTTTAAGCCAACTTTTTCACTCTCCTCTTTCACTTTAATNGGAGCCCCAAAAAATAAAGTCTGACACTGTTTCCACTGTTTCCCCATCTATTTCCCATGAAGTGATGGGACCAGATGCCATGATCTTCGTTTTCTGAATGTTGAGCTTTAAGCCAACTTTTTCACTCTCCTCTTTCACTTTCATCAAGAGTCTCTTTAGTTCCTTTTCCTTTCTGCCATAAGGTTGGTGTCATCTGCATATCTGAGGTTATTGATATTTCTCCCGGCAATCTTGATTCCAGCTTTTTAACCATGGATCTATGGTTAGATCCAGCCAGCGTTTCTCATGATGTACTCTGCATATAAGTTAAATAAGCAGGGTGACAATATACAGCCTTGACATACTCCTTTTCCTATTTGGAACCAGTCTGTTGTTCCATGTCCAGTGCTAACCGTTGCTTCCTGACCTGCATACAGGTTTCTCAAGAGGCAGGTCAGGTGGTCTGGTATTCTCGTCTCTTTCAGAATTTTCCAGTTTATTGTGATCCCCACAGTCAGAGGCTTTGTGACATCACTTTTTATTTATTGTGTGCATTTGCTGTGTATTCCATTTTCTTTACTTGAATTTTGCTTCATTTTGTTTTTGCATTTTTTTCTGGTGTTTGGAAAGGTTTTTGTTTTTGTTTTAGTGGTTATATTCATACTAATATTGTGTCCTCAGTCCCCCTTTATTTACTTGTGTTTACTGCTATTTGATTTGTTGTCTTTAAGTGGTATTCTTTGATTCTTATTAGGTATGCAGCAATAATGAACTTATTTTACTTTCTTTCTTTTTCTCTCCTGTCCCCTTTCTGGTTATATAATTTCAACTTTCTCAGATTATTTGATATTTACATGCTATTCTTCCACTTTAATGGAAATCTAAGTTTTAGTCATAGATCCATGGTTAAATAATTAGATGATGAAAATGAATCCTTTGACCAATATTTCTCAGTCACTCCCAGGCTATATAAAGTTATTCCTCTAGTATATTTTTCAAGAAGGACCCACGAATACTGTATTCTATAAAATTTTTGCAATATTACTGTGTGTAACTATTGTTCTTAAACTTCATATTGAATGACAGATGAAATTCCTTCTTTCCATGCTTTCATATACTTGAGTTCCTTGAATGGGTTACTCTGTTAATGACTAATCTTACATTGCTATTGAGAAATATGATGCCAAGATTATTTTTGTTTCCTTTGTCTCATATCTGAAGGCTCAGAAGTATTTCCTTTTACTTGAGCATCTAATATTTTCAAAGACATGAGTTAGTGTTTACTGTCCTTGGTCAACTTCCCCAGGCAAAAAGGGAGCCTTTTCATTATGTAAATTCATATCTCTTTTACTTTGGGAAGGGAGGAGTCAGGATGTGACCTGAGTGCAGTGGGAAGCATGAAAGAGTGTTCCTCAGGGGTGAGAGATGGGCAGACACTGACTCACAACATCTGAGTGATGAAAGGATCCCAGGAGAGATCTGGTGTAACCACCGCTCTGTACAGGAAGGCTTGCTGGAGGCTGCATGCCCCTGGGGACAGGAAGAGCCTCTCTCCTTCACAGTCCACATTGCTCTGACTAGAGAATTCTTCCTTATAAAGAACTGAGAGCTGCCTTCCTAGAGTCTCCACTTAAAGTAGCTCTGCTTTCTCCTCTCATCTTAGCTTTCTCTGGGCCAGCATCCCCAAGTCCCCTGACCACAACAACACTAGGAGAGGTCCAAAATGCTGGAAGAGGCTGCTGGCCCAACCACTCTCCTAAACACCTTTCTCCTGGGGGCAGAAAACTGCTGTATGGAGCTAGTTCATGCTCCCAGGAATCTCAGTGAAGTTGGTGGCCAGGGATTGCTCTCCACTCAGGACTCTGACAGATAAGCAAGTATGGTTCTAAATGTAGTGGCTTTTGTGTCAACTACCGCTTCAACACAACAGACCAAATAAACAGCAGTGCTCTGTTACCAGTCCTAGTTCTGAGTTCTGCTCATCTGAACCCCTGTCTCCCACTCTTGTTTACCTGAACTCTGCACTTATATAGTCACCTCCAGCTCACCCCCGTTCTTGGTTGGAGACCCCAATTTCTAGCTCCCTTTTTCTTGGTCTTTCTCCTCTGGGACCCTGATGCCATGGCCTTTTCTGGGTCCTGGCCTTGAGTCCTAACTTTATCTTGCAGGTCTACTCCGCTGAGCCCTGCACGGCACTGAATTAATAAGCAAATCTCACCAAACAGAAATATCTCTGCCAAGCACATTTCGCAAGGGAAAAGGGAATTTTCATCTATCAAAAGTGCATATATTTCAAGGGGGCCTATCATTCACTGAAATTCACAAGAGAAAAAGAGTCCCAAGAAAATCAAGGACATTTGCATTACAATCCACCTCAATGCCCAAAAATATCCCGCTGAACATGCAGAATTCTAAGGAATAGAGTGTGTTTTGCTTATTTGCAAGAAAAAAAAGGAAGAATGTTCAAGGAAAGGAGGGGACTGAGGTTTAAAATCTCAGACATGCTAAAACTAGCATTTGGTAAACTTTGACCAAAGAATCACCTTTGTTTTTACAAATCCTGGAGTGGGCCCTGGTAGGGGTGATGGAAGATCCAGACACGGCACAGAGGCAAAGGCACTGTGCTTCGAGAGAGACCAAAAGGATTTAAAGCTGGGTGACCTCCGACCACTCAGTGACCACAGCTCTACGTCACTGAATCGGAGGAGGAACAGGTCATCCTTTAAGGATTCCATCAGTGCTGCACAGGCTAGTCTCCCAAATCTCCCTATTGACTGAGCGAAGTGAGCACGAACTTCACGCACACAGCGGTCCTCCTCAGCCTTACCTCTCCAGCGGGGGCAATGCCCACAGAGCAGGAATGCCTTTGAATTTTGTGCTTGATTTTGTGATGCTAAAAATTAAGGCACTTTGTATCCTACTCCGTCACATTCTGTGTTTATACTGTAAAAGTGCTTAAAATGATTCCCCGCTGGGGGAAAACCTAAAATCAACCACAGAAGACTTCCTATCTGGCACATTTGTTAATGGGGAAGTTGTTCTCAATGAAAACCAAACTCACACTTACTGTCTCCTCAGTGCCAGGGATCCTGCCAAGAGCTTGCCAAATATTCTTTTTTAACCTATATTTTGTTTTTTTTTTTCATTAATTTTTATTGTAGTAGAGTTGCTTTATAATGTTGTAGTAGTTTCTGCTGTACAGCCAGGTGAATCAGCTATCTGTATATATTTACCCCCTCTCTTTTAGATTCCCTTCCATTTAGGTCAGCACAAAGCTTTGAGGAGCGTTCCTTTTGCTATACAGTTGGTTCTCATGAGTTATCTATTTTATACACAGTAGTGTATATAAGTCAATCCTAATCTCCCAATTCATCCCACCAAACATTCTTTTATTTGGAGAGACTAAGTAGTTTGCCCAAGGTCATACAACTAGCAAGGGGCAAAGTGGGACTCAAAAATCAAGGCTGGGTGACTCCAAACCCCAAGCATGGGGAGAGTCCGGCCGTGCCAGGACGAGGGCTGAGGTGACGCGTGACGACATCCCTCGTGTTAGAGTCCAGACTTGTTCTCTTCTCTCTTGGTGGTGTTGTTGTCATTTAGTCGCTAAATCGTGTCTGACTCTTGCAATCCCATGGACTGTAGCCTCCCAGGCTGCTTCTGTCCATGGGATTTCCCAGGCAAGAATACTGGAGAGGGTTGCCATTTCCTTCTGCAGGGGATCTTCCCGACCCAGGGACTGAATCTGCACCTCCTGCAGATCTATTGTTGTAACCATTGAGCGACCAGGGAAGCGCCATCTCTTCAATCTTAGAGTCACAATATTTTAATGATCCAGACTTACACGAATACGTGGATTCAAGGATTCCTTTTTTAAGTTTATGTTATGAGCTTCATCGCTGATTTGCAAGGGGAGAGGCTCAGAAAGTGTTTAAAGACAAGCCATGGTACGGTGTTCTCAGGGGGCCCTTGGAAATTTACTGAGGGCCCCATCTTGCTCGTTGGCAAGGTTGCCTGCCTCATTGGCCCTTGGTCATTCCCTCCTCCCCTCTCAGGGCAATGCTCAGCAGACGACGTTCCCAATTAACGAATCTGGGGTTGAGGATCTTTATTTTATTATTAATGCTGTAATTTTCACTGAATGATATCCCTCCCCACTCTCAACTTTCTTCATTTTATTCTCAGACTTGTTTTGAGCAGCAGATGATTCCATTTGCTTTGTGATTGCTGACTTAGAGGGACCAGCTGAAAAAAAATGTTTTTAGATAATATTTCTCCTTTTATCCCACTTTTCCTCATTCTTCTTCTTCATCATGCTTTCTCCTTTTGATCTAGTCTGTTTATTTCCCCCTCTATTTCTGTTCCTAGGAAACCCTTTGTGGACATCTCAGAAAGTCCCTCTGGTGGCTGTTAGAAGTCAGTCCAGGTCCAAGCTCACTTCTGAGCCAACATTTCTCCCACATTTCAGTAGCCAGACCTGTGGCCTGGGGACCTGAGGTGAGCAGGCATTTTCTGCCTTCTCCTCCTCCCGCTCCAGCATCAGAGTGCAGGGAGGAGAGTCAAGGACCACTTCTGGATACTCCATCCTATGCTCCTTTTGAGCCTGATGCCTCTGGTGTTACGGGCAGAAAGAACCAGAGATAGGAGAATCTTCTCTTTCCTAGTTGTCTTGGTCCTTTCTTGGTTGACTCCTTGCTCCCTGAGTGACTGTGATGAAGGTCAACGCCTGCTGGTGGTACACCCTACAATCTCCTGCTGCTGCTGGTGTCCACTCACCTGGAGGGCGTTCCTCTCAGGTAGGGTCCTGGCAAGATGGTAATACCCTGGCCACCATCCACAGCATCTACCTGGTCCCCTGCAAATTCTGCAGCTCCCTCTTTCCACCTTACTTCTCTTCTTGCTGTTCAATAGGATCAAAAGGAAGATGAGCAAGTCTCCTGACTGAGTAAATACCAACTGGGGACATGAAATGCTGGCCTCATTTTGCAGGCATCCTTAGTTTCTCGAGTGTATCTCTTAGTGTCCTCCCTTACTACTTACCTTGGAGATGGAAAAGTAGCATCCTCTTCTCTCCCAAACAGTGGACAGAAGAGGGCAAATCACTGTCCTTCCCATTAGTAAAATATATATTAATATTTCAATAATTTCCTCTCCCTCCATCTTCCAAGACTGCTTAGATGAAGGTGGCACCTGTCCAGCTGCCTCTTCAGCAAACCCTGATTGGGGTGTCCTGCCCCAGTAACTCCTGGCACTTTAGAATTCAGAGTGCTTAGTGCTAAATCTTCATGCTCAGTTTATGGTCCGAGCCACATCCTGCTATACCTAGTTGGAGAATTTAATCTTTATCAGACAGAGTTTGCCTTTCACTCTAAGAATGTAAGGGACAGAAATTAATTTCCCAGGCTCCCTTGCAGCTAGAGACAGGTATGTTACCCAGCTTTGATGATCAGACACACAACACCAGACTTTGAACAAGAAACCAGCAATATGAAGAATTAGGGACTTTGCAAAAATCCAATATGGCTACCATCAGTAGTAGTCACGTGGCTGTATCCAGTTTGCAGGGGCACAATGGTGGCAGCGTGAGGTCCAGTGTCACAGCGATCCAGGATGCAAACCATGGGGTCTATGCAGAAGCTGTGTTGTTAATGGCTTCATGGATCCTTTCTGCAGGCTGACTTGGGGTGCAACTCTGGGCTGTATACATTCTGAGCCTTGTTCTCAGGCCTTCTTGAGATTCTGTGGGCTTACCCAATATTCTTTTAGTAAATTCCCTTTCTTAAATCTGACACCCTCCCCCACCATAGCTAAAACAAATGTATATCAGTGCAGTTAAGAGGGCTTTCAAAGTTATTTCCTGTTTCATTACATATTTGTCTAAAAAAGCAGATGAATCAAACTTTGCTATTTTTGGCAAAAGTTGTCTTTAAAAAAAAATGCCTCAACAACATACTGAAAAAATTGAGTGGAAAATACTTCTAGGCAAAATAGCATTAGTGATTAATGCACTAACTACTGGCTGCCCTCAAATTTTGCAGTTGCTCAGAGAAGGCAATGGCACCCCATTCTAGTACTCTTGCCTGGAAAAATCCCATGGACGGAGGAGCCTGGTAGGCTGCTGTCCATGGGGTCGCTAGGAGTCGGACACGACTGAGTGACTTCACTTTTACTTTTCACTTTCATGCACTGGAGAAGGAAATGGCAACCCACTCCAGTGTTCTTGCCTGGAGAATCCCAGGGACGGGGGAGCCTGGTGGGCTGCCATCTCTGGGGTCGCACAGAGTCGGACACGACTGAGGTGACTTAGCAGTTAGCAATTGATAAAGATCTCTTACTTAAGCTTTGACTGCTATAGAACCAATCCCATTTTTGCCAGTATTTTTTTTTGTGTTTTCTAGTTTTCTTATGTTTTCATACTAACCTGATTAATAAAAAATAATCTCAGTAAATATTGAAAATTCATTACCAGTTATTCTTCTCTTCAGATATTTTATCCGGAATCCTTATAAATAAAGTGACCGAAGATGAACAAGATGGCTAAATTATTAACACAATATTACCCAAAGGTAAGAGAAATAAATATTGATAATTCCTAAAAGTTTGACGGCACACCAACTCTGGGTCAGACTCTAGACTTTGCTGTTCAAGCTCTAAGTCATGTCTGACTCTTTGCAGCCCCATGAACTGCAGCATACCAGGCTCTTCTGTCCTCCACTATCTCCTGGAGTTTGCTCACACTCATGTCCATTGAGTCGGTGATGCCATCTGACTATCTTATCATCTGTTGCCCCCTTCTCCTTCTGGCCTCAATCTTTCCCAGCATCAGAGTCTTTTCCAATGAGCTGGCTCTTTACATTAGGTGGCCAAAGTATTGGAGCTTCAGCTTTGGCATCAGTCCTTCCAATGAACATTCAAGGTTGATTTCCTTTAGAGTTTGCTGGTTTGATCTCCTTGCAGTCCAATGGACTCTCAAAAGTCTTCTCTAGCACCATAATCTGAAAACATCAGTTCTTTGGACTTCAGCTTTCTTTATGTCACATCTGTACATGACTATCGGAAAAACCATCACCTTTGTTGGCAAAGTGATGTCTCTGCTTTTTATTATGTCCTGTAATACAACAGGAGAAGGCAATGGCACCCCACTCCAGTACTCCTGCCTGGAAAATCCCATGGATGGAGGAGCCTGGAAGGCTGCGGTCCATGGGGTCGCTGAGGGTCGGACATGACTGAGCGACTTCACTTTCACTTTTCACTTTCATCCATTGGAGAAGGAAATGGCAACCCACTCCAGTGTTCTTGCCTGGAGAATCCCAGGGACGGCGGAGCCTGGTGGGCTGCCGTCTATGGGTCGCACAGAGTCGGACACGACTGAAGCGACTTAGCAGCAGCAGCAGTAATACAACAACCTTATGGAAGGAGAATTATCGCCCTAATTTTATAGATAAAGAAACCGAGTCTGGTGAGATTAAATATCCTCAATCTTTCAACCCATTGTCCAAGTATATTTGTTATATTAACAATGTCATTCCAAAGCAGCATTCTCTGGTTTCTGTTTGACCCCAAAAGATTTGACTTCATTTACTGCGAGGAGTGTAGTATCTGCTCTCCAAGGGGTCTAAGTAGGGTCTGTCTGCAGAGAACAAAATCCTTCCTAGGCAGCTGGAGAAGGAAATGGCAACCCACTCCAGTGTTCTTGCCTGGAGAATCCCAGGGACCGGGGAGCCTGGAGGACTGCCGTCTATGGGGTTGCACAAAGTCAGACATGAAGTAGTAGTAGCAGGCAGCTGTAAACAGAAAGAGCTTGGCACACTGTTAATTGGAAAATCCAAGGAAACAAACTCTAGGATGAGCCTTCAAAAACAACTGCCAAAAACCACATGGCAGAACTGGGCCACCAAGGGATCTACTCTTCTTGACACTGCCAGAAGCAAGTTTAGAGATTTGTTTCAGAAACATGCTACCTGGGCTACAGGTAGAAAGATGCCTCTGCTAAAGTGCAAAGCTGCTCTAGACCTGTCTCTCCTCTACTCAAATCTGTACCAGCAAAGAATGGATCCCTGGCACCTGCTCCTCTCCACATGTAACGTGGTTCCTAATCAAATCTAGGATCATACAAGACAGACAAGATCAGTATGACTATTCTTTTTCTTTTGCTTCAGGCTCCAATATGGCTTGCCCTGGGACTATTACTGATCTTGTCTTTGTTGAACATTTTGGGATTTTGTTGATCATAATTTTTGTTTTAATATTGTTTTTTTTTTAAAAAAAAAACTATTAAAATATTATTTGCTTTTATTACTGAGTACTTTGGTGCCCCTTTAAATAGAGGGCCAAAGGTGAGTGTCCAAAGTACTGGGACTGATAAAATTGTCTAATTAGCATAATTTAAGTCACATTCAGAATCTTGCTACAAAGGAGTCTAGGAAACACAGTGTCTAGCTTTCTGGCCTCCATAATATGGGAAAGTCAGCAAGAAGGAGGTTGCTGAACAGGTATTAGAGAAACCAGTACCTAGTATCAGCCGCATGTGAACACTAAATTTGACCTTGCAGAGGAAGCTACAAATCATTTGCTTCCTGTGCTTTTAATATCACATTTCATACTGCCAAAGTCTTCCCCTCGCTCTTTCTCACTCTTTCTATGTGTGTGCACGCTCATTTTCACTAAAAGTGTCCTCAATTTGTTTTTAAGCTTCACTGGATGGAAGATGGTTACTTGCAGCTGTGTTTTTGTTTTTGTTTTGTTTTTCCTCACACCAGAGATACCAAAGTTTTGGTTATTTCATATCTCTACAATAAAAAGTTATATTTAAGAAATAAGCAAATAGATACTTTTATGTGTTTCTCCTAGATTGGAAAGGAATGTTAATTGGCGCTTCCTTGGTTATGGTAGTAGGATCACCAGCATTTCTGAAGGACAGTCCAGTGCCATCCAAACTCTGGTCAGCTTATTCTAACTTCCCTCCTTATAGTGTATATTTTTCTAGGTCTTTACATTATACATCAGACCTTTTGTTTTTATCTCAGGATCTACATTCCCTGTTGAAAATACAATTTAAATTTTTTTGCACTTTGAAAAAGTAAATAAAAAGTGCTACTAAAACTATAAAACCTAGACTTTGGGGCATTTTGTGTTATCAGGAAATTCACTGCAGCTTGACATAGAATCACTAGTTCAACTTTTCATACATTTCATTGAGTAAACAAGTGATTTATTGTGTTCTTTAAAAATGTGTTCTTAAAAGAGTTAAACTCCTGGTAATTCTTAAAATGTCAGACTTGCTTTTAACAAAGATGAGATTTGAAATATTCTGGAAGAAAAATAAGTGTTTAACTTAATAAGTCAACAAGGGGAAGGTTTTTCTAAATTTAACACTTTAAGAGTCATAAATTTTTTTTAATTCAACAAATAAAATTTTTAAATTGCTGCATGGAAAAACTGTAAAGGAAGTCAGAAAGCAAAACAACAACATCAAAAATTTTGCAACATATGCAACAGACAATAGGCTAATTTCCTTACTGTTTAAAAAGTTTCTACAAAGAAATAAGAAAATGACTATCCACTAAATAGAAATGTGGACAAAAGATATGTAGGGACAGTTTAGAAATGCAGATATTTTATTTTTCAGTCCCAGAATCCCATTTGATTCTCTTCTTTTTAGTATGAAGATATGAAAAATATGAAAGAGCATATAAGTAACTAATATATATCCAATTGAAGTTCTATAGGAAAGAAGGGGGAGAATATTCACAGTATATTTTTTAAAACAGCAGCTGAGAATTTCCTGGAATTGACCAAATAGCTGTTCTTCATGGTCAGGAAGTACAACTAATCCCATGCAGGACAAATGAAAAAGAAATTACACTTTGACCCAGCAACTTGAAAGTGCAACAACCAAAACCATACATTTTTAAAGAAGTCAGAGGAAAAATACACAATATTCCCAAGGAATATTAAGTAGACAACTATTAGCTCTCAGAAATAACAACAGAAACCAGGAAACTGGAATAATATCTTTTATATCAATTCAAAGCTAGTGGAGGTGATGGAATTCCAGCTGAGCTATTTCAAATCCTAAAAGATAATGCCATGAAAGTGCTGCACTCAATATGTCAGCAAATTTGGAAAACTCAGCAGTGGCCACAGGACTGGAAAAGGTCAGTTTTCATTCCAGTCCCAAAGAAGGGCTAAAGAATGTTCAGACTAACGCACAATTGCACTCATTTCACATGCTAGCAAAGTAATGCTCAAAATTCTCCAAGCTAGGCTTCAACAGTATGTGAACTGAAAACTTCCAGGTGTGTAAGCTGGATTTAGAAAAGACAGATGAAGCAGAGATCAAATTGTCAGCATCTGTTGGGTCATAGAAAAAGCAAGAGTGTTCCAGAAAATCATCTACATCTGCTTCATTGCTACACTAAAGTCTTTGACTGTGTGGATCACAACAAACCATGGAAAATTCTTAAAGAGATGGGCATACCTTTCTCCTGAGAAACCTGTATGCAGGTCAAGAAGCAACAGTTAGAACCAGACATCGAATAGTGGACTGGTTCCAAATTGGAAAAGGAGTATGTCAAGGCTGTATATTGTCACTCTGCTTATTTAACTTCTATGCAGAGTACATCATGAGAAATGCTGGTCAGAATGAAGCACAAGCTGGAATCAAGATTGCAGGGAGAAATATCAATAACCTCAGATATGTAGATGACACCACCCTTATGGCAGAAAGTGAAGAGGAAGTAAAGAGCCTCTTGATGAAGGTGAAATAGGAGAGTGAAAAAGTTGGCTTAAAACTCAACATTCAAAAAATGAAGATCATGGCATCCACTCCCATCACTTCATGGAAAATAGATGGGGAGACAATGGAAACAGTGAGAAATTTTATTTTTTTGCTCCAAAATCACTGCAGATGGTGACTGTAGCCATGAAATTAAAACATGCTTACTCTTTGGAAGAAAAGCTATGACAAACCTAGACAGCATATTAAAAGCAGAGACATTACTTTGCCAACAAAGGTTTGTCTAGTCAAAGCTATGGTTTCTCCAGTGGTCATGTATGGATGTGAGAGTTGGACTGTGAAGACAGCTGAGTGCCAAAGAATTGATGCTTTTGAACTGTGGTGTTGGAGAAGACTCTTGAGAGTCCCTTGGACTGCAAGGAGATCCAACCAGTCCATTCTGAAGGAGATCAACCCTGGGATTTCTTTGGAAGGACTGATACTGAAGCTAAAGCTCCAATACTTTGGCCAACTGATATGAAGAGCTTATTTATTGGAAAAGACCCTGATGCTGGGAAAGACTGAAGGTAGGAGGAAAAGGGGACGACAGAGGATGAGATGGTTGGATGGCATCACCGACTCAATGGACATGAGTTTGAGCAAGCTCCAGGAGATGGTGAAGGACAGGGAAGCCTGGTGTGCTGCAGTCCATGGGGTACAAAGAGTTAGACATGACTGAGTGACTGAAAAACAACATATCAATTCATAATTACATTGTTGGTGAAACTATGGGACAAGAATAGGGATGAAATTAAGATATTTTGAGACTGAGTTTGCCAATAATAGGACTTCAGTAAAGGAAGTTAACGGATGTAGTGGGGGTGAGAGGATGACCCCAGAAAGAAGGCTTAATATGTAGGAAGAAATCGGTAAATATGTGAATAAATTGTTTTTAAAAATTGCCTGTCCACATCAATAATAATAATGCCTAATTTGAAGGGTAGAGCTACAAGATAGACATTAAAATATTGCACAGCAATAACATGCAATATGTGGGAGATTCTTGGTTCTTTGAGGGAGAACATTGAACACTTATTGAATTTATTTATGAAATGAAATGAAAACATTTATTGAACATCTACTGACATTTTTAGATTTTATATCAGGAATACCTGTTAATATCTTAAGGATAACTGATACAAGAACAGTGCACACAAGTTTAATCATTAGACAGAAAACAGAAAAAAAGATGCCTATCTCTTTTTCTTTAATGTTAAAAGGAAAATGAAAGAAGTGTGTAAGAAGGAAAAATAAGGGAGAAAATAGGAAGCCAAGTAAACCAAAATGAACTAAAACACGAGAGTCAGAGATTGTCATACAAGATATTAAAAATTGGGCACTATACTCTGTATTAAACATATTTGAACTTAAAGTTGCAGTAAGGTTGAAGCTAAAGAGATGGAGAAATATATACTGGGTAAATACTAACCGATAGAAAGCTGGAGAGACTATACTAAATCAAACAAGACAGATTTTTAAGACTCATTATGATTAAATTGAAGATCAAAACACAACCCCAGGAAGTTCAATTCATAAGAAAACAAAATAATTCTAAATACTTACTCTCTATATTAAACTACCCCTAGGGACTTTGCTGGCTGTCCAGTGGTTAAGACTCTGTGCTTCCAATGGAGGGTGCATGGGATCAATCCCTGGTTGGGGCACTAAGATCCCACACATGTGCAGCCAAAAAACAAAACAACAACAAAAAATCCTCCTTAATTATCCCATTTGAATGTGTCATCTCTCCTTTCAAGACATCCTGATAGGCTAAGTACTGGTGTAACCGCAGGAACCCATCCATACGCTGCTGCGAGAACGTGAGGTGGTGAGACACTTCAGAAAACACCTGAGCAACATTTAGAAAGTTAGAAATGTGCACAGTCTGTAATCTAGCATCTCTGCTCTTAGATATAAGCTCTGAAAAACTGCTTCGAAGAAACACTTAAAATTAAGTGACCTTCACAGCAACGTTGAGATAGCAAAAAATTAAAAACAGCCTAGAGGGCATGACTGAGCTATGCAAATAAACATTTAATTTTGGGGGGAAAACAAACTAAATCTATATCAATAGGAAAAAGAGACAGAAACAGCAGACTGCTCGCACGATATGCTATGCAGTGCCTGCTAGTATATCGATGTGGATGGACCCCACAAACTTAAAGATGACAAAAATGGCAGAAGAACGTACATAGAAGATACTATGAAGCTTTAAACAGCTTCCCTGGTGGCTCAGCTGGTAAAGAATCCCAAAATGCAGGAGACCTTGGTTCAGTCCCTGGGTCAAGAAGATCCCCAGGAGAAGGGAACTACTACCCACTCCAGTATTCTTGCCTGGAGAATTCTATGGACAGAGGAGCCTGGCAGGCTACAGTCCATGGGGTCGCAAAGAGTCAGACACGACTGAGCAACTTTCACTTTCTTGAAGCTTTAAAACATGCAAAAAAAAAATGCTAATCGTTGCTTGGGGACACATTATATAACAAATACATAAAGAATATTTTGGGAATGATAAATATCAAATTTAGAATAGTGGCTACCTCTAGGAGGAAGAAGGGCTTCCCAGGTGGTGGTAAAGAACCAGCCTGCCAACACAGAAAACATGAGATGCAGGTTCGATCTGTAGAAGAAGATCCCCTGGAGGAGGGCATGGCAACACGCTCCAGTATTCTTGCCTGGAGAATCCCATGGACAGTGGAGCTGGCGGGCTATAGTCCATGGGATTAGAGTCAGACACAACTGAAGTTACTTAGCACACATGCACACTAGGAGGAAGAGACATTGAGGTGGTTCCAAAAGGGTCTATACAAGGCAGACTTAACTGTGTTGGCGATACTTAATTTCTAAAGCTAAATGGCAGGTTCATGAATATGCATGGCATTATTGTTAAACTTTTGTGTAAGTCTTGGATAGTTTTTTTATTTTTAAAATTTAAGGGCGGGAGGGGGGAGGTGGGGGTCGGGATTGGGAGTTCATGTACACTTGTGGCTGATCCATGTCGATGTGTAGCAAAACGAATACAGTATTGTAAAGCAAAACAAACTAAAAAAATAAAAATTAATTAAAAAAATAAATAAAATAAAATTTAAATAATAAAAGAGAAAACAAGAAAACTCAAGTTTAATAATGAGGAGAATGTGAGATTGCAATGTAGATTGTAAGGATAAAAGAAAGGAAATCAATTTAAAACAAAGTTGAGAATCACACATGCCATATGCTAGCATTTGTGTATGTTTATGTGTGCATGACCGCCTTACCACCTTACCTGCATCTTGAGAAACCTGTATGCAGGTCAAGACGCAATAGTTAGAACAGGACATGGAACAACAAACTGATTCCAAATTGGAAAAGGAGTACATCAAGGCAGTATACTGTCACCCTGCTTATTTAACTTATATGCAGGGTACATCGTGTGAAATGCTGGGCTGAATGAAGCACAAGCTGGAACCAAGATTGCTGGGAGAAATATCAGTAACCTCAGATACGCAGATGACACCACCCTTACGGCAGAAAGCAAAGAGGAACTAAAGAGCCTCTTGATGAAGGTGAAAGAGGAGAGTGAAAACGTTGGCTTAAAGCTCAACATTCAGAAAAGTAAGATCATGGCATCCATTCCCATCAGTTCAGTTCAGTTCAGTCGCTCAGTCATGTCCGACTCTTTGCAACCCCATGAAACACAGCACATCCGGCTTCCCTGTCCATCATCAACTCCCAGAGTTTACTAAACTCATGTCCTTTGAGTCAGTGATGCCATCCAACCATCTCATCCTCTGTTGTCCCCTTCTCCTCCTGCCCTCAATCTTTCCCAGCATCAGGGTCTTTTCAAATGAGTCAGCTCTTCACATCAGGTGTCCAAAGTATTGGAGTTTCAGCTTCAAAATCACTCCTTCCAATGAACACCCTTTACAATGAACTGGTTGGATCTCCTTGCAGTCCAAGGGACTCTCAAGAGTCTTCTCCAACACCACAGTTCAAAAGCATCAATTCTTTGGTGTTCAGCTTTCTTTATAGTCCAGTTCTCACATCCGTACATGACTACTGGAAAAACCATAGCCTTGACTAGATGAACCTTTGTTGACAAAGTAATGTCTCTGCTTTTTAATATGCTGTCTAGGTTGGTCATAACTTTCCTTCCAAGGAGTAAGCGTCTTTTAATTTCATGGCTGCAATCACCATCTGCAGTGATTTTGAAGCCCCCCAAAATAAAGTCTGACACTGTTTCCACTGTTTCCCCATCTAGTTCCCATGAAGTGATGGGACCAGATGCCATGATCTTCATTTTCTGAATGTTGAGCTTTAAGCCAGCTTTTTCACTTTCCTCTTTTACCTTCATCAAGAGGCTCTTTAGTTCTTCTTCACTTTCTGCCATAAGGGTGGTGTCATCTGCCTATCTAAGGTTATTGATATTTCTCGCGGCAGTCTTCATTCCAGCTTGTGCTTCTTCCAGCCCAGTATTTCTCATGATGTACTCTGCATATAAGTTAAATAAGCAGGGTGACAATATACAGCCTTGACGTACTCCTTTGCCGATTTGGAACCAGTCTGTTGTTCCATGTCCAGTTCTAACTTTTGCTTCCTGACCTGCAAACAGGTTTCTCAAGGGGCAGGTCAGGTGATCTGGTATTCCCATCTCTTTCAGAATTTTCCACAGTTTATTGTGATCCACACAGTCAAAGGCTTTGGCATAGTCAATAAAGCAGAAATAGATGTTTTTCTGGAACTCTCTTGCTTTTTCCATGATCCAACGGATGTTGGCAATTTGATCCCTGGTTCCTCTGCCTTTTCTAAAACCAGCTTGAACATCTGGAAGTTCATGGTTCATGTATTGCTTAAGCCTGGCTTGGAGAATTTTGAGCATTACTTTACTAGCCTGTGAGATGAGTGCAATTGTGTGGTAGTTTGAGCATTCTTTGGCATTGCCTTTCTTTGGGATTGGAATGAAAACTGACCTTTCCAGTCCTGCTGAGTTTTTCAAATTTGCTGACATATTGAGTGCAGCACTTTCATGGCATAATCTTTTAGGATTTGAAATAGCTCCACTGGAATTCCATCACTTCATGGCAAATAGATGGGGAAACAATGGAAACAGTGACAGACTTTATTATTTTGGGCTCCAAAATCACTGCAGATGGGGACTGCAGCCATGAAATTAAGAGATGCTTGCTCCTTGGAAGAACAACTATGACCAACCTAGACAGCATATTAAAAAGCAGAGACATTACTTTGTCAACAAATATCTGTCTAGTCAAGGCTATGGTTTTTCCAGTAGTCGTTTATGGATATGAGAGTTGGACTATAAAGAAAGATGAGCGCTGAAGAATTGATGCTTTTGAACAGTGGTGTTGGAGAAGACTTTTGAGAGTCCCTTGAACTGCAAGGAGATTCAACCAGTCCATCCTAAAGGAAATCAGACCTGAATATTCATTGGGAGGACTGATGCTGAAGCTAAAACTCCAATACTTTGGACACCTGATGCAAAGAACTGACTCATTGGAAAAGACCCTGATGCTGGGAAAGTTTGAAGGCAGGAGGAGAAAGGGGTGATAGAGGATGAGATGGTTGGATGGCATCACTGACCTGATGGATATGAGTTTGAGTAAGCTCTGGGAGTTGGTGATGGGTAGGGAAGTGTATTGTGCTGCAGTCCATAGGGTTGCAAAGAGTCAGACATGATTGAGAGACTGAACTGAACTGATGTGTGCATGAATTATTTCTGCAAATATACACTTGAAACTGGCAATAGTGGTCTTCTGCTAAATGGGCTAAGTGAGTGAGGGCAAGGTGATTATTTGTTTTTTAGAATTTAGAATCATGTGCATTTATGAACTATTTTTTAAAATAAATAAACTGAGGACTTTCCTGTCAGTCCAGTGGTTTATACTCTGAGCTTCTACTGCAAGGGACACAGTTTCGATCCCTGGTTGAGGAATTAAGATCCTGCACGACATGTGGTATGGAAAGAATAAATAAAAAAAAACGGTTTGAATACTTGCTGAGAAACCATATAACACAGTCACTCTGCACCAGCAGGTCAGCACTGGTCTTTAAAACAAGAGAGAGCCTGGTATTGAGTGGTCAGGACTGGAGGCTACATGGTCTGCAAAGCCTGAAATATTTACTGTCTGGTTCTTTAGGGAAAAAGTTTGATGACACCTGATTTGGAAGGATGTGGATATGAGAGGAGAGGGTAAGGAAAGTACCAAGAAGATGTCTCAAGAAAAGGTTTTGAGCTTGAGGATGGACTGAAATGGTTGAGGTGGTACTCACTGATCTAGAGCCTACCAGAGGAACGACGTTGGTGGAATGGGTGAGTTGGGGCAGACAGGAAATTCTAGAAGATTCTAGCTGTGTTGTGTTTGAGATGCATCAAAATGTCCAGTTGGTAATGTCATTAGGTAGTTGGACATATGGATCTGTAACTAAGGAGAAAATTTAGGGCTGGAGATACAGAATTGGGAGTCACTGCTGTAGAGGTGGAGTGTGGAGGAGGCTACTGATGTAGCGAGAGGGAAAGGACCTAGGGAGGTACAACTCCTTAGTCTGCAGAGGGAAGAAAAAGGAGACAGGATAGGTGGCAGAGAAATTAGAGGAAGATTAAAGGAAGACTCAGTGGGTATAGAGTCACAGAATATAGGGAAAGAGTCTTTTTAGAAAAAGCAGCCGGTCCAACAGATCCAAGGCTCCTGAGAAGGATTGAAGGGTGGGCATGGCAAGCCACCATGACAAGATGATTTTCATAAAACAGTGGAATTGTAGTGAGATTTTAGTGGGTGATGAATGAGTAAAAGGGCATTTTAGGCTGAGAAGACTGAATCAGCAGAAAAGGGGGCCAACGAAGAACAAACCATATGTAAGGAAGAGGGAAGAGAGAGGAATTCCAGGTCCTAGGAATTCCTGCTCTATTTTGTAGACATTAGGGAACCAACACAAGGTGTTGAGTAGAGGAGTCTAATTAAGAGAAAAGAAACATGTAAAAAAGAAGAGAAAGACAGGCGTCATGGCTCTTCTCTGGGAATACTGAGATTCAACTCTGAAGGTTAGTATTTCAAGAATTAGGACCCAATCCTTGTTAAGACTGAACAGAGAAAACTAAAGCAGCATTCCAATAAAAATTAATTAAAAATAAGAATTTATAGACATTAAGAAAACAATTTGAAAAAAGCAAAGATTCAACAGAGAAAGAATTCATTTCATGTGATTACATGAAACCAAGCCATTTCCTGATGCACCTACACTTGAGACTTAGGGAAATGGGATGTAGAAGATATGGGTACTAGTAATTCTGATGAGGATTTAATTAAGAACTCAATTTTCCCAGACTTCCAGTACTTGACTGCCTGATGTTTCTTTAATAGGAACTGTTGATATGTTCTAATTATGGTGGGTTATTTATGGGATCAGGTCTCATCTCTCTGCTCAATTATGTTTTGTTTGGGAGATTTGCGTTCTTTTATGACTCTGGTTCTTAATTGAGTCTATTGTCTTCCCTGAAGATGTGCTTAGTCTGGGGACCCATTAGATTGTGGCTTTTCCTTTACAGGAGATGCTGCCACCCTTAACATTTCTCTTTCTTTTTCATTGATAAACTGTGACGTCACAGGAAGATGATTCCATTTCTCCCATTGTTGGTGCCACCTGTAGCTGTGCCCCTAGCCCACGGCTTTGCCCTGCAAACTCAGCTTAAAGCCTTTCTTTATATTTAAAACTGTTCCTGGGTAGTAAATATCTTTGAAGTTCTGAGAAAACTACAAATTTCAGGTGCTTAGCGTCAGGGAACACAATTGATATTCTAAACAGAATTTACTTATATATGTTTCTTTATGGAGGATAGACTTCTGGTTCACTATCTTAGACATATTCTCAGCTGTGGGTAAATTGGGGTTCTAGAAAACTGTGATATTATTACATTATTTTGTAGGTTGAATTTTTTCCAACATTACAAGATGACTCTGTTTCCATAACCGTAACCGTGGATCTCCATTATTTTGAAAGGGCACATAAGTATTCTATGTTATGGAATGTGATTATTTGGGTAACCAATTTTCCATTAGTGGGTATCCTGGTGGTTTGCAACCTGTGATGGGTAGCTCTGGACATGCATCATTGTGCACATCCATAGTTATTTCTAAGATCAGTTCCTGGAAGGCAAATTGCAGAGTCCAAGGGCATGTCCTATGTTACGATTTTAAAGAAAAGACTATGGACTGTCAAATTCCAACAGATTAGTTTTCAACTGGAGCTGAAGGAAGGTATGAGAAGGGAAACATATGCCCAAGGACAAGAACAGCACAGAGGAAGGTATGAATGCTAGGGAGTGTAATGTGTGTTTCAGTCCTTGCTAACCTGTTTTGAAGACATGCTGACCATGATGAGAGCAAGTCAGTGATGGCACAGAACTTCAGCTCTGCCGTGAGTTTCTAAATATTGTTATTACACTTCCTCTTTCCTCATACAGTGCACAGCACACAGTGGGTGTGTAATAAAACTTTGTTGAACTGAACTTAGTCAGCACAGTTCAGTTCAGTTCAGTCGCTCAGTTGTGTCCGACTCTTTGTGACCCCATGAATCGCAGCACGCCAGGCCTCCCTATCCATCACCAACTCCCGGAGTTCACTCAGACTCACATCCATCAAGTCAGTGATGCCATCCAGCCATCTCATCCTCAGTCGTCCCCTTCTTCTCCTGTCCCCAATCCCTCCCAGCATCAGAGTCTTTTCCAATGAGTCAACTCTTTGCATGAGGAAGCCAAAGTACTGGAGTTTCAGCTTCAGCATCATTCCTTCCAAAGAAATCCCAGGGCTGATCTCCTTCAGAATGGACTGGTTGGATCTCCTTGCAGTCCAAGGGACTCTCAAGAGTCTTCTCCAACACCACAGTTCAAAAGCATCAATTCTTCAGCCCTCAGCCTTCTTCACAGTCGAGAAGTCTATAACCCCTGTGTTCCCTCAGAGCCCTTTCAGCCTAGACTTGAGGGATAAAAATATAGCAAAGGAGAAATTGACAGAGGGTCTTGATTTATCACCATTTTGTGATTAGGAAGAAGAATGAAAGTGAAAGTGAAAGTTGCTCAGTCATGTCCAACTCTTTGCAACCCCATGGACTAGACAGCCCATGGAACTCTCCAGGCTAGAATACTGGAGTGGGTAGCCTTTCCTTTCTCCAGGGGATGTTCCCAACCAAGGATCAAACCCAGGTCTCCTATATTGCAGGCAGATTCTTTACCAGCTGAGCCACCAGGGAAGCCCATGGAGGAAGAATATCATCCTACAAACATTTGCCTTTTGCCAGTAATTTACATTCCCAATTTTGATTCTATGGCCTTTTAAACATGGAAGAATATATAATGGGATGAAAGTATGAAACACTCGTACAATCGTTTATCATTTTCAGGGGTATTGATTCTCTGAGATGCTCTTGAACCTGGGCATGCTTCCAGCATGCAAAGATTGCTGTCCTATGACATGACCCCCTCTCTCTGCTCAGCAGGGCCATCTCAAGGCCCCCTGTGTTCTCCTTGGCACTAACACAGGGGTTCTCTGGGGACGGAAAACCACCCCCTGCCCCACACACAGCACCATGGAGGGAGATCTTCCTTATCTTTCACTTCCAAATCTGAATGATGCTTTGAGGTCTCATTATTTCATTTATTTATTATTTGGCCTTGTTGCAAGGCATATGGGATCTTAGTTCCCTGCCTAGGGGTTGAACCCATGCCCCTTCCATTGGAAGTGTGGAGTCTTAACCACTGGATCACCAGGGAAGTTCTGAGGTCTGATTTTTGAATAATACTCCCTGTTAAGCCAGGGCTGCCCTTTTCTGAAGCCACTTCTCTACACAATGTAGAACCCTGTGAGGCCATTCACCATATACTGCCATTTTCTCTCATTGGCCTCAACCTACAACAAGGAGTCTGTATTCATTTTCTAGCTCGGCCATACAAATTACCCCATGTTTCATGGCTTAAAAACACAGTCATTTATTATCTCACAGTTCTGTGGGCCCAGAAGTCTGGGCACAATACCTAGCTGGGTCCTCTACTTGTAGGTGTCACATGGTGGGGGCGGAGTTGGCTCTTAGGTGGAAACTCCAGGACAGATTCTGTGTAAGCCCATTTGAGCTGCTGGGTGAATTCAGTTCCTTGTGGATGTAGGACTGAGGTCCCATCTCCTTGTTGGCTGTCAGCCAGAGCCTGGTCATGCTGTCAGAGGATGCCTACCTTCCTTTCCGCTGCTTTCATGTGGTTCCCCTTCAGCAATGGTGGGTGACATCTCTCACACCACCAAGGTCTCTGACTCCTTTTGCTGCATCTCTCCGAGCCCAGCCAGAGAAAGTTCTCAACTTTCATGGGCTCGTGTGATTAGATTAGGCTATCTGAATAATCCAGGATGTCTCCCTACTTTTAGGCTTGTAATGTTTAAAAGACACTTGCTCCTTGGAAGAAAAGCTATGATAAACCTACACAGCAGTAATAAATTTAATACTTATTAAATAATTTATTTAATAAACAGTGTTAAAAAGCAGAGACATTACTTTGCCTACAAAAGTCCATATAGTCAAAGCTATGGTTTTTCCAGTTGTCATGTACGGATGTGAGAGTTGGACTATAAAGAAAGCTGAGGGCCAAAGAATTGATGCTTTTGAACTGTGGTGTTGGAGAAGACTTTTGAGAGTCCCTTGGACTGCAAGGAGATCAAACCAGTCCGTCTTAAAGGAAATCAACCCTGAATGTTCATTGGAAGGACTGATCCTGAAGTTGAAACTCCAATAATTTGGTCACCTGATATGAAGTGCTGACTCTTTAGAAAAGACCCAGATGTTGGGAAAGATTGAAAGCAGGTAGAGAAGGGGATGACAGAGATGAGATGGTTGGATGGTATCACCAACTCAATGGACATGAGTTTGAGCAAAACTCATGAGATGGTGAAAGACAGGGAAGCCTGGTGTGCTGCAGTCCATGGGGTCATGAATAGTTGGACATGACTGAGCAACTGAACAACAACAAATGTTAATTACATCTGTAATATCCTTTTAGACACTGGAAGCTAACAGTGCCAGGGATTAGACTATGGACATGTTGGGAAGAAAGGCATTCTGCCCTCTTCAAGGGGTGATGCCGGGAATCCAGCTTTCCTTGCAGCTGTCTCTTCGATAAGGTCTAGCATGAGGCCTGGTGTTCTCTCTCCTCCGGTTTTAATCCTTGCTCACTCTATGGAGCCCTCTCTGTGGTCCATGGTCCCAACCACATTTTCAGGGGAAACTAGCTTCTGTGTAAATATGCCAATCATCTTCCCCCTTTTTAAAGCACTTAAAATTGATAAAGCAAGGTAGGTGAGGAAACTAGACTCTCAAAAGGCAAGGCACATCAGGAATAAGAGCACTGACAGAGTGTGAGGTCACCCTGCAAGGGCCAGAAATACATCTCAGGTCTCCAGACTGCGAGGCTGTTATCCTTTCCCATTCCCTGCCAACCAGAAGCTACGTAGCTAAGGAACATACTTTTCAGCTTTCCAAGAGAATCCCAAGGGAGAGGCTGGCAAGCCTATTAGAAGTTTGGCAGGTTATTACTGGGCTCCAGTTGCTGAGGATTTGCAATGGAAGCACCCTCCCATAGTGAATGACACACTCTGGTCACTGGCACAGACTAAATGGAGACAGCAGCTTGAACAGAACTTCCCTGCCTTTTCCAAGCTGGCACATGGCTCTGACTTGGCCATGGTTCAGCTCCAGGTAACAGATTGAAAGAGAGAAGAGAAAGTCAGAGAACTACAGAAGAGCTGAGCTGTGAGAGGGCAGCAGTTTAGAGATCATGTAGTCGAAATCCTTCACCTGATTTTAGAAATGGGAAATGGAGGACTACTGGATGGGGAGGTTGCCCAACTGCACTTACCCTAAGACCCAGCCATTCCGCTGCCCAGAGCAGAATTCAATTCTCAACCCCATGATATCCTGGTCCTTTCTATTCAGTCATCCTATGAACCTAACCTTACAACCCACAGCATTATGACTTATGTGTGTGTAGACACACAAATGTGCATGTTCGTATTCACCCCACCACCACCACACACACCCATGCACTGGCAATCCCAGTCGAGTTAACGGTTGAGAGTGGGACTCTGAAGTCAGGCTATCTAGGTTCAAATCTCTACAGTGCTAACCTTAGGTAAGTTACTTAACCTCTCTGTGCTTCAGTTTTCTCATTTATAGTACCCACTTTATAGGGTTGTTTTGAGAATTCACTAAAATACTACACGTAAAGGGCTTTAAATGGTATCTGGCATATAGTAAGTGCTGGGAAATTGCTTGTTATTGTTTCCAGAATGGTTATTGTCATACCTATTTTTCTCTCGGGGAAGAACTAAAGACCTAATAAAAATAATGATGTCATGCAATAATACTCACAGGCTGAAGTGCCTGGAGGGGCTGGGGCAAAAGTGGGGTGGGTGTAAGAAAAATTGTGCCAGCCTCCTCAATTCCATTTGATTTTCCATTTTGAAATAGAAATGAACACAAGGAAATATTTCTGTGCTCTAGGAAAAACAGCAGTGCACTTTAGCATCAATACTAGGAACAATAAGGAGTGGTGGGGACTGTGGTTAACTGGAGCAGAACAGAGCATGTGCCCTTTTCAAAGGGGTAGTTGCTAGTCAGTTTCACCTCATCGCTGCCATGTGGGAATTCCAATCTGATGTTGTCAGATATCTTGATTTTTAAAGAGAAGCCAGAAATCTGCATTTTTCATGCAGAATCTTCCAATTATTAAAGATTGGCTCAACTCTTTGAAAACATTGGATGAGCCAAACAAAACATCTGTGGACCAGATTCAGCCACAGCTGCCAGGACTCGTTTTCTGCCTTATACTTGTGTGCTACAGTCATCATCTTACGCAATCCTATGGTGTCCACGTAAGCAATGTTGGGTGGCTGTCAGTGGCCGCATCTGGGGATGAGCTAAAGAAACTCAGAGAGTGGCAGCTCGCTGCAGGTAACTCAGCCAGTTAAAGGGGGAAATCTGAGATTATGAACTGTATTTTACATGATAGACTGCATCCCTGTTCCTAAGATAGGCCTTTCCTTCTCCGGGCTTCAGTTTACTCATAAGCAAAATGGATAAAGAAAATCTGGGTTTTCTCCAATCCTTCTTGAGTACTATCATAACTTCTGGCTACTCCTTATCAGCTTAATACCTGCCAGGCTCTAAGTTAATACCTGCCACCTTACGTGGTGGGACATGTGCTGTTTTTGACTCCTTGTTTCCTTCCTATTGGGGAACATTCCTGCTTCTCTTCACGTGTTTCTGGTAGAGCCGTTGATTATGATACACAGTAAACCCCAGTCAGTGGCCACATGATCCAAGCCTGGCCAATCACAATTCTCCATCTTCTTGTTAACAGTGATTAATTAGTTCAAGAGGAGGTAACGTGACCCAAGCAGGATCTGAAGGGACCTTCTCTGGGATTGCCATGCAGATGCTGGGAGAAGGATGCACTTTCTTTGTTGGGATGCTAAACAGGGGCTGCTGGTGGCCCTGTCCCTACTATGTTGCAAAGGCCTCTCTGCAATAGGAGAGAAAGAAGCCAGCATTCAAGGCAGAAACAAGCAGAGACTAAGAGACAAATGGAGAGGGAGTCATGGTGGTTCAGAATTCAGTCCTCGGTTCCAGGTCCCAAAGCCCTGGTCCCTACAGCTCTTCCTCAGCTACTATGGGCTACCCCATTACTCTCTGAACCATAGGAAATGATCAGTTCCTTAACCAATTCCTTAAGCAGGTTGGGTTTCTGTTAACTGCAGTAAGAAAATTTAGACAATTGCAAAAAACTTTTGCAACCCCCAAAATTCAGACAATTACATTAGAATCTAAGGTCCACTAGAACGTAACTGTGAGAGCAGAGTCATATCAGTCTTGGCTACTGCTGCATATCCAGTGCTGTGAGCAGTGCCTGGCTCAGAGGAGATTCTCAGGAAATGTGCTAAATGAACAGAGTACACGAGTATTTTCTTATAGAATTCTCACACAGAATCTGGGAGAGGCATCGTTATCCACAGTTCCAAATGGCAAGATAAGGGTCAAGTTCATCCAGGTAGACAGTGGGTGACATTATTCATAAACCTGGGTTTGTATCACCTCTCAGCCCCCTTCTTGCCTTCACTGATCAGGGTATCAGAGCTTTCAAAAGCACAGGCTTAATTCAATCACCCTTACTTCAAACCCTACCCTGGGGTCTACTGGTCTGCCAGTCAGCCCCAGGGGCTGGAGTCCAGGGCAGGCCTATTCCGCATCATCATTTGGGCCTTTGCCATTGCTCCCCACTTCTTCAGCTTGGCTTTTCTGCAGCGCCCAGCCAGCTTCCAGACGGAGTTTTTCTGCCTGGTCGTTGTTTTTCCCCAATGCTGCGAATCTGTTCCAAGTTTCTGGTGAGTTATTGGATCCTCAGTTTTAAATCTTTTTCATATGCAAGTAGTTTATTCTCATTAAGAGAAATCCTATCTTCTGCTTGTTTAACTCTGTCAGTTAAATCCGTTAAGTTTATTTGTGTTTGCCCAGTGGTAATTTTTATTGAGGGAACATCTGAAACCATCTGCAGGGAGGAAGTTCTAGAAGCCCGAGGAGTGCCCCAGCTCTGTTACTGATTTTCCTGACATCACCACCACCCAGAACGGCTCCTTCCATCCAAAGGAGGCTGACCACAGGGCTGCTCATCCTTTTGAGTTTTGAATTTGCATAGGAACAGACTTGACTTTCAAGACTCCACACTGAGTACTTTTTTTTATTGGAGGGGTTTTCAGAGAAGGGTATCCCTGAAGAGCTAAGTTTAATGATTTCTGATGCAGGGTGTTAATGAGCAGTTTTCTGCATTCAGAAGAAGGGAAAGGACCCAGAATGAACTCTCCCACCCAGATATGATCATTCTCACCTCTACTCTCACCCTTACCCCTGGGATCATACTTCACTTTGTACCGTTAACAAGTCTCTGGCACTTTCCCTCTCTGGTTAGATTTATCTTCCTTATTCCTTTCTAGACTGAAAGCCTTGAGTAAGGGCTGTGTAAAATTAGTTAGCCCCCTAGTTTATTCGATGGAGTGTCTGGAATGTAGTAAGCTCTTTTCAGTATTTGATGAATGAATGAATGAATGAATCTGTGAGCATCATATTCTTCACACAGCACCTGCCTTCGAGAATACCTCTGTCAGAGATAATCACAAGGAAATGACCGTAGGAGTCCCAGGGAGATGGTTATCATTGCACCTGTTTTTTAAACATTTATTTTCCTATCTTCATTTTCCTTAAGGAAAAAGAGCCTCACCTTGTTAATCAAAAGTTTCCTGTGTTCCTTTTTTTCCCATGAAAATGGCAATTTCCAAATCATACAGAACAAAGATAAGCACAATTACAAAACCTGGCAACTAAAAAAGATACACTGTAGATTTCAGAATAGGAAAGAAAACTTACACAAAGCTTCACTTTTCAAGTCCCCTCATTCCCATCCAGGGTTTTCAGCATCCCATTTTGACTCAAAAGAAATTTGTAAGAGATTGAGCTTTCAACTATTAATTAAGCTGTCAAGATAGATAGTGAGCTCCCCATCACCAGAGGTAGGCAAGTGGAGGTTAGATGACGAACAATGGAGAAAACAGAACAGAAAATACTGACTAGAATACAGGGAGAACTGTGATAATAATGTGATTTCCAAACCCCCAAATAACAAATTCAACTCCATAGCTGGAAGACAGAAAGCAGTAGTGGAAAACAGCATAAGATTTAGGTTTAAGCAGTCTTGAACCTGACTTTTGTCTCCAGTAATAACTCCTCGTGTGACCTTGAGAAAGTTACATAATTTCTCTGATTAAATATAAATTATAAAGATCCTAGCACAGTGCCTGGCACAGAGTCCATTAAAATATTCCAGCCTTCTTTATTTTAGGAGGGGTGTGATAGATCACAAAAGTGGCCCCAAATCCCTCCCCTCCCATCCCATCCTTATAAGCATACTCATTTCCAAAGTGACATTAACTCTCCTCCCATCCAGAGGCAGACTCCACCTAGGAATCAGGGGTGGTCATGTGATATGCTTGGCCCAGTGGGCACGGGCGCATGTGGTACAAGCGGAGGTTTGAGAAAGTCACTTGGGAACCCTAAAACTATGACCCCCTGAGCCCAGATTAGCCTGCTGGATGGAAGAGACGTGTAGCTGATTTCGCTGCTCGCTCTGGGCAGCATGTAACAGAGGCCGCTTCAGGGCCTCCAGCTCCCCAGCCATCCCTCCAGCCAACTGCAGAACTACCCGGTTGACCGATAGATTCATGAGCGGTAATAAAATAGTGGTTATAAGCTCCTAGGTCTTGGGGTAGTTTGTTACACAGCAGAAACTGGCTATTACAAGCAGATTGGAAAAGCCATCTGTCATTAATAATAAGAATCAATGTGGAAACTGCATTTGCTTCTCAAAAACTCACTCAATAGGTGACTTTGCCATATTACGATTATATCTCCTAATGCAGTGGCTATCCCTGTGAATAGAACTGTCAAAATACAGCTGGATTGTTTGTCAGGCTTTTAGCTAATTTAATCTACAGAAATTCATGTTATGCCTAAAACAATAAATTTTAATGCTGGGGCTGCTAAATGCAAAAAGAAATTTAAGCCGTATTTACACAAGTGCTACATTCCCAGGAAAACCCACAGGTCCTCCTGGAGCTGAGGCTGGCTTGGGGCTTCGCTGGTGTTCTTCCTCTAAGAGAGACTGTCTGTGATCCCTGGGAAAAGCAGAGAAATATTCAAACATTATTTAGAGCTCACTTTAATATTACCTAAAAAGCACCATTCACGGGCTTTGATGTCTTAGCTTGGTAGAAATAACACTTCCCTCATCAAAAAAGTTGTTTGATCCTTGAGTTCCATTTTTTTTTTTCCTTTTAGATATTAACGCAGAGCATTTCAGTCTCCCCCGGGGATGAAGCGTTGAAAGCGGGCAGTTGATTTAGTGAATACAGTTATTTAACGTCATTATTATTGCAGCCCTGAAAGGGGAGACTGTCCCAGTCCTGTTGACAATCCCATGGTTCCTGCTTCACCCCCACCCCACGGTCTCCACACAGATCATCTCATACCTGATAATGGCAACTGTTCTGCCTCCAGCACTTCTACCCTTCAAGACCCTGGCTATATACACCACTGGAATCATCTTTTAAAGATGCTAATCACGCGTGATCTTCTTACTCGAAATCTGCAATAGCTCCCGATTGCCTCGGTCCCTGAGACCCATCTCCTTGCTCTGTTGTGTTAGTTTCCTGGGGCTGTGGCTACAAAGTACCACAAACTGGGCAGCTTCAGGAAAAGAAATGCATTGTCTCAGGGTTCTGGAGGCTAGAAATCCAAGATCAAGGTGCTGGCAGAGTTGGTTCCTTCTCAGGGTTGGGAGGGAGATTCTGTCTATTACCCTCTCCCAGCTTCAGTAGACTCTAGCAATCCTTGGCTTGACGATGCCATTCTCCCTGTGTCTTTCCATCACCCTCTCTCTATGCATGTCTGTTTCTGCTTCCAAATTTCCCCTTTTAATAACGACACTAGTCATATTGAATTAGGGCCCACTTTCATGACTTCATCTTAACTGGATCTTCTTCAAGAACCCTGTATCCAAATAAGTTCACACTCACAGGGTCAAGGCATTAGGACTGCAGCATCTCTTGGTGGACACAATTCAACCCATAGCACCTGTTTTTTTTTAAGGTCCTTCAGGAGCTGGGCCCACACTCCTTGTTCAGAGTCGTCCCTCAGACCATCCTTGTACCTTCATAACTCTGGATTTGACACCATCAGATGCCATCCACAGTATATCTGAGTTCAGATTTCTATTCTGCCATCTAACAGCTCACTTGTGCCCTCTGTGCCTCAATCTCTTCATCTCTAAAATGGGATAATAACAGTACCTACCTCAAGAGGATTGATGTGAGTGCTAAATTAACTTGTACGGAAACCCTCTGAACAGTGCCTGACTCCTAAGAAGCATTCAGTGAATACTAATTACTATTATTTTTATGGTTTTTTTTGAAGTCTTTCCTTATTTCTTCCTTCTAATGAGGCTCACTCTTCCACTGTCCCCAGGTTGTGGCATCCAAAGGTCACACTGCGAGTACACGGGGCTAAAACCAGAACCTCTTCCGCCAAGTCCAGCGCTGGTTGTACTGCCTAGCTGCTCTGTGGCTATGCTCGCCCTGAATCTACATGCCGCTTACCCTCCTCTACTCCTTTCTGCAATCCCAAATTGTTCCCAGTTTGATCCACGAAAGTCTTCATTTTCTAAAAAACCTAGCTTCCAATCTGAGCTAAACCTGCCGTAAGTGTTAGCAGCCGTTGTTCTGTTATGTGTTAATTTGTCACTTGGGGATACAGAGGGGACAGGAAAAGCATTGAGCACTGGGTAATGGATTTCTCCAGAGTTTGCCCCCAGTCTTCATCAGCATCCTAATTATTCCACACCTTTTTAATAGAGGAAGCATTAGCATTCCTAAACTGCGTAGGGGTCTGATTGAAATAATGTCTCCTGAATTATCTTTTCATAAACGGAAAAAAAAAAAAATAAGTGGGAACCTCTGCAGACACAGCCTTCTCCTGGGCGGCAACCTGGCTCAGGGTCTTGGGAGTGGGGGTGTGAGGAGAGAGTGAACAGGCTATGGCTGTGTTTGACCCATTGAGGGCAGGAGAGGTTGTCCATTCCCTTTGCTGCTCTTCCTCCCCCATCTTTCCTCACCATGCTCATCCTTTGGGTCCAGATCAGGAGACCCTTGCTCCTTCAGAAAGCTCTCTCTGACTTTCTTTCCTGGTTGCATGTAGAATACATGCCCTTAGACCTAACTCTTAGTTCTCTTGTATGCCCCCTCTCCCCACTATTGTTCTCTGCTGCAGCCCTTGCCAGCTTGAGGGCGAATTTTTCAAGGGCAAAGGGCAGTTGGAACCTCTTTTTGTCCTCTCTGTAGCTGCCAGCACAAGCCGCAGGCCCACAGAAAGTCTCAACAATTAGCTATTCACTTAACAGAAAGGAAGTGAGTCTCAATGGATCCTGGTCCCTCCAACTTCTCCCATTCCAGCTGCCTCTCCAGATATGACTGTTCCCAGGGTCTCAGCTCACAGCAGTGAAATGCATGGGGGAGCTTAATGAGCAAGGAAGGCCTCCCCAGCAGTCAGGAGTCTCAACAGGGAATGGGCTGCCTTAGAAGAAAAAGTTCACCATCTCTGGGAGCATTAGGGCAGCAGATGGGAGAGCCTCGTGGCTCCACGCCTCTAAGGTTCCATGGCTCCAGGTCCTGTGACACTACCGCTCTAGTCTGTTTCATGTCATTCTCTGCAAAGGAAACACCAGCCCCTTTGAGCAACTCCCAGGCCATGTGTTAAGAAGTAAATCTATAGCCAAAGCCCGCCACTTTGTTAAAACTGGTACAAACAGAACATCTCACGTTTTGGAGCTGTCACTCCGTGGAGAGTCATTCACGTAAACGACAAGGTCCTCATGGGTTTGATGGCAACACAAACACCACTTGTGGCTCGATTAAGGAAGCAGTAATTAAACAGGGGGAACAGCATGCCGTCTCTCCAAGCTTATCTTCCCACTGGGCCTGGTCCTGCTGACTAGCAGGACCCAGTGTGCATAGAGGAACTGGCCCCAGGGCCTGTGCTCCTGTCCCGGGCACAGTTCACCTGGGTGAGGAGTGGATGGAGGAGAGTCATGGGGACACAGCCCATCTTTCACCATAGCCAGTGGAGTCAGTTGATAAAATTATGGTACATTAAGTGCATCTCCTTGGAAGGAAAGTTATGACCAACCTAGACAGCATATTCAAAAGCAGAGACATTACTTTGCCAACGAAGGTCCGTCTAGTCAAGGCTATGGTTTTTCCAGTGGTCATGTATGGATGTGAGAGTTGGACTGTGAAGAAGGCTGAGTGCCGAAGATTGATGCTTTTGAACTGTGGTGTTGGAGAAGACTCTTGAGAGTCCCTTGGACTGCAAGGAGATCCAACCAGTCCATTCTAAAGGAGATCAGTCCTGGGTGTTCATTGGAGGGACTGATGCTGAAGCTGAAACTCCAGTACTTTGGCCACCTGATGCAAAGAGTTGACTCATTGGAAAAGACCCTGATGCTGGGAGGGATTAGGGGCAGGAGGAGAAGGGAATGACAGAGGATGAGATGGCTGGATGGCATCACTGACTTGATGGACGTGAGTCTGAGTGAACTCCAGGAGTTGGTGATGGACAGGGAGGTCTGGCGTGCTGTGATTCATGGGGTCGCAAAGAGTCAGACATGACTGAGCGACTGAACTGAACTGAAGTGCGTCTCAGGGGGGATGCAATAGGGCCCTCTGGAGATTAGTCACAATTCCTTGGTTCTCAAATAATTATAGTCAATATTTTTATTTTTCCTTTGTTCTAAGAATAAGTATTGGAGCTTCCCCGGTAGAGATGTGGCTAAGACTAGTTGCTTCCAATGCAGGGGCCCAGGTCTGATCCGTGATCAAGGAACTAGATCCCGCATGCTGTAACTAAGACCTGATGCAACCAAATAGATAAATAAATAAATACATTAATAAAAAAAGGAATAAAGTCCTAACAGTTCTATGTTAGGAGACCCCACAGAGACTGAGCCAGACCTGTGTTTGAGTCTTCTGCAGAGGTATGGGTCAGTAGTGGCCTGCTGCAGGGGCAGGGGCTCTGGGTACAGCAACCTGGGTCAGACAGCCTGTGGTGTAAGCCCTCTTGGAGGAGGTCGCCACTAACCCCACCATAGAGCAGACGACCTATAAACTGCAGAACAATTATACCAAAGAAATTCTCACACTGTTAGAAAGTTCTAGGACCCACAGCAGATTTCCCAACCTAGGGATCTGGCAAAGGGACTGAGAACTCCTAGGGAATTTGATTTTGGAGATGAGTGGGATTTGATTACAGAACTTCCACAGGACTGGGGAAACAGACTCTTGGAGGACACAAACAAAACCTTGTGCGCACCAGGACCCAAGAGAATGGAGCAGTGACCCCACAAGAGACTGAGCCAGACCTGCCTGTGAGTGTCCAAAGTCTCCAGTGGAGGTGTGGGTCAGCTGTGGCCTGCTGCAGGGTCAGGGGCACTGAGTGCGGCAGTGCATGAGCAGGACTTTTGGAAGGAGGTTGCCGTTATCTTCATTACCTCCACCATAGTTTGGCCTCAGGCCAAACAACAGGGAGGGAACACAGCCCTGCCCATCAACAGAAAATTGTATTAAAGATTTACTGAACATGGGCCAAAGCCTTTGACTGTGGATCATCATGAATTGTGGAAAATTCTTCAAGAGATAGGAATACCAGACCTCCTGACCTGCCTCCTGAAGGAACAGTTTGAACTGGACATGGAACAACAGACTGGTTCCAAATCAGGAAAGGAGTTTGGTAAGGCTGTATATTGTCACTCTGCTTATTTAACTTATACACAGAGTACATCATGCAAACTGCCTGGTTGGAGGAAGCTGGAATCAAGATTGCTGGGAGAAATATCAATAACCTCAGATATGCAGATGACACCACCCTTATGGCAGAAAGAGAATCAGAATTAAAGAGCCTCTTGATGACAGTGAAAGAGGAGAGTGAAAAAGCTGGCTTAAAGCGCAACATTCAGAAAACTAAGACTATGGCATCCAGTCCCATCAGTTCAGTTCAGTTCAATTCAGTTCAGTCACTCAGTCGTGTCCGACTCTTTGCCACCCCATGAATCGAAGCACGCCAGGCCTCCCTGTCCATCACCAACTCCCGGAGTTCACTCAGACTCACGTTCATTAACTCCGTGATGCCACCCAGCCATCTCATCCTCGGTCATCCCCTTCTCCTCCTGCCCCCAATCCCTCCCAGCATCAGGGTCTTTTCCAATGAGTCAACTCTTCACATGAGGTGGCCAAAGTACTGGAGCTTCAGTTTTAGCATCATTCCTTCCAAAGAAATCCCAGGGTTGATCTCCTTCAGAATGGATTGGTTGGATCTCCTTGCAGTCCAAGGGACTCTCAAGAGTCTTCTCCAACACCACATTTCTCCTCCTGCCCCCAATCCCTCCCAGCATCAGGGTCTTTTCCAATGAGTCAACTCTTCGCATAAGGTGCCCAAAGTACTGGAGCTTCAGTTTTAGCATCATTCCTTCCAAAGAAATCCCAGGGTTGATCTCCTTCAGAATGGACTGGTTGGATCTCCTTGCAGTCCAAGGGACTCTCAAGAGTCTTCTCCAACACCACAGTTCAAAAGCATCAATTCTTCGGCGCTCAGCCTTCTTCACAGTCCAACTCTCACATCCATACATGACCACAGGAAAAACCATAGCCTTGACTAGACGGACCTTAGTTGGCAAAGTAATGTCTCTGCTTTTGAATATACTATCTAGGTTGGTCATAACTTTTCTTCCAAGGAGTAAGCGTCTTTTAATTTCATGGCTGCAGTCACCATCTGCAGTGATTTTGGAGCCCAAAAAAATAAAGTCTGACACTGTTTCTACTGTTTCCCCATCTATTTCCCATGAAGTGATGGGGCCAGATGCCATGATCTTCATTTTCTGAATGTTGAGCTTTAAGCCAACTTTCACTCTCCTCTTTCACTTTCAACAAGAGGCTTTTTAGCGTCCTCCTCACTTTCTGCCATAAGGGTGGTGTCATCTGCATATCTGAGATTATTGATATTTCTCCCAGCAATCTTGATTCCAGCTTGTGTTTCTTCCAGTCCAGCATTTCTCATGATGTACTCTGCATATAAGTTAAATAAGCAAGGTGACAACATACAGCCTTGACGTACTCCTTTTCCTATTTGGAACCAGTCTGTCGTTACATGTCCAGTTCTAACTGTTGCTTCCTGACCTGCATACAGATTTCTCAAGAAGCAGGTCAGGTGGTTTGGTACTCCCATCTCTTGAAGAATTTTCCACAGTTTATTGTGATCCACACAGTCAAAGGCTTTGGCATAGTCAATAAAGCAGAAATAGATGTTTTTCTGGAACTCTTCTACTTTTTCCATGGTCCAGCAGATGTTGGCAATTTGATCTCTGGTTCCTCTGCCTTTTCTAAAACCAGCTTGAACATCAGGGAGTTCACGGTTCACATATTGCTGAAGTCTGGCTTGGAGAATTTTGAACAGTACTTTACTAGCATGTGAGATGAGTGCAATTGTGCGGTAGTTTGAGCATTCTTTGGCATTGCCTTTCTTTGGAATTGGAATGAAAACTGACCTTTTCTAGTCCTGTGGCCACTGCTGAGTTTTCCAGATTTGCTGGCATATTGAGTGCAGCACTTTCACAGCATCATCTTTCAGGATTTGAAACAGCTCAACTGGAATTCCATCACCTCCACTAGCTTTGTTCGTAGTGATGTTTTCTAAGGCCCACTTGACTTCACATTCCAAGATGTCTGGCTCTAGATTAGTCATCACATCATCATGATTATCTGGGTCGTGAAGATCTTTTTTGTACAGTTCTTCCGTGTATTCTTGCCACCTCTTCTTAATATCTTCTGCTTCTGTTAGGTCCAGACCAGCAACCCAGAGATAGCACAGTGAAAAGAGAGAAAGACCCTGGCATATGACGTCATGTGGACCCTGGACCGCCTGTCTCAAAAGTGTTTTACCTGAAACAAATAAATCCCTTATTTGCCTAAGTCCCTAAGAGTTAGGTTTTTATTACTTCTAGACAAACACAGTGATGATTGGTAACCTGCTCTGCTCCCTCAACTAGGCACAAGAGATGGATCGGCCACCTACTGCATAATTGCACAGACAAATGTCCAACTGGAATGCAGGGACCTCTAATTTTTTAATATGATTTTAAGTGTAAAAGCATTCCCTCTCTACACAGCACTTCCTTCTAAGTCAAAACTCATGATCTTCCTCTTTCTTGGAGTTCTAACTTTATTCTAACTCTGTCTTTAGACAGAGACTAGTGGGAGAGGGTATTAATTGTGGTAGGATTTATTATGCAATTTCTACACCATTAAAAATGGATTCTCTAATACTGAAGAACAAAAAATACAACACATTGCATCTAAAGAAAGGCTATTGTGTAATCATAGTTTAGACTACTGATGATCTGTCTGCTCTAGCAGTGATCTTTTTAACATACAAACCAGTTGACTCCTCTACTCAAAATCTGCCTGCAGTCGGTTGTACTACTTTCTTGCCCATTCACACTGGGCTTGGTTGAATGACTTGCTTTGGCCAGTGGAATGTAAGCAGATATGATGTGAGCAGAGGTTTTAAGTGTGCTTCTTTAAAAATATATATATTTCTTTTAATAGGAATATAATTGCTTTACAATATTGTGTTGGTTTCTGCCATATATTAACATGAATCAGCCATAGGTATAGTATGTCCTCTCCCTCTTGGGCCTCCTTCCCACCTCCCACCCCAACCCATCCCTCCAGGTTATCACAGAGCACCAGATTTGAGCTCCCTTAAGCATGC
This sequence comes from Aepyceros melampus, assembly GCA_006408695.1. Classification (NCBI taxonomy): domain Eukaryota; kingdom Metazoa; phylum Chordata; class Mammalia; order Artiodactyla; family Bovidae; genus Aepyceros; species Aepyceros melampus. The sequence goes on from SJXQ01005823.1 coordinate 605,965, forward strand.
TTCTTGGTTTGGCTTTTTTTTTCTTGCCTTCCTACTAGCTGTCACAAGACCATGCTCTGGCAGCTACTGTCTCAAAACCAAGAAGCAACTGAAGCAGTCAGTGATCCAATCTGCTGCTTGAAGCAGAGCCTCTACAACAGATCCACAGATATAAGAGTGAAAATTAAAGTTTGTTCTATAGACGATTGAAAAGTTGGGATTGCTTGTTACGCAGCAGTGATAGCTGACCAATATACTTCCAGTGGCTTTCCAGCTCACTCAGAGTAAAATGTCAAAGTCATCCAAGTGACTTAAAAATATCCTTATATTCTAAATCCTTTTACTGCTCTGACTCATCTTCAGCTACTTACCTCCTTTCTTACTCTGCTCCAGATATGCCAGACTCTGTTTCTCCTTTAATATCCCAGACATGTTTCTCCGTCTGGACTTTGTACCTGCTGCTCCTCCTGCCTGGAACTCTCTTCATTCCTGCCTGGTTCATTTGCTAATTCCTCCCAGATCTGTGAGGAGTTCATCTCTGTGCGGACTTATCTGGCCACCTGATTTCTGATTTTAAACTGCATTCCCCAGTGTACGCCTTTGCCCCTTCCTTGCTTCACTTCTCTGCGTGGTGCTTATCAGCCATCTGTCCTCTTCTCGCCACTCTGTTTTATGCACTGCAATGCTCCCAGAATCAAGTTAGAGCAGTGCCTGGTACTTAGTAGGCATTTTATAATTATTCACAAATGAACAAACAATAAAAAATAAATAAAACAAAATCTAAAACTAAAAATACACGAATACAATTTTACTACTTAGTAAAATAAATATTAAATTTTCGTTATATAAATAAAAACATATAGATGATATTTAATGAAGGGAGAAATCTACACGGTTAAGGAAAAGAAACACAGATGATCCTCATGTGTAATTAAAGGATGAGGAATCAGTATCACAGAAAACTCCTCCTTCTCCTTTAAAATAAGCTAATGTTTTGAGGAAGCATAAAATTCCTGTCGGTAAGAATTCTCTTTTGCTGGCACAGGTATCCTCATACCCTGAATGTGGAAACTTAGTGATTCATTTCTAGGGGTAAGCAATCAAATATCTTTATAGTTCACATTTATGGTTCAGTAATTTCCTATCTAGGAATCTTTCCCAAAGAAGAAATTACTGCTTACGGCAAGGAATTTTATACCAGAAAGTTCCTTATAGCATTATTGTGGTGACACAAATTTAGAAACGACCTAAGCAATCTATAATGGAAGAACAGTTAATGATTCATAGTATGAAGATCCCTGGAGGAGGAAATGGCAACCCACTCCCGTATTCTTCCCTAGGAAATTCCATGGACAGAGGAACCTGGGGGACTATCGTCCATGGGGTCACAAAACAGTCAGACACAATTCAGCTATTAAACAACATGTTTATAGTTTAGTATACAACGTTTGCAAATACTATTTAATGATATGAGAAATTGCTCACACATGATATTAAGTGAAAAAGGCAAAACACAAAGCTACATACTTAGAATAACACCAATTATGTAAAGAGAAGAATACATATGAGAGTGGAAAGTCTAGAAGGAAATTAGTATATGAAAATTTCAGCCCTGGTTATCTCTGTGACATGGAATTCTGAATGATTTTTACCTTTTTGTAGACCTTCCAGCATTTTTAAGACTTTCTAGGATGATCACATATTGCTTTTACAAATAGATTTCTTTTAACATAAAAGGAAATAAGATGCAAATTTGAAACCAACCTCTCTGGTAACAGAAAGTCCACCCACAGTTCAAGGAAATGATGCTGCAGAATGCCAGAGCCTTTCTTGCCCATATTTGGGAAGGAAAACACTTGAATCCGAAGATGGTCCAAGCAAGAGAGATGGAGAGAGAATGAAATAAAGCCTCTCTTGGCTTCCATTTTCTTGTGTTTCACACAGCACTGTTTTTTTCCTCCACTAGTTTATGTCTCTTCAAGACAGAGACCATAGCTTTTCTTTAAAGTTTCCTACAGATCCAACCTGGAGTAAAAAAAAAAAAAAAAGGCAACCCACTCCAGTATTCTTGCCTGGAAAACTCCATGGGCAGAAGAGCCTGGGCAGGCTACAGTCACGGGGTCACAAAGAGTCGGACACGGCTGAGGGGCTGAGCACAGCACAGATCCAGCCTAGGCGTGGCATGCTGCGTGGGGAACACGTGAAATGAAGGAAACAGAGCACTGGGGGTCCGCAGAATGGACATACAGAAAGACGGGCGGTCAGGCCAAGGAGAAGAAGAAATAGAAGACACAAAGGAAGAAAGGGCCCAAGAGAATGGAGGGAGAGACAGGCCGGTGAGGATGGGGGTAAAGACAGGTGGGGACAGGATCTTCTGTGAGGACCGCATTCTAGCTCATCTTCTCGGAAGGCTCTGAGCTAAACCACATCTAGAGTTGACCCCAAGGGGAGGTTCTCGCTGGGTTTTCATCAGCCCCAGGTGGTTCCTGAGAAGACCACGACTAGCCACTGCTGGAGTTCCCGACCTTGCAGCCCAGCCTGCTCAGTGGCTGGCTCACAACCAGCACCGAGTGACTCACCAGCCACGGGACAATTTGGAAAAACACAGAGATACCAAAGGCTCCCTTGGGGGTCACTTGCAGCATCCAAGGTACATTACGGCACCACCTTGGTTAAGAAAGGTGGGGAAGTGGATACAGAGGTGGCAAAAGATGATCAATGATAAAGCGGGGACATATGTTGGAAAAGTAGGTCACCCCCAAATGGCAATCTCAGTGTCTCTAGCCCCCTACAAAGTACAATCCAATATGAGCTTCCTGGCTGTGGATTTGGCAGGGTCGGGGGCAGGGGGTCACTTAACCTGTCTGAGATTCACTTCCTAATTTCACCTGTTGAATCTGCGAATTAGAGTTCATTTAAGGTGTCTAGGACAAACTAGAAACTCAGAAACGGTTGTTGTTGTTACTAAGGTGCTATGTTAATTGCTAAAGGGTACAAAGATGAGTAAGATATTTCCTTCTTTTAAAATCTGTAATGCAAAGCATAAAATAAATAAGCTACAAGGATATACTGTACAACATAGAGAATATAGCCAACATTTCACAATACCTGTCAGTGGAATATGACCTTTAAAGTTGTGAATCACAGTGTTGTACATCTGAAACTTATAATATTATACATCAACTATGTAGCAATTAAAACTAAATAAATAAAAAATATAATCCAAAGAGAAAGAATAAGACAGATGCACAGTAAGTATCACATAGATAAGGTTATAAGACAGGTGTACATTCCTGTGCAAACCCGGAAGGGGAAAGGTCACAGCCCTTGGTGATTGAGGTGGGGAGGGAGTTGGTGGGAACTGATGCCCTCCCAGATGAGGTAGGATTCGAAAGGGGCAGGTATATGACGCACGGAGCCAAGTGTTCAGGCAGAAGGAGCAGAAGCAGCAAGAGACCCAAGGCAGGATGATGGAGGCCCGGTGAGAAACTGCAAGGCATAAAGTTCAAGTACGGGAAGGGCAGAGATGCGATTAGGTGTGTGTTCTGGGGCCAGGCTGTGGAAAGCTCAGATGCCAGGCCAAGGAGTTTGCGCTTAATTCAGTGGTCAGTGGGGACTCATTGGAGGCTGTGGAGCGGGAAAGTTGCTTTCCTTACAGCTGTGCCAGGCTAAATTAAGCATAAACAGTACTTTATAATTGGAAAGGGAAGGCCCAGAAATAGCTCTTGACTCAGAAACAGGCAGAGGGAAAGGTAATGAGAAGCATGGCTCTGATCAAAGCAGAGAGGTTAATTAAATTTTTAATTATTGTGAAAGGCCATTAAAAAACCCTAGTTCACTAGGAATAACTGCTATAGAGGGGCTTGAAACAATAAACCTCCTCTTAACCCTTGGAGAACTGCGACATAGGAGGCCCTTTGCTTTTCCATGGAGGGAAAGTGTTTGAAATACTAAGGAAATGGTAAGTAGGCATGCACACATGTTATCTGTAAGTCACACCCCCAAAATATCCATGCGTCCATGCACAGGACTCGCCAAAAGGAATCTACACAGTAGATGATGGCTCTCTAATTTGACCCTGAATCCATACAGCAGGTGCTGAGATAACCTGTTCTGTTATTGCCAAGGTTCCCCATGAATTGCTTAAACTGTATTCCTATTAGGAAATATTTCACCATAGCCTACCAGGCTTCTCCGTCCATGCGATTTTCCAGGCAAAAATACTGGAGTGGGTTGCCATTGCATTACTTGAATAATTAGTAATTTATCAATAGGTCATTTGTACCTTAACCACTGGGGATTAGCAGACAGCTGAATATGGACATCTTTCGTGGAACTGACCCCAAACGCCTTCATCACATTGACTACCCTTGTGTATGCAGCATGGTCATCAGTGTGGAAAAAAACAGTGCTATCATCTTGCTGCTACTGCTGCTGCTAAGTTGCTTCAGTCGTGTCCGACTCTGTGCGACCCCATAGACGGCAGCCCACCAGGCTCCCCCGTCCCTGGGATTCTCCAGGCAAGAACACTGGAGTGGGTTGCCATTTCCTTCTCCAATGCACGAAAGTGAAAAATGAAAGTGAAGTCACTGAGTCATGTTCGACTCCTTGCAACCCTATGGACTGCAGCCTACCAGGCTCCTCCGTCCATGGGATTTTCCAGGCAAGAGTACTGGAGTGGGGTGCCACTGCCTTCTCCGGTTATCACCTTAGGATTGTATATTACTTTGTGGCTGACAAAATATCTTCACATCTCTTGTCTCATGAGAGATACAGTTTCTATTCTCTTTAAGCAGCTGAGAACCCTATGGCTCAGAATGAATAAGAAGTGCACCCAAGTATACACTGTTAACCACGAAAGGCCAGAACCTAGGTCTTCTAACTTCTAGCTCAGTGTTCTCTCACCTGTGCCAAACTGTGTGCAGATCTAATTCATGGTCCAAGTCCAACCAGCAGCCTGGCTGGTAAGAGAAAGTGAACAAGGAAACAAAGGGAAAACAAAGACGCACCAGACTTTGTGGTGACGGTGAGAATTTAAGAAGAGCCAGGAAGGCTTCTTGGAGGAGTTCCACTGCTCTAACAGAAACCTCCACTTTAAAAAGCTTAAACTAGACAGAAGCTATTTCCCCCTCACGTGTCTAAGTGCCAGCATCCAGGGCTGCCCGGTCGCAGAGCCTAGATGACGGCTCCATGCTGTGGGGGATGCAGACGCCCCCCCCCCCCCTGTGTTCTGCCCTCTCAATGCACATCCATCCAGTGCAGACAGCTCACACACTCTCCACATCGCAGCCACAGGAAGGGCGAGGAGGCGCATGGCTTTCCCTTTTAGAAGATGATCCACGGCTTGCACACACTTGTTCGTGAATACTCTTGCTCTTTGACCCAGCGCCGCTACAAATGAGCCTGAGACATGCAGTCTTTGTTCCGGGTGGCCACTTCCCCAGCTAAATTCCTAAGATTGTGGAGGAGGAGAGACCGAAGGTTGGGGAATAACCAGCAGTCTTCATCATAAGCAGGAGGCTGCCCAGGGGTTTGGAAGAGGAGTGGGTGGGTGCGGGGCTGGAGGCACAGGGCTGGCAATGCAGGTGGGTAAAGGTGGGGAAAGACAGCATCCTGAGCAGGCAGATCTGGGAGATGCATTCAGGACACAAGGAAGAAATGAACCTGTGGTCGGGAGTGGCAACTGCCGTAGGAAGAGAAAATCAGATGTGTTACTGGAGCCAGGTGGACAATTGACTTTGAAAGTCAAGCAGAAAGGCTAGATTTTAGCTCCTGTAGGTTCTCAGGGAAACAGAGCCTAAGAATAACTTGTTGGTCAGGACCGCATAGGATGGGTTAGCTGGGTTAGTCTGCAAGCCAGGAAGACACATTAGGAGGCTCTGTCAACAATCTGCCCATATTCATAAAAGACTTGCCCGACGCAGCAGCCCAGGCTCCAGAGATGGGGTCGTGTGAAAGGCATTTTCCTGGGCTTGGTCTCCGGTGGGCTGTGCGGGGAAGAGTCAGAGATGACTCAGAAGCTTCTCTCATGGGAGGCTGTCTCCCCCACATATGCTCTTTGGGGCTCCCGGGTACACATTCCTCCTTCCTGCTTGTGCTTGGAGCACACGATGCTGAAACTGCATTCAACATGTTATCTGTAAAACAGAAGCTTCACGTGGACCCAGAGCCTAGGACACAGTAAATGCTTGGTAAATATCTGTTGAATAAATGGCTGAATAAATAAATGAAAAAGTCAACAAAATGTAGGCACAGCTAGCAATGACTTTAAATGGAATGGTGACAGATGGTAATTAGACTTATCACAGTGATCATCTTATAATGTATATAATGTCACTATACTGTGAAACTACTAAAACACAGTATGTCAATTATACTTCGATTTTTTTAAAATATAGGTACAGACCACACTGGGGGTTCCCAGGTGGCACTAATGGTAAAGAACCCACCTGCCAATGCAGGAGATACAAGAGACTAGGGTTCTATCACTTGGTGGGGCAGATCCCCTGGAGGAGGGTATGGAAATCCACTCCAGTATTCTGGCCTGGAGAATCCCATGGACAGAGGAGCCTGCTGGGCTACAGACTACAGAGTTTCAAAGAATCAGAGACAACTGAGCAACTTTGCATGCACAGACCACACTGGGTTCTGTGTCCAGAGAGGTCATGAAAATCTTCTGGGAAAAGTCACCTAACACATGTGCAGGATTTTACATAGAAGAGATTTAGATGGAGTGTTTTCTGCAAACTGTCATAGCAACAGTGGCAATTTGTGACATTGTTGAGTGAAGTGGGAAGATTAAAACATTCTCTTAGTCAAACTATTTCTTAAGATCAAGCCCAGAGGACAAAATGCAGACTTATGCCTGATTATCTATATTTTCATCCCGGTTTCCTTTCCTTTAAGAGCTCAGATCTTCTGAACTAGCTAGATGTGGGTAGTTCATTCAACCACTATTTATGGTTCTTTCTTGTATTCTTCAACTTCCATCCCATGAATGAATCAAAAGGAGGTTGCCTTGACAACATTCACCTCTCTCTAATTAAGCACCCTGAACAGCCTCCAATGCTTCTTTGAGATAAAAGCCTCTACAACTCCGGGATTCATGACCTCAGACAACACACAGAGGTTAACCTGAACTGGGCCACTCCAGAAAAAAATGCCTATGAAACCCTTCTCCCTGTGTTCCAGCTCCTGCAGCCCCTCACACTGGCCAGTTAGCAGGAGATGCAATCCCACAAACAGAAACCACACTAAGAGGCTCTCTTCCCCCGGCCTTATGGACTGTACATTTCCCCCCACCCCCCACCCCCCACCAGTTAATGAAGACATTGTGTGACTGGGTGACAGACCATCAGATCCTTTCTGTGCCACTGTACCTGGGCAGCATCTTATTGAATGAAGCAGACAGCTGTTCTATCATAGATCTTGGATAGTCCGTTCTGGCCCAAGACAGAAGGAGAAAACTCCCATCAGGGCCACGTGTACACCCTGAGCTCTGAATCCAAGATTACAACTAAAACATCCAAATCAAACCCCAACCTTACGCTTCTTAGAAGTCCACAAGATGAACCCAAGTAACACCTGTATATTTACTACAATAATTAATCCAGAATAAAACTGGATGAAGGGTTTCCCTGGTGGCTCGATGGTAAAGAATCTGCCTGCCAATACAGGAGACACAGGTTCGATCCCTGCTCCGAGAAGATCCCACATGCCGTGGAGCAACTGTGTGCCACAACTACTGAACTTGTGCCCTAGCGCCTATACTCTGAAAGTACTGAGCCCACACGTCCTACAGCCAGCACTCTGCAGGAAGAGAAGCGGCCACAATCAGAAGCCTGCACACTGCAACTAGAGACTAGCTCCTGCTCGCTGCAAGTAGAGAAAAGCCCACGCAGCAATGAAGATGCAGCACAGCCAACATAAAAATCAATATATAAAATTTTAAAATTATTTAAAATATGCTTGTTTAAAAAAAAAACCTGGATGAAAATATTCTCTGAACCAAACTAATAGCTTATTCTGTTCAAATATTCCAAAGACTTAAAAGATGGAGCCATCGCATAAATATTGCCAATATTTCCTAGAGTGGCAGAGCCACTTTTCAGCAGCATTGATTGAACTGGGGACGTGGGGGTATGTGAAAATGTTAAGCCATTATCGTCATTGTTCTGAATGTATTTATTCTGCGGTAAGTACATCTCAAGCCCTGCACTAAGCATTTCTCATGCACAGTTTGGTTTAACTCTCATAACCAGCTAGGTAGTCTTCTCCATATGATAGAAGAAGAAATGGTTAAAGAACCTGTGTCAATTTCTCCAGGTCCTACAGTCAGCCAGGTAAGGGTGTGAACCTGAATTATTTCAACTTCCAGTCGTCCCCTCCTAGGTGAAAGGAAGAGAGAGACAGAGATGGAGAGAGACAGAGAGACAAAGAAGATGAGGGGAAAGAGGGCAGAGGGAGAGAGGAAGGGGAAGGAGAGGAAGGAGGGGAACCTCCCTGGTGGTCCCACAATTAAGATTCCCGAGCTTCCACTGCAGGAGGCATGACTTCAATCCCTGGTCAGGGAACTAAGATCCTGCATGCCATGCTGCGGGCAGCCATATATAAATAAGTAAATGCAAGGAGGGAGAAACAGGTGGAAAAATAAGGGTAGGACAGGAGCGAGGCCAAACATCATCTCGAAATCTAAATTGCTTATCTTACTGAGACAGTGATCTGGCTAATTCAGAAGCAAGAAGGATGCGTCTGGCTACTTATCGGCATGGGTGGTTTGGGAATAAAGATAAAGACGTGGGTATCAAAGACAGGTCTTCCTTACCCACGTCTTCTGTCCTAGCCTTTAGGATCCCTTTGGGTTAAGGCTCACCAGGGATGCCACTTTGCCTTTTGAAATTCTAAGCTGAAGTCCATGTAATCCTCACTTCGGAGAGGACTGTGGAAAGGTATTGAACACTACGGTTCCCGGAGTGAGCTTATAGATTTTTCAGAACAGCAAAACAGCATGAAGGCACAAGCCATGGGATGTCAGTCCTGGACAAGAGCAGCAGGTACCTCAAATAGGACATGTATATCAAAGGAGTTTAATTCTCGGTTTAGCTCTGACTTCTTTAGAATGAAAAGATGAGGTATGCGTGGGCTGGCAGGAGGCTGGCAGGCAGGATGCCTCTGCTTTTATACTTGTAAGACTTAGTTTTCTGTTTTATTCAGATACGTCTTACACCGAAAAGTTCTCACAGCTGTTAGGGGCTGGCAAACCCTCCAAAACACGTATTTCAGCACTGAAAGAGTAATATCTGAATTTAGACCAATTCCATCTAGAAATATACCTCTGGAAGCCCTACCAACTGGTTTGGGCTCATGGAACTCTCAGAGAAAAACACTAAAATTCTTTCCCTCACCTGACAAAAGAAGACCGAGGAAAGAGATTTAATTTTTTTTAAGGTGAAATCAATGGAATATGTCACATGTTTGAAAGTACTGAGAGATGTGCAGCTGGAGGGGAGTCAGGTTGACTGAGCAATAAGTCACAGAATGTCAAGTGCAGACGCACACAAACACACATGAGCACCCAAGCTAATTACTAACTCCGAGAAAGTAGAAAATTGTGCGTCAAAGGAAAGTAATCATAGTTAACCCCATGGCTGAGTTGCGCAGAGCATTTACATATTCATAAAATGAAGACAACTATTATACCAGTCAAAATTACAATATAACCATATTGAAAGTATGGAGGTCTGGGAAAGTGTGTGTCTTGTGTTGGTATGTCTTGAGGGTAAATCAATTTGCAGAAGAAGTCCTGATAAATTATGTAGCCGGATGAGCATATGAGATCTATGAGATAAACACTGAGATAATATATGGATGCTAATACTGAAACACATCCACTAAGAGAGCAGAAAATGGCTACTCTGGAGAAGGGAATATTTGAGAAGAGTGGGGATGGACATTTTTCCCAACAAACCTTGGAAGATAATTTGACTTATCAAACTATGTGTATTACTCTGACAGAAGAAAAAAGTAACTTTTAAAAATCATTCACATATCATGGCAGTATACACAATTCAGAGCTCAACGTGCTGAGTTCTTTAGGAGCTCAGTACATGTGAACAATTCCTCCTAACCATGGGAGTGTTAAACAGCTTTAAAATGGAACCAATGACAAGAGACTCCATGACTTCGACTGTGACAGCCTCACAAGAAAGCTCTCAAAAGAGCCCAAATCCGCTGACAGGACTTTCTCTCTGCCATGCCCCACAGGAGGCCCTGAAAACACAGCAGCCAGCAAATCAGTCTGTGTGTGTTAGTCGCTAGCTTGACATGTTCCTTGTCCCTGGGATTCTCCAGGCAAGAATACTGGAGTGGGTTGCCATTCCCTTCTCCAGCAGATCTTCCCAACCCAGGGGTCAAACCCAGTCTTTTGCACTGCAGGCAGATTCTTTAACATCTGAGCCAGGGGAATTCCCAGGTGTTTTTTTTTTTTCTTCTCAGGGTTTAGGCTATCAGAAAAGATGGAGGAACCAAGAGTTACCTGCATTTGGTGCTATGTTGGGGAAAGGACCAAGTGTAATAAAGGAAGGTCTCTATTCAGATTTGAGGTTGATCAAGGAGGCTTCCCAGTAAAAGGGGGTCACTTTGGAGACAGTCCAGCAATTATATCTACTTTTCTTTTCATCGAGGCTACCTACCCACCTCTTAGGTAGTCACTGTGACAAGATATAAAATAGAAAGTGATATTCACCCTCAAAGGACACCCCCTGACTCCAGTTAAAGAAGTTACCAAGTTCCAAGATCAAATGTCCTTACCAGGGACAGACTGGAGATGAGAAGAGAGTCCAAGAAAATCACAGACAGAGGAAACACGTAAACAAGGAACCTCTGGACGTTAAAGGGTCCCTGACATTCAGAAGCACCATACAAACAAATCAGCCCATTTGGCATTGAACTGACGTGGTTTATTTCTCCAGGGATTTGCTCATTTCCAGTAGCACGGCCCTCACGTCATCATCTAGGAAAAGGTCAATGTGTAAATCCATCTTGTTGATAAAATACCCCAGTTGCATCGGATATGAGCATCCAGACCACATGCACTACAGCCCCCCTATTGCCCTGCAAGTCTCAGGGGTCAGCATTCCAAGCAAAGGTCATCTGAGCTTTGGAAAAACCAAGTTCCTCAGAAAACCTTGGTCATTCCCCAGGAGTGCATTCATTATGTAATTGACACTGAATTATCTGAATTCCCCAAAACTAACCTCTGAGCAAAGAAGGAAGAGCGACAGAAGCAACTGGAAATTGTGGTCCAGTAAGTGAGAGGTGATTCAGGGTAGGTCCATGGAAATTTGGATAGTGCAGGTGGCCAATATTTTCCCAATTGGTTATAGCAGGTTGGTTTAATGAAAATGTACTAAAACCTCCCTTTTGTGACTTTTTTCCAAGCCAATCTCATTCTAAATGTCAGAGAGCTTTTTTCAATCTATACGCTTGCTTGCTCGCTTGTCTGTTTTTAACCAGAGACCAAAACTGATGGAAATATCTGTTTGATTCACTTCAGAGGATATTTTGGTGTTCAAATTAAATACTTTTCAAAAATATAAAAAACCAGTCTAGTTTTAACTAGTCTTTCAAAAAGTGGCTTGCTTTATTTTTAAAAATACACATTTGGTTCTTGGTTTCTAAGTTCAGATCTTTTTTTTTTTTTTTTAACGTAATTTGGGAGCTGAGCCCTGGGTTCAGTTTATTCTAGGTTTTGGCACCCGGGTTTGGTTTGAGTCCTGGCTGGCGCTGACAAGGCAGCTTGCTTAGCTTGGTTCCGCAAATTCTTGGCAGTGGAAGGCAGGACAGGTGCTGTGCTTTTAAACTGGCTGTGGTTAGGCAAGAAGCCTGACAAGTCCACAAAATGCTGGAGCTGGAAGGGCCCTCAGTGGACAGGTAGCCTGGTGCTTGCATGCAGAGAGGAGCTGACCACGGACAGGAAACTCACTCAAAGGGGCACCATGAGCAGGGCAGAGTGGACAGCTGCCAGTTTGACTTCTTGATTCCCCCCTGAGCTATTTTTTTAATTTAATTTTTATTTTTTAATTGGATGATGATTGCTTTATAATCTTGTGTTGATTTCTGCCATAAAAAACTCAAATCAGTCATAATTATATATATACACAACCCAGCTATTTAGAAAACCCCTTCAGATGGCCAAGCTTTAGGGTAATACTAAAGAGGATTGATTGGAAAAGCAACATTTCAAAGTGTTTCTTTTCCATTAGATCTTTGATGTGACATTCCAGGGACTAAAGCAAAACCTTGAAAAAGCCACTCTCCAGCCCCTACCCCCAACTTCGCATTCCCCAAGCCTGTGCCAGGGCTCAGACTGGAGCTGGGGTCACATCTCCAGAGCCCTGCACAGTGATTCAGGCAAATGGTGGGTGGATAGAGGGGCCAGGAGGTATTTTATTTATTTTTTTT
>SJXQ01005824.1:0-15405 GCA_006408695.1 Aepyceros melampus
AAATTGCCCTGTTCCCTTACTTCTCTATTTCATTAACAGTATCATTTTTCTACCAATTAACCAAGACTAATATTTTAGTTTCTTTTTTAATTGGGGTATAGTTGCTTGACAATATTGTGTTAGTTTCTGCTATACAACAAAATGAATCAGCTATATATATATATGCACCAATTATTTTTTGACTCCTCCGTTACCCTGTTGTATCCAACCAGCGTCCTAATCCCTGAAAGCTGATTTGTTCACATCTTTCTCAACTATCCCAACCACTGCTATTTTGCTCAAGACTGTTAGCATTTCTCATCTGAAATACTCCTACCATTCTTCTAACTGGCCCTCCCAGGACATGTTTTATTCTTTCTCACTTTTAAGCCTCTGCCTTCACCATATTCACTGGCTACAATGCTGTCCTTCTCCTCTCTAGCCAACTATCTGAACACTACACAGAAAAACAACCATTTAAGGCTCCCAGTGCTAGGGATACAAAGACATGATCCCAAGGCTGAAGAAATTATCAGCCTAGAGGCTGACAACCAGCACTGGGCTTAGGATATAAGCGACACGTGTGCACATTCCTAAGAGGGCACCTAAAGACCTGCCCAGGGGAGCTGGGAGAGGCTCGCTTTATTGAGGAAATATTTGAGCAATGCTTTGGGGAAATGCCTAAGAAAAGGTTTCTAGGTAGTAACTGGGAAGAAGAATATGTTTCCAGGTAAAGAGAAAGGGTTAGTAATCCTTTATGTATCTCAGATGCTTTTGGTATTCTGATAAAACATATGGACCCATTACCAGAATAATATTTTTATAACAACTTTTTTGGAATATAATTCGCATACATAAGTTCACCTTTTTTTTCTGGCCACACTGTGCGGCTTGTGGGATCTTAGCTCACCATCCAGGGAATGAACCTCAGCAATGAAAGTGCAGACTCCTAACCATTGGACCACCAGGGAATTCCCAAGTTCACCCTTTTAAAGTATACATTTCAGTGTTTTTGCTTTTTGTACTTCACAAAGTTGTGTGGCTATAACCATTACCTAATTTTACAACATTTTTATTACAGAGTAATATTTTAAAATTCATTAAATGAAATAGGATAGTAAAACCAATTATATGGAAATACAGTAATCAAAATATTTTTAAAACTGAGGATAACTTATGTGCCTCATTAAAACATTAAATAAAAAGATATAGCAGAGTATGCAGCAACTACTATAGCTTCAAAGTATGCCAAAGTATCATGTGTATAAACAATATTCAAGTTGCCTCCAACAACTATAATGTGATATGAAAATATATTGCTTTCCATTGGTGATCAAGTCACAAGTATTGAAAATACTACTGTGGATTGTCACCTTATTCATAATGGAAGGAAATGTTAATTTTCAGTAGGCAATTAGTGAAAATAAAGATGTAATATTATGGTTAACAGAGATGGGGTGCGGTGAGGGGGAATTGATGAAGGTAGTCAAAAGGTATAAAGCTTCAGTTATAAGACAAATAAGTACTAGGGGTGTCAGGCACAACATGATAAATATATTAACACTGCTCTATGTTACATACGAAAATTATTACGAGAGTGAATCCTAAGAGTTCTCATCACAGGAAAGATATTTTCTTCTCTTTCTTTAATTTTATCATCTCATTCATATGACATGATATTCACTTAACTTACTGTCATAATCATTTCATGATATATATAACTCAAATCATTATGTGTTATGCTGTGTACCTTAAATTTACACATTGCTGTCTGTCAATTATATCTCATAAAACTAGCAGGAAAAAAACGGGATGTGATATCGTCCCATCCAAGTTTATGAATGCTTTAATGCAGAGGAATCCATTTCACAGACAAAAGTAGGAGACCGTTTTAGGAGGCTAATGACCATCCAGCAGATGATGAGAGCTGGAAAGCAGGCAAGACTGCATGAAGGAGAAAAGGGTGACAGACTTGTGAACTAGTTCAGAGGTAGAATCTAAACCAATCAGATGTGGAGGGTAAAGAAAAGATTGCAAAGGACAAGATTTCTAGTATAGCTGAGTGGATGGATAAAAACAAATGTTCTAGTTTCCAAAACCTGATATGAAATCTATTCTAATTAAGGTTACTTAATTCATAAATGAATTTTATAAAACAATGGTGGTATCATAGCAAAGATAATGAACATAAAAGAAAAGAACAAATATCATGAAAGATGAATGAGAAAGAGAGGAAGAGAGAAGATAAGACCAATTACATTATAGCAAAACCCAACTCCAAATATCTCCTTCTACAGCTCCCGTTTAGTCACCAGGTGTTCTGATTCCACTTTCACAATTTTCCAGCACATTTGGACTCAGAAGAGCTGGGTTCAATTCTGACTTTGTCAATAATGACTCTTCTGAACTTGTACATAACTTTTCTGGGCTTTATTCTTTATCTGCAATAAAAGCTTTGGAGGGAGGGGAAGCTCCCTAACATCAAATTATTTACTAATTCTTGCTTCATAAAAATTTGTACAGAAACATTTGATTAATTAGATTCAAAATAAAATAGTCAACTTCATGGAAACACTGTGTTAAAACTTTTATTTATATATTTAATTTAGTAATATTTAAGATAAATTTATATCAGGACTAAATTTGTAAAATTTATGACACCTTACTATAATGAGAAAAGAACAAAAAGTTCTATATGTATGTTGATCAGAAGTAAGCTCTCATGAGTTATAACAACTTGCAAAAATAAAAACCAAAATTGACTTCTTCTTTCAGAAGAAAAACAACTGCAATATTTTCAAATTCTCAACTGTCAACTACTTTCAAAGTAGTCATACAAAAAAGCCTTAGAACATACTTTATTTAGCTACTAACTTGTGTAACCTGTGACAAACAAGGCAATATAAATTCCTATGTAAGTAGAAAAACAAATTTGAAATAACCTCTAAAAGCTGTTTAACTAGCTCAATATTTTTCACATTATTCTACAAAAACCTGAAGCTACCCAGAGTTTCCATGGCATATTCTCCATCCAGAATTGGATCCTTAGATCCTCATGAAATTACTGAACTACAGCAATCTTACTTGAATTCAGTTCAGTCTTAAAACCAGATCTACAACATCTGTCTCTCAAATCCCTTGAAAAATACCTACATTCCATGCTATTTTCAATTTTAAAACATTCTTTACCTTTCCATTGTATTAACAACTACAAAACATCTGTAACAACATCTCTAAAAGCCATTTGACTCCTTGGAAATGTGCTTTCCAAGATGTAGCAACTTCAAATGTTCATAATAAAACATTAAACTTAAATCTTTTAAAGAAATCCCCAAATTAAAAAAAAAAAAAATCCCAGGTTCTTTTGACCACTTAACTCTTTTACCTATCAGAATAATCAGAATAATCTATCAAATTTCTTGAAAATCTTACTGGGATTTTGATTGAATTACAGATCAACTTGGGGAGAGCTGAAATCTTCACAATGTTAAATCTTTCAATCAGTGAACAAAATATGTTTAGTCTTTTAATTTTTCATTGTTTCATTTAACAACGAAACTGTTAAATCTACATGATAATATTGTAAATGGTGTCTTGTCTTTATTTGTCACTAGTTGTTAGTCACTCCATTCTAGAAATGTAATCGACTTTTGTATATTAACCTTTTACATGGCCACCTTGCTAAACTTTCCTATTATTTCTAATAATCTGCTTGTAGTTTTAAGAGGGGAAGGATTCTTTGTAAATCTATAAATAATAATCATAATAATCCATCGTGTTATCCACAAACAATAAACTGTCTAAATATTAATGCTATTAACTGAACTATAAATCTTACTCAAATTTTACCAATTTTCCCACTAATATTCTTCTGTGTGGCCTCCTATCCAGGATTCTACAATACATTTAGTTCTTGTTTCTCTTTACCTTCCTTTAGTCTGCAGTAGTTATCTGTCTTGTCATTCATGACCTTGACACTTCTGAAGAGTATCGATCAGTTACTTTGTAGAAGGTCTCTCCATTTGGGTTTCTCCAGTGTTTACTCATGACTGAAATGCGGTTACGCATTCTTGGCAGGAATATCACAAAAAGTATGCTGTGTCCCTGTCAATGCAACAAAGCAAGGAATTCGTAATATCCTTAATACAGAGAAGACTTACCTTGATCACCCAGTTAAGTTGATGTCAGCCGAGTTTCTTCGTTATAAAGTTATTTCCCCTTGTATGCTGGTAACTACCTTGGGGAGATACTTTGCATACATATGCAATGCTCTATCTCCCCCAAACTTCCACCTACTCATTTTAGCGTCTATTAATGGATCCTTGTTTGCAACATTTATTACTGAAGTAGTTACCTAATGGTCATTCTCTGTTTTCTTCTTCTACATTTACTCATTGGAATTCCAATTTATCCAATGGAATTGTGGACACGAGCTCTCTCATTTATTTACTTGCCTACTTATTTTATAAGTTAGTTAAATATTTATATCAGTATGAATCCATACACATCTTATTCTGAGGGCTATAATCCAACATTATCTTCTCTTTTTTTCTTAAGTTTTTCCAGTTTTTGCCAATAAGCTGTCCTTCAAGTCGGTTTTTGTGTTCTTTCAAAACAACCCTTTTCTGACACCACGAAGGTTCCAGACTCTTCTCGGATCTTCTTCGCCCCAGGCCTGTAATCAACCACTTCTAGCAGTGCTGATTCCTTTCACAGACCAAGAGATGGGCACTCGGTGCGATCATTACTACTGCGGTGTCCCTGCTTCTGCGTCCTCTCAGCAGACAGAACCAGGGAATTTATGCACTGAGCATAATAGCCCATCCAGACTCTTATATCTGTATTTCTGTATTCTTGTATCTATTTGCTTATATATATATATATATATATATAAGACCATGCACTTATACTAATATCTCTGACTCTAATCCAAAAGGTTCTCTTTAATCTTCCCCCTTTTATATGTATAATTTTTCTGTAACAACAAAAAACCCAATTCTCATTATCTATTGCATATTTATTTACTTGTTCACTTCTAGTACATATACAAGGCTGTTGCTAACCCATTCCTCCTTGAGAAACACTTTTATTAACTAGATTACAGCCCTTATGTACAGCTTTTTTTTCCCCTTGGCCTTACAGAATCCAGTCAATACACCGTTTTCCACAGCTTCTTAGGATTGTTCCTTTGTCCCCACTACCCTTCTGCATAGTTATTCATTTTTAATACGGTGCGGTTCATTTGTCAGTGTTCCCATTCCATTCTGGATTCCCACTCCACATTCTAATTGGTTTCACTTGTTTATTTTGGGGGGTACATGAAACATTACTATGGTTCTACAAGACGGGGACACACAAAAAGACAGACTCGGAGAAGTGTCACCCCTTCTTCATCAATGTTACCCATTTCCATTCCCTCTTTCTTTCCACCTCTCTCCCAACCCTTCCCTGTAGGTGACCAATCTTGTTATTTCTGGTTTCTCCTTCCATTTCTGTATTTATTTGTCTCTGGTTGCCCTGGGCCTCTGTTGCTGTATACAGGCTTTCTCCAGTTGCCGTGCAAGAGCTTCTCACTGCGGTGGCTTCTCTTGTGGAGCACGGGCTCTGGGGCACTCGGGCTTCAGCAGCTGCAGCACGCGGGCTCCCAGGCTCTAGGGCGTGGGCTGCACAGCACAGCACACGAGTTCCGCTGCTCTGGGGCATGTGGGATCTTCTCAGACTGGGGGTCACACTGGTGCCGCCTGTACCATAAGGTGGATTCTTAACCACTGGGCCACCAAGGGGACGCCCCTCGCTGGACTTTTGTCGCACAAATGTGGCGTTATGCATATATTTTCTTATTCCTCCCTCTTAGATGAAGAACAGCATACTACATATGCTCTGGCAGGCTTCTGTTTTTCACACAACAGTACGTCTTAGAAATCACTTACTATCAGTTCATAGACTCTTTTCATTTTCTTTTTACATCTGCACAGTGTTCCACTATGTGACTGTGCTAGAAGTTAATCAGCTGTTCTATATATGAGTGTTGCTACTTTTTCAGTGCCTTGCCATTACAAACAATACTGCAATGAATAATTTTTTTGTTCTGATGTATAGATATTTTCATATTGTTGTAATTCCATCTTCAGGATAGATTCTTAAAAACAAGCTTGCTGGGCTGAAAGCTGAGCACATATATAATCCTGTTGGGTATTGCAAAATAGCCTTCCCCAAGGGTTGTAGGAAGTTACATTCCCACCAGCAAGGTTAAGTGAACCTGTTTCCCCACAGACTCACCAACAGAATGTGTTGTCTTATTTCTTAATTTTTGCCACTTTGATAGGTGAATAATGACACCTCTAGGTAGTTTTAACTTGAATTTCTCATGTCTCCTTTTCATTTTCCCATCAGGTCCCTTGTTGCTTAATTTTTAAGAGCTTTCCATTACTAGAACACCAGAATCTTGTCTAATATTCCTTCCAAGTATGCCAACTGCCTTTTGACTTTATGTGTTTTTAGTATTTTTCCATAGATAAATGTATCAGTCTCATGTTTTTACTGCCTCTGGATTTGGAGTTATAGTAAGAAAGCCTTTCCCTACACCAAGATTAGAGAGGAATTCATTTACGTTTTCTTCTAGTAGTTAGATTGTTTTATTCTTTTATATTTATATTCTTAATCCATTTGGAGTTTATTCTTCTATTTGTTATGAGAATTTGTTAACCAAAAATTTTGTTCACCTTTTTGTGGGTGTCAAGTCAAAAGACGCTACCAATCCAGAGACTGAGAGAAGGAAGGATTTATTACTTGAGGCAAGTAAGAAGAATCCTGAGGATGTTTCCCAAAGCAGTGTCTCCTGGAACAGCAAAACTGGGCAAGTTCTAAGCCAAGGATAGACGCATAGTCAGGCTTCCCTAGCGGCTCAGCTGGTAAAGAATCCACCTGCAATGCAGGAGACCTGAGTTCAATCCCTGGGTTGGAAAGATCCCCTGGAGAAGGAGACAGCCACCCACTCCAGTATTCTGGCCTGAAGAATTCCATGGATAGTCCATGGAGTCACAAAGAGTTGGACATTAATGAGTGACTTTCACTTTTTCACGAGAGGTTTGGCCTAGTGTATGCATATTCCTGAAGGGACTTTGGGAGGTAGGCAGGGCCCAAATTTGAAAATGTCAACATCATCATCCTTTAGGTTCCACTGTTCAGGTGGCTCACCACTTCAGGTTCATCTTTATTTCTGAAACAGAACTGGGAATCTTTACAACTGATATGTTATCTTTGCTATTGTTAACTTCTCTTGCCTCATAACAGCCATTTTTGGTTTTTGCCTTAAAGGTTATTAATTACTCAGGTCTGCTAAAAGACAAGCATTATGGCCAGGCTTAGATCACAAAATGGCTTAGGCCAAAAATGGCCTCTCTTATGTCAAGAAAATCATGCCTGATACTGACACTCTTTCTCCAGGGACCCCTACCCTACTTGGTTACAAAGTGGATACAGTCTTATCTTTTTCTATGTGGCTATCAAGTTACCTTAGCAAAGCCTATTTAAAAGCTAACCTTTGCCTCAGTGGTTTCAGGTACCATCTTTGTTACATAGTAAATTACACACATGTGCCTAATTCTTATCTCCCTGTTCTCTGACACTGATCCAGTTGCCTATTCATGCATCAGTGTCACACTGCTTTAATTACTGGGGCTTTAGCGTATGTTTTAATGCTCAATAAGCCCAGTCGCTCGTGTTTTTCTTTTTCACTATTTTCTAGCTATTCCTGCATGCTTGCTCTTCCATATGAATGTTAGTATCAAGTTATATATAGCAGCATGTTAGTATCATATTGGCATTTTTACTGAGAGTGCACTGAATTTATAAATAATCTTAAGACCTGGTATCATTTAACATTGAATTATTTAATCCAGTAATAGAGAATGTTGTCTTTCCACTTATTCATGTCTTCATTTCTTTCCAGTGTATTTAAAATTTTTATTCATATAGTTTTTGCACATTTCTTGTTTAATTTATTCTGAAACATCTTCATTACTATTGAAAATTAGTATTTTCCTACCATTATGCCCTCTGTTTGATGTTTGTGTATATGAAGGCTACTGATTTTTTTAACAGTAATTTTTGTATTATTCTTTACTCATTCAAATGCCTCTTCTTTTTCTGATTGCATTGGTGAATAACTCTAGTATAATGGTGAACTAAAAGAGCCTCTTGATGAGGTTGAAAGAGGAGAGTGTAAAAGCTGGCTTGAAACTCAACATTCAAAAAACTATCATGGCAGCTGATCCCATCACTTCATGGGAAGTGGGTAGATGGATAGATGGGGAAAAAGTGGAAACAGTGACAGGTTTTATTTTCTTGGGCTCCAAAAATCACTGCAGATGGTGACTATAGCCATGAAATTAAAAGACACTTGCTCCTTGAAAGGAAACCCATGACAAACCTAGACAGTGTATTACAATTCAGAGGCGTCACTTTGCAGAAAAGGTCCATATAGTCAAAGCCATGGTTTTTCCAATAGTTATGTACGAATATGAGAGCTGGACCATAAAGAAGGCTGAGTGCTGAAGAACTGATGCTTTTGAATTGTGGTACTGAAGAAGACTCTTGAGAGTCCCATGGACAGCAAGGAGATCAAACCAGTCAACTCTAAAGGAAATCACCCCTGAATATATATTGGAAGGACTGATGCTGAAGCTAAAGCTCTAATACCCTTGCCACCTAATGTGAAGAGCCAACAAACTGGAAAAGACCCTGATAATGGGAAAGATTGAAGGCAAAAAGAGAAGAGGGTGGCAGAGGATGAGATGGTTAGATGGCATCACTGACCCAGTGGAAATGAACCCGAGCAAACTTTGGGAGACAGTGAGGACAGGGAAGGCTGGCATGCTGTAGTTCATGGGGTCACAAAGAATCAGACACGACTTAGTGACTGAACAACAGCAAATGGCAAGAACAGCAATGATAAGGGGTATTCTTATTTCGTTCTTGACTTTGTAGGGATGCCTCTAGTGTTTCACATTAAATAAGATCAGGCCTCAGGGCTAAGTATATCTATATTATTGACATAATATCAACCATAATGTAATTGTAGTACTATACTGATACTGTACTTATTGATAGGAGAAAGTATCCCTCAATTTTGATTTCTTGGAAGCCTTTTATAATAAATGGATGTTGAATTTTGTAAAGAGTTTCTCAATATCTATGGAGGGACTTCCCTGGTGGCTCAGACGGTTAAGCGTCTGTCTACAATGCAGGAGACCTGGGTTCGATCCCTGGGTCGGGAAGATCCCCTGGAGAAGGAAATGGCAATCCACTCCAGGACTATTGCCTGGAAATTCCCATGGACAGAGGAGCCTGGTAGGCTACAGTCCATGGGATCACAAAGAGTCGGACACGACTGAGTGACTTCACTTCACTTCAGTCATATAAATTCTCAGATGTATTAATATGATATATTAATATGAAATATTCCTGGATCTGAACAAATCTTCCATTTCTAAATAAATCTCATTTGGTCACTATTTCCCTAATGTAGAGTTAGATTTTGTCTGCTAAAATCCTGTTTAGACTTTTTACGCCAATCATCATGTGTAATACTGGTCTGTATTTTTATTTGTAATGTCTTTATCTGGTTTAGGTGCTAGCGTTATATTTGCTGTATAAAAGGAATTGGGAATGTTCTTCAATACTCTGGACTAATTTATACAGCACTGGAATTATCTGGCCTTTGAAGGTTTGGTAGAATTTCCTGTGAAACTATTTTCAGACCTGGCCCTCTTTTGTATGGTAGTTCTTTAGTAATTTTCTCTGTTTCTTCTATAGAAACTGGTGAGTTTAAACTTTCTTTCTCTAATGGGATTGATTCTGGCTATAGGTATTTCCCTAGAAAATTTACATAGATTCATTCTTTTTCAGACACTTTTCTCATATATGTTATCACAGAATATTGAGTCCAACTTCCTGTGCTGTACAGCAGGTTCTTGCTGGTTGTCTGTCTCATATATAGTCGCTTGTGTATGTTAATCCGAAGCATACCTGATTCACCCTTCTCCCTAAAGTCCCCCTTTGGTAACCATGTTTGTTTTCAATATCTGTAAGTCTGTTTCACTTTTGCAAATTTGTTCATTTGTATCATTTTTAAAAAACTTAAAAGATTCCACATATGAGTGATACCATATAGTTGTCTTTATCCAATTTACTCCACTCAGTACAATAATCTCGGTCTATCCATGTTGCTGCAAGTGGCATAATTTCATTCATTTATTCCATTGTACACATGTACCACATGCTCTTTATCCATTCCTCTTATCAGTGGACGTCGTCTCAGCTATTTTACAGACAGTGCTGCAAAAAACACTGAGGTGCATGTCTCCCTTTTTTCTTGATCAAATTAACTAGCTGGTTCATCTATTTTTTTGGAAACAAGATTTTATTATTAAAATTATTTATCATTTTAAAATTCCCATTCTTATTATTACTGCTTTTATGTTTACTATTTCATTCCTTGTTTCTTTGCTTTACTTGTTGTCCTTTTGCTAGGTATCAGAGTTTAGAATTTAACTCATGTATTTTTTTCTTTTATTATTATTGATAAAAAAAGAATTCAGCTAATAAATTTTTCTTTGGTAATTTTCCTTAAATGCATCCCAGATATTCTGACATGTAGTGTTTTCATTATTATATTTTTAATTCTATAATATCAGTTTGCATTTTCCTTTTTCACTCAAAATTTGTTTAGTAGGTATAAAATTTCCAGATATAGGACCTGCTGCTGCTGTTGTTAATAAATTCTAGTTTTTGGACTTCCCTGGTGGCTCAATGGTAAAGAATCCACCTGCTAATGTAGGAGACACAGGTTCGATCCCTGGTTTAGGAGGATCCCTCATGCCGCAGAGCAATTAAGATTGTGCACAGCTACTGAGCCTGTGCTCTAGAGCCCAGGAGCTGCAATGCTCAGCCCATGTGCTGCAACTGCTGGATCCCGTGTGCTCTGGAGCTCGTGCTCCATGACGAGAGGGCCACCGCAATGAGCAGCCTGCACATCACAACGAGAAAAAAGCCCGTGTGCAGCAACAAAGACCCAGCACAGTCGATAAATAAATGACATTATAAAAAATTAAAAAGAAATAAATTCAAGTTTTATAGCATTTGACCAGTATGTTTGTCATAATTCCACTTTACGGAAATTACTCGCGTTTTCTTTATGACCTAATAGGATCAATTTTTCTGACTGTACTGTGACATGACAAAAATGCGTATTTCTATCATTAGGATGTAGAAGTCAATTTATATCCGTCATACACCTTATTCAAAGGATCCGCAGTGCTCACTATATTGTTTAGATCTTTTATTTTCAGTCATATTCTGTCTTTTAAATCTGTCTTTGCCATTAGAGAAATGCAAGTTAATACCACAATGAGATATCACTGCACTGTGATCAGAATGGCTAAAATTTAAAAGTAGGACAAGACCAAATGCAGACAAGGATGCAGAGAAACTATAAGACACACTGCTGGTAGGAGGTTTAAGCAGTACAGCCACTCGCAAAACAGTTTGGCAATTTCTTATAAAACTAAACATGTATTTGTCATACAACCTCCTCTTTTTGTTACCTCAAGAATTCCAGAGGCTCAGAAATTCCACAGAAGAACTTCAGGGAATCACTTGGAATGATATGCAAAATTTTATATCTCCCTACTTAAGTCTAATTTTCTTAAGAAATGGCACATAGCTTCTCAAAAAGGTCTATGACTCCCTAAAAGGTTAAGAATCATGACAATATTGACTCTAAGAAAAAGAAAACAAATCATGAACCCCAATATTTCTTAAAATAAATATGATTTATACTGTACAAGTTGATTTTTATAAATTCTATTTTCATTCTTACTGAAAATAAACCAATGCCTTTCAGCTAACCATTTAGAAAACATCTTGTAACATTGCCATTTTAACTCTACTTTTTCTCAATATGTGTATATACTTTAAATACTAAGAAATTATTATATTTAAATTTAAAATATGTCTTACATTCTTCAGGCTGGACAGATGAATAAATCTCAAGATTTAATAACTGACTGGTGAATGTTGATTGCAGTACTGTCTCACCAACCCAGTGATCCTCATGGATAGTGACATCTAGAAAGGGGGAAAAAGTTCTGATCATAATAAAAATTCCATCACACTGGGATTAATGTACTCATCACAGGAAATACCATGCGTGCCTCTCACATGCCAGGTAACTGAAGTCCAAATAGGGTAAATGATCTCCCTAAAGGCACAAAATGATGAAATAGCAAATTTGATCTCTGAACCTAGGAATGTCTGTATGTAGGTAAAATAACAAAATTTCTTCTGTATATTCAAATAATCTCAATATGGAAGCTCTGCTCCATAGAGAAAATTTTAACGATTTTGTTCACTTAAGACAAATGTGTAATATATATTTCTGATAAATCATTTAGGATCAGGAAGCAAAGCAGGGTTCCAAAGCAGTAGTTCCTAGAAGAGTAAAACATATTTAGTATGCATTTATTTCCTCTGCTATAAGCCATATATAAATATAAGGATTCTTAAAGAACTTTGATTATTTTTCCCTAAACTGAATGATAGATTATCTTCTATAGATGTTAAAAATGAAATACTCTGAAGGTAAGGAACATTTCCCAGGAAAAAGAAGCTGCATGATCTAAGATGGAAAGAGAAGAGACAGTGGAACTAAACATACCAACTGGGAGAAACAATTCTAGGTAGAACAAAAATTAAGTGTAAGACAGAGACGGATCCATCCCAGGCAGGATATAATCAGTGTATAAAATGTTAGAGGTATGAAGATATACTAATGGCAGCAAAATAATCAAAGAAAAACAAGGATGCATAATTTCCAAGTAATTACTTCCAAATTTATATCCCAGATCCTCTCCTCAGCTTCAAATCCATTTACCCATTTATCCACAACTGCCTAATTGACATTCCTGACTGGATATCCTATTAGCTCTCCAGACTCAGCCTTGCTCGAATCTGCTTTTCTTCTTGTATGCCCCATCTCATTTGTTGGCACTATGCTGCTGCTGCTGCTGCTAAGTCGCTTAATTGAAACAGGACATCATCCTGAACTTCTGCCTCTCCTTTCCCATCTTTGTCTCAACCCACCTGTTGACTCCGCCTTTTGACTCTGCCTGCAGCCCTGCCACAGCGACTGTTTTGCATCAAACATTCTTCTCTCTCCAAGCAGGTACCCTTCCTATCTCCAATCCATGTCCCATGATGCTAATGAATGATTTATCAACAACATTAATGTGATCTACTGGCTTGATTAAAAAAACCCTCAGTGGCTCCCCATGGCCTGGTTACGGACAACCAGTACAGCATTCGAGGCTTTTCAAGATCTGACTTTCAGGACGCCTGCTCTTCAGAAAGGAACAAATGAGAAATTTCAAGCAGAACTTTCAGAAAACCATATTGTAAAACCTATGTTCAGACTGGTAAAATGTTAAGCACTGGTGACAGGATGGAGGGGGATTAAGAATTCAGCCCTTGCCCCCCCTTTCTTGGTCCATTCACTGATACGGTTTTCTATTTGTTCTTTATCACTGGTTTCCCAGTTAAGTCCCAGGTCTTCTAACTCTAGTCACTAGTCTCCTTAAGAGACTATATAGACCATATTTAGAGCATCTTTTCACTCTATTGCTAAAGTATAGTAGAAAAATATCCATTGCTGAATGGAATGTGATCTGGAATCCATCTGTTACACAGAATTGTTCAGTTTTGGGTGGATATCAGTAGGTAGTATGAGATATCCAATAGAGATATAATCATTTGCAATAGGATGCTATTAATTAAAGTGGGATTTCACTCATACATTTCTCTGTAAATGTAATCTCACTACCTAACTAGGAAAAGGTAGGAAGTCAAGAAACACCTGGAGTAACAGGCAAATTTGGCCTTGGAATGCGGAATGAAGCAGGCCAAAGACTAATAGAGTTTTGCCAAGAAAATGCACTGGTCATAGTAAACACCCTCTTCCAACAACACAAGAGAAGACTCTACACATGGACATCACCAGATGGTCAACACCAAAATCAGATTGATTATCTTCTTTGCAGCCAAAGATGGAGAAGCTCTATACAGTCAACAAAGACAAGACCGGGAGCTGACTGTGGCTCAGATCATGAACTCCTGATTGCCAAATTCAGACTTAAATTGAAGAAAGTGGGCAACACCACTAGACCATTCAGGTATGATCTAAATCAAATCCCTTATGATTATACAGTGGAAGTGAGAAATAGATTTAAAGGTCTAGATCTGATAGAGTGCCTGATGAATTATGGAATGAGGTTCGTGACATTGTACAGGAGATAGGGATCAAGACCATCCCCATGGAAAAGAAATGCAAAAAGGCAAAATGGCTGTCTGGGGAGGCCTTACAAATAGCTGTGAAAAGAAGAGAAGCAAAAAGCAAAGGAGAAAAGGAAAGATATAAGCATCTGAATGCAGAGTTCCAAAGAATAGCAAGAAGAGATAAGAAAGCCTTCTTCAGCAATCAATGTAAAGAAATAGAGGAAAAGAACAGAATGGGAAAGACTAGAGATCTCTTCAAGAAAATTAGAGATACCAAGAGAACATTTCATGCAAGGATGGGCTCGATAAAGGACAGAAATGGTCTGGACCTAACAGAAGCAGAAGATATTAAATTTAAGGGTCTAGATCTGATAGATAGAGTGCCTGATGAATTATGGAATGAGGTTCGTGACATTGTACAGGAGATAGGGATCAAGACCATCCCCATGGAAAAGAAATGCAAAAAGGCAAAATGGCTGTCTGGGGAGCCCTTAGAAATAGCTGTGAAAAGAAGAGAAGCAAAAAGCAAAGGAGAAAAGGAAAGATATAAGCATCTGAATGCAGAGATCCAGAGAATAGCAAGAAGAGATAAGAAAGCCTTCTTCAGTGATCAATGCAGAAAATAGAGGAAAAAAACAGAATGGGAAAGACTAGAAATCTCTTCAAGAAAATTAGAGATACCAAGGGAACATTTCATGCAAAGATGGGCTCAAAAAAGGACAGAAACAATCTGGACCTAAAAGAAGCAGAAGATATTAAGAGGTAGCAAGAATACACAGAACTGTACAAAAAAGATCTTCATGACCCAGATAATCATGATGATGTGATGACTAATCTACAGCCAGACATCTTGGAATGTGAAGTCAAGTGGGCCTTAGAAAGCATCACTACGAACAAAGCTAGTGGAGGTGATGGAATTCCAGTTGAGCTGTTTCAAATCCTAAAAGATGATTCTGTGAAAGTGCTGCACTCAATATGCCAGCAAATCTGGAAAACTCATCAGTGGCCACAGGACTGGAAAAGGTCAGTTTTCATCTCAACTCCAAAGAAAGGCAATGCCAAAGAATGCTCCAACTACCGAACAATTGCACTTAT
>SJXQ01005825.1:0-88249 GCA_006408695.1 Aepyceros melampus
TTTGCAAAAAGAAAAGTGACTTGCAGAAGCAGCCTTACAAATTAAATCCCTGTCTTTTTACTATTTTTCTCTAATTCTTTTATCTGAGGCTATTTCTTATTATCTATATTTTCTTTACTACCTTCCTTCCTACTGGGACATATCTGACTCTGATTTTCTTCTCTTCAAAATTATTGTTTTCCTTTGCTTTGAGACTATTTTATTGATTCATTCACTCATAGACCCAATTTAGATGTATTGCATACCTTCTATAAGCCATCCTCAGAGTTCACCCTTGAGATGCTTACAGTCCAGGGAGAGACAGAAAATGTGTCTGCTCATTAGTCTATGTACACATGATAGAGGCTGTCATGATACCATGATAGAGGCTGTATGTAAACACTGTGGATGTCTCACCCATATCCCTACAGCACTCACTGTACAACCATGGTTTTCTGCTACAAGCTCTGCCTCCTTGTTGTGAGAAAAAGGGGAGTGTCTTAGGCCCCAAAAGCATGCTCAAGTTTTGCAGGGCAAGTTGGCAATACTGCTTATTCCAGAAACAGCTCTCCATTAATAACAGTTGAGGGCAGGAGGTAAATATCCCAACTTCTTTTTCCCTCTGAGGCTTGTTCTACACTGGCTCCCAGGGATTCCAAGAGTGGGAGTTTGAGATTAGCAGATGCAAACTATCATATATATCGGATGGATAGACAACAAGGTCCTCTGTACAGTCTCTTGATGAAGGTGAAAGAGGAGAGTGAAAAAGCTGGCTTAAAACTCAGCATTCAAAAAACGAAGATCATGGCATCCAATCCCATACTTTATGGCAAATAGATGGGGAAACAATGGAAACAGTGACAGACTTTATTTTCTTGGGCTCCAGAATCACTGCAGTGATTGCAGCCATGAAATTAAAAGACGCTTGCTCCTTGGAAAAAAAAAACTATGACAAACCTAGACAGCATATTTGCAGACAAAGGTCTTTATAGTCAAAGCTATGGTTTTCTAGTAGTCACGTATGGATGTGAGAGTTGGACCATAAAGAAGGCTGAGTGCCAAAAAAAATGATGCTTTCCAATTGTGGTGCTGGAGAAGACTCTTGAGAGTCCCTTGGACTGCAAGGAGATCCAACCAGTCCATCCTAAAGGAAATCAACCTTGAATGTTCATTGGAAGGACTGATGCTGAAGCTGAAGCTCCAACACTTTGGCCACCTTCTGTGAAGAGCTGACTCATTTGAAAAGACCCTGATGCTGGGAAAGATTGAGGGGCAGGAGGAGAAGAAGGTGACAGAGGATGAGATGGTTGGATAGCATCACCGACTCAATGAACATGAATTTGAGCAAACTCCAGGAGAGGGAAGGATGGTGAAGACTAGCATGCTGCAGTCAATGGGGTCACAAAGAGATGGTCATGACTGAGTGACTGAACAACAACAAGCTTTTGGAGAGACAGAGAAAGGTGTTCAATTCAGTTCAGTTTCATAGTTGTCCGACTAAGAGAAAGGTGAAGTGAAGTAGCTCAGTCATGTCCAACTCTTTGCGACCCTGTGGACTGTAGCCTACCAGGCTCCTCCCTCCATGGGATTCTCCAAGGCAAGAGTACTGGAGTGGGTTGCCATTTAAGATTCTCAAAGGATGACCTTCCTCCTATTATAGTTCAATGGATTCCCCATTTGCTTAGATTTGTTTGGCAGTTAGGCTTAGTGGTAGTGAGGTCTGCATTTCGGCAGCCTTCATTTAAAGTCATTTACATTCTAATTGAATTGGCAGGGTCTTTTTTTTTGTAGATAAGTGATTTATTAGAATAGGATGCTTATGAGGCTTACAAGCAAGCAGACTTGAGGATCGAGTTGGCAGCATCTTAATGGGCTCTCTGAGTTTGAGAAAAGTGGTCTTGTGCTGACTGACTGTGGCTAAACTACATCTTAGCAATGGGAGGTAAAATGGAAGAATTCAGGTTGCACTTAATCTTTCTGCTTTTCTTGTATAGGCACTGTAGAGTAAAAGCACAAATTCATTATTTCAACTCTATGATTATAAAAATAGCTGTACATGGGTGACATCTTGCTGTGCAATCTAATTTCTCTTTGTGAAAGAAAGATAAGAGGAATAAAAATAGGGTAGGGGGCATGTTGGCAACCTATTGCTGTATTCTAAGATAGTTGATTTTATTTTATTTTTTATTTTTTTTATTTTTTAAGATAGTTGATTTTAATCTGTAGAATGTGTGTGTGTGTGTGTGTGTGTGCATGCGCTCAGTAGCTCAGTTGTGTCTGACTCTTTGCAACTCCATGGACTGTAGCCTGTCAGGCTCCTTTGTCCATGGAATTTTCCAGGCAAGAATACTGGATTGGGTTGCTGTTTCCTACTCCAGTGGATCTTCCTGACTCAGGGATCGAACCCATGCCTCCTGCATTAGCAGGCAGATTCTTTATCACTGTGTCACATGGGAAGCCCAATGTATAGAATATGTTCTCTCATAAATTGAGTAAAACCTTTATGATCCTGTTCATAAAGGATACAGATACCTTAGAGGTGAAGAAACTGGATACTCAAACAAGCACTCACTATACATAGAACTTAGCACATGCCCAGGCCTGTTGTAAGAGCTTTACCCATGGAAACTCATTTTCACCACAGTCCTATAAGATAAATACATTTTAACTCTATTTACAGATGAGAAGGCAGAGGCACAGAGACTCTTTGTAAAAGTAACCTGCCAAAGTCACATAACCGGTAAATTACAGAGCTTCTGTTTGTATGTTGTGGTTCGAATCATCTTGCAGAATACCATCCTCAGGGTTACTCTGAGACTATGATCAGAGTAGTGAAACAAAACAAGGTCACTTTGTAATGTTAGTTAAGCCCAGATAAGAACAAGGTCACTATGACACTCAGAAAATATTCAACATCTTTCAGTTAAAATGAGTGATTCCTTCTTCTTTACCAAATAAAATTTTATTCTAACTCTAGTCTGCCCTCCTATAAATAAGATTTATTGAGATACCTAATCCTAGAATTTCCGCTGCTTTCTGACAGCATCCAGTCTAGAGCAGACCTCTGTTTCCTTAGACTTTCTTCCCAAATCGCCCAGGTTAGAGTCCTCTCTATAGTACACGTTTTTCCTTGCTGCAAAGAACAGTAGCCTAACTTAACTGCCGGCTTGTTCCTGGTGGCCTTTGCTTGAAGGGCATTGGCACCTATTTGTCAGTGTTAAAGAGCTAGATGTGGTAGCTAATTTTCCAGATGACTAAATCACTATGAAGAAGATTAATGCCATCTAAAAAATGGGCCAAATTCAATGAGGCAAAATTTGTAACAATAAACATAAAGTCCTTTGTTTAGGTTTGGAAAAAATCAAGCACATAATTAAGAACAGATAACTTGACAGCTATTTGTATTAATAGGAAAAAAGACTTGGGAAATGAACAAGCATTAGCAACATCAAAAGGAGTCAAATGTGGAATATGACTACTGAAAAGCACTGCTGTAATTTAATGTTCTATGAAAAGTGCAGATAAACAGAGGGGATATTACTGGTTTTCTGTGTTACATCCTGATCATGCCTGGACTGTCACATTCTGTGACTCACACTTCAAGATGTCACTAGCAAACTACAGAAAGGGTGGCCGGTATGCTGAGGAGCTATAAGCCGTATCATAGGAAGGACTTGGTCAATTTAGCCCAGAAGCTTTGAAAAGGCCTTCCAGTTCACCCTGTTTAAGTGTTTAAAGGGATGTCCCCAGGAAGAGAGGAAGTAGACTTTGGTCCTTAAGGAGGAGTATTGGCTGACTGGGGACATTCCAGGACCCCATGGGTGTGAAAAAGCCACTCCTGGATGAACATCTGCTCTGGGTCCTCGTCTTATGGGCTTCAGCAGTGGGGCTTGGGTCCCACTGGGGTGGGAGATCTAAGGGCTCTGAAACATTGGGGCGCAAATAGCACAGAGCTTCCGGACCTACTGAGTGGAGGGACAGGGCTTCTTCTAAGGTGTTCACCTCCTGAGGCATGGCACTGGGATTTGAGGCTAAAGCCTGGATAATAGTAAAATAGTTATTGTGCTTGTAGGTTTATTCTCCTCTAATAGATCAATGGGAAGATGATTGGTTGATAGCAAGACTCAGGTATTTCTAGGTACAGTGTTCTAAATAATACCCACAATACATGTCAATTTTATATTCTTCTGTAAAACATGCAACAATGGGTAGAAACTGACACCTTGTAAAAGGAACAAATTAGGTAATATGGATGCTTGAAAGAATGGCATCCTTTCAGCCCTATAGGATCAGGAAATTATTTTTAATTAAATTAATTTTTTAATTTAAAAGATTGTATTAGTTTCAGATGTCCAGCAAAGTGACTCAGTTATAGGTATACATATTTCAAATTAATAAGAAGTTATCTTTTGAGGAATTAGCAATTTAGCTAAGAATTGAAGGACTGATAAATAAAGGGAGGGAAAGAGAAAACTGCAAAAAATGAGTACTTTCCCAAGTTACTTTCATGTGAGACATTTTGGTCAGGGCCTCACATTATCACCCTGTTGTCCAATTAGGTTAAGACCTCTTATTTTCTTCTGGGGAGACTGAAGTCTAAACAGTGTGTTTACAACATTCCCTTTAAAAGGCAGCTCAGCCTTAAGTGGCTTAGAAGTCATGACCGTGTTCTCAAACAGCTTCAATTTCTGTTTAGTTACTGAAAATAAAGAAGCCAGGGCTCTATGGGTAACTGGAAACCTCTGAAATCAGGCACAATGCCAAAGTCAGGAATGGTGTGGCCACATATAAAAAGACAGGGTGAGTGAGGTGCAGTGAGGCTTTAAAGTTCTTGTCGGACAGTTGTTAAACTATCACATGGTGTGAAGCCTTACTGAAGCTGAGGCTGTAAAATAAAAATCGGATTTTACTACATAGACCCTGGGCATCAACTTCTAATAGACCAAGGTTGGCCCAAGCATAGGGATTTGCAGTATCTGTCAGTGAAGATCTTGGCTTGATTGTTACTGAGAAGCTCAGCTTTGATAAAATTGGCTGCTTTTTGAGATGTAGAAAAGGAAAAGCGAATGCACCTAGTTGCACATTGGCCCCTCCTTGAAAGTGACCCCATTTCATCACTGGTTCAGTAAGCACCACTCTTCCCACATAAGTAATTGTAGTCTCAGGGGCTCCCTCCATAAACACCTTCCTTGAATAAATCATCATGCCAGTGTCACATTGGGAAGTAATTTGTTCTTGGATATTCTTACACTGTCTAAAGAATCTATTGTATTGTGCTGGGGAGGTCAGTTTCCTAGTGGGAAACTAAAGAGATACCCTTTTTCGTTGGAAACATTGAACATTTAAAAATGGTGGCCTGTTTTTGTTTTATATTGAGGCTACAACCTAGTAGGGTCTATGAAAATTTAATAGTTCATCACCAGCTGGGCTGAAACTAGGGCAAGGTGAGTAAGGTGTCAGGTGCAAAATGCCAAAACTCCAGTACTTCAAGGCATTATTTTAATGCAATATTTGAAAAATTCCTTATTAATGCAAAAATCCGTGGTGAAAAAAAATACCAGATTTAAATAAAAACAAGATCTGACCCTATACTCATGTGACTAATTGCACTTGCCTCACTCCAACCTCATCCCTGATGGACCAGCCTTAAAAAAAACATAGTAGAAAATATTAGGGTACATTAGAGATGTTAAGTGTGTCAGTGAGCGAGAGATACTGAATCAGAATGTAAGATGTAAAACATGAGCTGTGCACAGCAGTAGCTGAGGTCAGGGACACTGGAGGCAAGTTGCCTGCATGTGTGGCTTTGGTTGTTTTACCTAACCTATCAGTGCTTCCTCTTGTCATCTGTAGGATGGAGATAAGAATACTGCCTTCATTATTGACAGGATGACCACATTTTATCCCAACAAGGACAGTTTTGATAGTGGAAAGTGGCATGGACCATTCTATAAGGATGATCTTTTTTTATTTTGCAGTAATAATCAAATAATAAGGCAATTACAGATTTAAATGATCAAAAAATCACAAAGCCATTCAATCATGAGCATTCAGATGCCCACAGCAAGACTGCTCAGCCCCTATGATGATGGTCTCATGTTCACCGAACCTATGATTTTCCCGTGTTTACCACTGACCCGACCAAGTAGTTGCCTAGGGGCTTAGTGGGTTTTGCATGCCATGTCATGGGCCAAGGCTGGTGCTCCAAATGCTTGTTAGCAGGACAGCAGTATCTCACCACTGACAGACTGAATGAAAGATTTATTTATCCTCAGCCTCTTTTGTCTGAGTGCACTTCATTTTATCAGCAACTTCTGTTCCAGTTATCCTGGAAAGAGTGTTAGCTCTGACATTGCTTTTGGAAAGGTTCAAGAGCAGAGGCCACAGGTGGTGATTTTTTTTTTTTTTTAGATTTCAGCACATGTTGAAGTGAGAACTTGTGTACTGCACCTGTAGGCCCCCACCCCAGAAGATCATACCATGACAGAAAGCAGATGTATACAGAGTCTACCAAACCCATCTCAGTTTATTTTAATGCAACTATTAATAGGTGTTTTATTTTAGAACTAATAATTCAGGACAAATGCCAAGTTACACAGGGCATCAGAAAAATAGGCAGAACTAGGACTTTCTATAGTAAGCCGGCTATATGATCATGGCACTCACAGCTGTGGGGATTAAATCAATTCCTGTATGGAAAGTACCTAGATTAGTGCCTGGTTTATAGTAAGCCCTCAATCACTGTGAGTTCTTGTTACCATTTTTTGTTAACATAGTTTAGACTCAAAAAATGTGAAAAGCACTGGCTTGGAAAGATGTCATTTCCTAAGGGATAAATAATTGGAAATGCCTCCTCTTTTTTTTTTTTTCCAAATTTAATTGTCAGTGGTAGTAAGAGCCTCAACTACAAAGGGACACACCTGCCTGTTGTTTTAATTAAAGTTTTAAATTTCAGCTTAAACTTTAAATTCATAACCTTAGACCTCAGATGCAGTCTCCTGCTACATTTGCCTCAGAATCCTGACCCCATCTCTCTCTTGAGAGCATTGGTTTTTTACTCTCCCAACTACTATTTAATATCATATCTCTTTCCTCCTTAAACTTTCTATATTCCTTCTTTCCATCCCATTTTCAGCTTGTAACTTCCCTGATAATCCTTGGAAATTATAGGAGCAATTAGGAGTTTCTACATTATACCATCATCAAACTACCAGTGGGTCAGCACCCACTGTCACTCTTCCCTTTTGTCTGTATAGTGGTAAAGCCCATGGTCTCTGGAGGCAGTATCACACTTCAGATCTTGCTGTGCTACTTCATGGCTCATGAGCATGGGCAAATTATTTAACTGTTTTGGTATCCTCATGAATGAACTGACCCTAATTTAAGTCATTATTAAAATGGCTGAAATATCTGTCCCCATGTAAGGCTAATGCTGGCCCTTGGCTCTGAATTGTCATCCTTTCTTCTCAAGGTGTTTTTTTCCCCTTGAAAT
The DNA here is from genome assembly GCA_006408695.1 of Aepyceros melampus. Classification (NCBI taxonomy): domain Eukaryota; kingdom Metazoa; phylum Chordata; class Mammalia; order Artiodactyla; family Bovidae; genus Aepyceros; species Aepyceros melampus. The sequence goes on from SJXQ01005825.1 coordinate 7,472, forward strand.
TATAGTGTTCTTTCACTGCAGTGTTGATTTTCCCCTTTTCGCTACAGTATTCCTATTGTTAAACATGTTCTTTTATCTTCCATTTTGAAAAGAGGTTCCTCCCATTATCCCACATTATCTTCCATGCTATCTTCTAGGCTCTCCTGCACAGCAAAGGCAAATGGAAGTGATGTCTAAACTCTTCCATCATTTCCTTTGTTCTAGACAGGCTTTTTAAATGGTGGAGTGTTCCATTCTCAGAGCTTTTTTTTTTTTTTCTTTTCTTTGAGGAATGTTTTTATTACTCAATGTTGTAGTTAAGTTACCCCCCCCGCCCCGAACTTTATAACTGACAAATAACAGTTGAGTGTATTTAAGATGTACAGTGTGAAGTTTTGCTATAAGTGTAACTGTGAAATGATTACTACCATCAAACTAATTAACATACCCATCACCTCACATGGTTATCTTTTTTGTGAAGTTACACTTAGGAGGTGATCTTACCCAGTTTTGTGGATTTAAAACACTGTTTGCTGGTTACTCTCAAAGATCCTTTTTCAGATTTCTTCTCTCCCTTAGGTGTGTTTATCTGTATAATTACTTGCTAACCCTACTGGCATGTCTTACAGGCATCTAAATTTAATGGCATCAAAATGACCTGAGTTCCACCCCAAGTCTGCAGTAGTCCCCATCTTAAACACTACCTAACAAGTTGTTGAAGCCAAGAATCTGAGACATTCCTCTCTTTTCCTCACCTCCCCACATCAAATGCATCAGCATGACCTGTTGGTTTTACCCCAAAAGAATAATCACTAGAATCTAAGTTTCATCGTGGAATTGCATTTTGTCTGTGCCATTCAATTATGTATTCTAATGATGTATGTAGCTCCTGGCACACAATATGAATCAAATATTTTTGGAATGAATGAATCTTGACTCTGACCACTTCGATGACCAGTACCACAGCCTATGCCAGCAACACGTCCCCATATTTCTGTGATAGCCTCCTGACTAATCTGCTGCTGCTTCTCATGAACTACCCACGCAACATCCTGATATTTGCTATGTTGAATCTAGCCAGTGATTCTAATCCAATCAGAATAAAATCTATTCTTTCATACTGATCTACAAGGTCTTATATGAACTTGAAATTACCATTCCTCCAACCTCATTTCCTACTCTTTTATCTTTCTCATTCTCTACCACCTGCTCTAATACTGCCCACATTTCCCCCAAACATCCTTATCGTAGGACTCACTGGGACACTTATGAAAAGTAGTAATTCTCAGTGACCTCCCTGCAGACTCTGTTTCACAAGATTTGGGGTGTGACACTCTCTCTATTCTTAACAAGCATTCCGGGTGTCTTAAGATACAGATACAACCTAAGAATCCTCCACATAGCATTCCATGAAAGTATTCCCAGTTATTCGAATCAGGGAGCAAAATGAAACTCCTTTTCTATTTCTGGTCTGGGAGAGCATACAGTCATTGGGTAATTACTAAGCTAAACCAGGGAATTCTGAGAATACAATTTATATAACTGTAATATCTTTACATTCTAGTAATATTTCCTGAGTGGCACATGTGACCTCAAACTTCTGCCACTTTGTGCTAGACATCTATGGAAGAGGTTCAAGAAATGGTTAGCACCATCAGGGAGGTGAAAATTGAGAGAGGCTTGATATTGAGCAGTGTGCAGCAAAGGGCATGCACCTGTGTGTATTGTTTCCTGGGATGAGGGAAAGAGAGAAAGAGGGCAGCACACAGGCTACCAGCCCAGAGTATGCGAAGGAAGCATTTTGGCACATGACTCAGTTTTTACACATATAAGCTCGTCAATGTAAGCAACTTCTGAATTGTAATGCTCAGACTTCCTTGGTGGTCCAGTGGTTAAGAATATGCCTGCCAGTGCAGGGGACATGCGTTTGATCCCTGTTCCAAGAAAAGTCCACATGCCACAGGGCAACTAAGCCCATGCTCTGCCAGTAGAGAAGCTGCTGCTGCTACTGCTGCTAAGTCGCTTCAGTCGTGTCCGACTCTGTGCGACCCCATAGACAGCAGCTCACCAGGCTCTGCTGTCCCTGGGATTCTCCAGGCAAGAACCCTGGAGTGGGTTGCCATTTCCTTCTCCAATGCATGGAAGTGAAAAGTGAAAGTGAAGTCACTCAGTCGTGTCCGACCCTTAGCGACCCCATGGACTGCAGCCTACCAGGCTCCTCCGTCCATGGGATTTTCCAGGCAAGAGTACTGGAGTGGGGTGCCATTGCCTTCTCCGGTAGAGAAGCTACTGCAGTGAAAAGCCCGTGTACCGCAACTAGAAGAGTAACCCCCACTCTCTGCATCTAGAGAAAGCCCTTCAGCAGCAAGGAAGTCCTAGCACAACCAACAATTAATAAATAAAAATTTAAAAAATAGCATGCCTTAAAATATTCACCTTTGCATCTACGTATTGGAAGCATTAAAATTGACAATGAAACATTTTTGTTTTTGCTCCGACAGAGTAGTATGTAACTATGGCTTTACCAGTGGATTCAATTTATCATTTTTTAGGGGGAGGAGATTTTGAAAACTCTTTCATCTCCTGTGTGTAAAACTTTAACTTCAGTTCTCTAGTGATATTGTTACAGAGATGATCTACATACCAAATGTATGTTCTACATACCAAAGAGCATGTTTCTCTCCTGGAATCTGAAACTGAAAACAAGTGCAAGGCTTCTGGAGTGCTATATGAAATTGTATTATAAACCAGACCACTGCTTCCCAAATGTTTCTGCACTTGGAATTACCTGGGGAGCTTCAGAGATACTTCTGTGCCCCATTCCAAGACTGAGATGAATGGGTATGAGGTATGACCAAGGTTTGGGATTTTTGAAAGATCTCCAAGCTATTCTAATGTGCAGGCAAGTTTGGGAACCACTGAAGTGGAGATTTTGAGCCATGTATTTCCAACTTCAAACTTCTAGGTAGTGTAAATTTGTGGTTCCTGCATTAAAATTTAAGTTGAGACAGTGAAATCGGTCTAATTGGATTTTATCAGGTTAAAATCAACATTATTAGGGACCTTATTTACATAAAGCCAAGCAATTCATGAAAAAGTCAAAGTAGTTTTGTGTTCAAAGACACACAAATTATTAATGTTCAAAACAACAAGGTTTTAAAGTCATTTTGTCAGATGGAATATATATTTCCAACTACAGTTGCTAGGCTGTAGCAAAACACAAGGCTCTCAGTTAGATTTTAATTTCAGATAAATAAGGAATAATGTATTAATATAAGTCTGTTCCACGTACCATCTGGGATGTACTTATACTAAATATTGTTTATCATTTATCTGAAATTCAGGCTTGTGTGCCCTGTGTATTTTTTAATTGAAATATAGCTAATTTACAGTGTTGTGTTAGTTTCAGGTGTACAGCAAAGAGATTCAGTCATATATATGTGTGTATATATATGCAATCTTGTTCAGATTCTTTCCATTATCAGTTATTATAAGATACTGAGTAAAGTTCCCTATGCTATACAGTAGGTCCTTTGTCATTTACTTATTTTATATATAGTAGTATATATATGATTTTTGGCCTCTTTTTAAATTATTAATTGGAGGATAATTACTTTACAATGTTGTATTGGCTTCTGCCATACAACAGTGTGAATCAGTCATAAGTATACGTATGTGCCCTCCCTAGTGAGCCTTCCTCCACCCCCAACCTGATCCTACCCCTCTAGGTTGTCACAGAGTACTAATTTGAGCTCCCTGTGTTTTAAAGTCACTTCCCACTAGCTATCTAATTTACATATGCTAATGTAGATGTTTCAGTGCTACTCTCAATTTGTCCCTCCCTCTCCTTCCCCCGTTGTGTCCACCAGTCTCTTCTCTATGTCTGTGTCTCTCTTCTGCTCTGCAGATAGGTTCATCAATACAATTTTCTAGACTCCATATATAATGTGTTAATATATGATATTTGTTTTTCTCACTCTGTATAACAGGCTCTAGGTTCATCCACATCACTAGAACTGATTCAAATTTGTTCCTTTTCATGGCTGAGTAATATTCCATTATATATATGTATCATAACTTCTTTATCCGTTCATCTGCCAGTGGACATCTAGGTTGCTTCCATGTCCTAGCTATTGTAAATAGTGCTGCAATGAACATTGGGGTACCTGTGTCTTTTTGAATTATGATTTTCTCAGGGTATATGATGCAAGAGACCCAGGTTCAATCCCTGGGTCAGGAAGATCCTCCAGAGAAGGAAATGGCGACCCACTCCAGAACTCTTGCCTGGAAAATCCCATGGATGGAGGAACCTGGTGAGCTATAGTCCATGGGGTTGCAAAGAGTTGGACACGACTGAGCGACTTCACTTTCAGGATATATGCCCAGTAGTGGGATTGCTGGGTCATATGGTGGTTTTATTTGTAGTTTTTAAGGAAATCTCCACACTGTTCTCCATAGTGAGTAGTGTGTGCATGTTATTCCCCATCTCCTAATTTACCCTCCTCTCCCTTTACCCTTTGGTAACCATAAGCTTGTTTCTATGTCTGTGAGTCTATTTCTGTTTTATGGATAAGTTCATTTGTATCATTTTTTAGATTCCACCTATAAGTGGTATCATATGATATTTGTCTTTCTCTGTCTGACTTACCTCACTTAGTATGATAATCTCTAGGTCCATCCATATTGTTCCATATGACATTATTCCTTTCTTTTTATGGCTGAGTAATATTCCATTGTATATGTATACCACATCTGTTTTATCCATTCATCTCTTGATGAATTTTCTTTGCTAAATGTGACAACTCTGTCCCAATTTTAAAGGACCAACCTGAGCAGTAATTCAATATATGAATCAAGACAAAAATTAACTTCAGCTTCTTGCTCACTATGTGTCATTCTATTTTCTAAATTACATTGACTGGTTAAACACTTTGAACTCTACCTCACTTTATCTGCACTCAGAGTCAACGGTACCTTATTTTGCCTCTTCTGTCTTCTCCGGAGCCTCAGAAACTCCTTGTGCTGCCTGGAGACAAAGTTCACTGCTGCATATTCCAGTAAGGCTGCAAACACAAACAGAAGGCACACCGCCATCCAGATGTCAATCGCTTTTACGTAGGAGACCTGAGAGAAAGGGAGAGAGAGAAGCCCCATGAAAACTGCTGGGGAAACCAGGTTCCTTATGGCATGAGCAGCAGACAAACCTCAGTTCCCTTCAACAAGGATTATTTTCTAGACTTTCCTTAAGAAAATACTTAAGCATTTTCCATCCCACTTTGCAGATTCTGAACAGAGCAGTGAAAATTACAGCCCCTTCTCCACCCTCTGGCCCAGGTCCTTGTTCTGTCTTTCTCAGTATAGTCCACCTGCTCAAGTAGCCCCTGAGACCAGCCCCAAAGATAACTACAAGAATTGCTTTCATGAAACAAAGGAAGGAAAATAAAACTTTGAGATACTACAGAGTCAGGGTTACTCTTGAAACTGCTCATTTCCTTATATTTTCCTTAACATAAAAGCTCTTGCTTAGTTCATTCAGTTAGTTCAGTCGCTCAGTCATGTCTGACTCTTTGCGACCCCATGAACCACAACACGTCAGGCCTCCCTGTCCACCACCAACTCCCGGAGTTCACCCAAACTCATGTCCATCGAGTCGGTGATGCCATCCAGCCATCTCATCCTCTGTTGTCCTCTTCTCCTACTGCCCCCAATCCCTCCCAGCATCAGGGTCTTTTCCAATGAGTCAGCTCTTCACATGAGGTGGCCAAAGTATTGGAGCTTCAGCTTCAGCATCAGTCCTTCCAGTGAACACCCAGGACTGATCTCCTTTAGAATGGACTGGTTGGATCTCCTTGCACTCCAAGGGACTCTCAAGAGTCTTCTCCAACACCACAGTTCAAAAGCATCAATTCTTCGGTGCTCAGCTTTCTTCACAGTCCAACTCTCACATCCATACATGACCACTGGAAAAACCATAGCCTTGACTAGACGGACCTTTGTTGGCAAAGTAATGTCTCTGCTTTTTAATATGCTATCTAGGTTGGTCGTAACTTTCCTTCCAAGGAGTAAACATCTTTGAATTAAGATAATTCTAAAACTCGGATGAGAAATAAACTATCTGTGGTCTTGGGTCCTTGAAAAACCAGTTTGTAATTTCCATTCCACTATTGATCCTAACTAATGTGGAAGCACATTTTTTTCTTTTTTTTTATTGAGGTATACAATAATATAGGTTACAGTTGTACAATACAGTTATTCACAATTTTTAAAGGTTGTGCTCCATCTGTTGGCTCGTTTCCAAGGCAAACCATTCAACATCAAAGTAGTCCAAGTCTATGCCTCAACCACTGATGCCAAAGAAGCTGAAGTTGAACAATTCTGTGAAGACCTACAAAAAAAGATGTCCTTTTCATCATAGGAGCTGCTGCTACTGCTAAGTCGCTTCAGTCGTGTCCAACTCTGTGCGACCCCATAGACAGCAGCCCACCAGGCTCTGCCGTCCCTGGGATTCTCCAGGCAAGAACACTGGAGTGGGTTGCCATTTCTTCTCCAATACATGAAAGTGAAAAGTGAAAGTGAAGTCGCTCAGTCGTGTCTGACTCTTAGCGACCCCATGGAATGCAGCCCACCAGACTCCTCCGTCCAAGGGATTTTCCAGGCAAGAGTACTGGAGTGGGTTTCCATTGCCTTCTCCATCATCATAGGAGAATGGAATGCAAAAGCAGGAAGTCAAGAGATACCTGGAGTAACAGGCAAATTTGGCCTTGCAATACAAAATGAAGCAGGGCAAAGGCCTACAGAGTTTTCTCAAGAGAACATAATGGTCATAGCAAACCCCTTTTCCAAAAACCCAACAGACGACTAAACACATGGACATCATCAGATGGTCAATTCTAAAATCAGATTGATTATATTCTTTGTAGCTGAAGATAGAGAAACTCTATGCAGTCAGCAAAAACAAAAGCTGAAGCTGACTGTGGCTCAGATCATGAACTCCTTATTGCCAAATTCAGGTTTAAATTTGAAAGTAGAGAAAGGCACTAGGCCATTCAGGTATGACCTAAATCAAATCCCTTATGATTATACAGTGGATGTAATGAATATATTCAGGAGATTAGATCTGGTAGACAGAGTGCCTGAAGAACTATGGACAGAGGTTCATAATATTGTATAGCAGGCAGTGACCAAAACCATCACAAAGAAAAAGAAATGCAAAAAGGCAAAGTGGTTGCCTGAGAAGGCCTTAAAAATAGCTGAGAAAAGAAGAGAAGTGGAAGGCAAAGGAGAGAAAGAAAGATATACCCAACTGAATGCAGAGTTCCAGAGAATAGCATAGCACGGAGAGATAAGAAGACCTTCATAAGTGAACAATGCAAAGAAATAGAAGAAAAGAATAGAATGGGAAAGATTAGAGATCTCATCAAGAAAATTGGAAATATCAAGGAAAATTTTCATTCAAGGATGGGCACAATAAAGGAAAGAAACAGTATGAACCTAACAGAATCAGAAGAGACTAAGAAGAGGTGGCAAGAATACACAGAAGAATTATACAAAAAAGGTCTTAAGACCCAGATAACCACAATGGTGTGGTCATTCACCTTGAGCCAGACATCCTGGAGTGTGAAGTCAAGTGGGCCTTAAGAAGTATCACTGAGAATAAAGCTAGTGGAGGTGATGGAATTCCAGTGGAGCTGTTTCAAATCCTGGAAGATGATGCTGTGAAAGTGCTTCACTGAATTTGCCAGCAAATTTGGAAAACTCAGCAGTGGCCACAGGACTGGAAAAGGTCAGTTTTCATTCCAATCCCAAAGAAGAGCAATGCCAAAGAATGCTCAAACTACCACACAATTGCACTCATTTCACCTTCCAGCAAGATAATGCTCAAAAATCTGTCAAGCTAGGCTTCAGCATTACATAAACTGAGAAATTCCAGATGTACAAGCTGGATTTAGAAACTGCAGATAAATCAGAGATCAAATTGCCAACATCTGTTGGATCATAGAGAAAGCAAGAGAATTCCAGGAAAACATCTACTTTTGCTTCATTGTCTATGCTAAAACCTTTGACTGTGGATCACAACAAACTGTTGACAATTCTTAAAGAGATGGAAATATCAGACTGCTTTACCTATATCCTAAGAAACCTGTATGCAGGTCAAGAAACAACAGCTAGAACTGGACATGGAGCAATGGATTGGTTCAGAATTGAGGAAGGAGTATGACAAGGCTGTATATTGTTATCTTGTTTATTTAACTTCTGTGCAGAGTACATCATGCGAAATGCCAGGTTGGATGAATCACAAGCTGAAATAAAGATTGCTGGGAGAAATATCAGCAACTTCAGGTGCTGCAGATAATACCACTCAAATGGCAAAAAGTGAAAAGGAACTAAAGAGCCTGTTGATAATGGTGAAAGTGAAAAAACTGGCTTAGATCTCAGCATGCAAAAAGTTAAGATGATGGCATCCAGCCCTATCACTTCATGGCAAATAGAAAGGGAGAAAATGGTATCAGTGGCGGATTTTATTTTCGTGGGCTCCAAAATCACTGTAGATGGTGACTGCAGCCATGAAATTAAGACACTTGCTCTTGGAAGAAAAGCTATGACAAACCTAGACAGCATATTAACAAGCAGAGACGTCACTTTGCCAACAAATGTCCAGATAGTCAAAGCTATGGTTTTTCCAGTAGTCATGTACAGATGTGAGAGTTGGACCATAAACGATGAGTGATGAAGAATTGATGCTTTTGAGCTGTAGTGCTGGAAAAGACTCTTGAGAGTCCTGTGGACATCCAGGAGATCAAAGCAGTCAATCCTAAAGGAAGTCAACCCTGAATATTCATTGGAAGGACTGATGCTGAAGCTGAATGTCCAGTATTTGTCCACCTTATGCGAAGATCTGACTCATTGGAAAAAACCCTGATGCTGGGAAAGATTGAAGGCGGGAGAAGGGAACAACAGAGGATGAGATGGTTGGATGGCATTAGCAATTCAATGGACATGAGTTTGAGCAAACTCGATGAGATCACAAAGGAGAGAGAAGCCGGGGGTGCTGCAGTCCATGGGGTGGCAAAGAATCGGACACTACTGAACAACACCACCTCCATTTGTAGTTATTGTAAAATACTGGCTATATTCCCTGTGTTGCACAATATATCATCTTAGCTTATTTTATACCTATTAATTTGTACCTCTTAATCACCTACCCCTAACTTGCCCCTTTCTCCTTCCCTCTCCCCACTGGTAAACCACTCGTTTGTTCTGTATATCTGTGGGTCTGGTTCTTTTATGTTATAGTCACTAGTTTGTTTCATTTTTTATATTCCACATGTAAGTGATATCATGCAGTAATGGTCTTTGTTGGACTTATTTCACTTAGCATGATGCCAAATTTTGATATGGATTTCATTAAGTCTGTAGTTTGCTTTGGGTGGTATGATCATTTTAACAATATTAATTCTTCCAATCCAAGAACATGATATATCTGTCCATCTATTTGTATCATCTTCAGTTTCTTTTATCAGTGTTTTATAGTTTACAAAGTACAGGTCTTCTACCTCTTTAGGTAAATTTATTCCTAGGTATTTTATTCTTTTTGATGTGGTGGTAATAGGATTGTTTCCTTAATTTCTCTTTCTGAATATTCATTGTGAGTATATAGAAACGCAACAGATTTCTCTGTTTGTTTTTTTTTTTTTTTTTATCCTGCAACTTTACCGAATTCCTTGATAAGCTCTAGTAGTACTGGGTAGCACCTTCAGGATTTTCTATTTATAGTATCGTGTAAACAGTGACAATTTTACTTCTTTTTTTTTTTCAATTTGGATTCCTTTTATTTCTTCTTGTCCGATTGCTATGTCTAGGACTTTTAATACCATGTTAAATAAAGTGAGACGAGGCATCCTTGCCTTGTTCCTGATCTTAGAGGAAATGCTTTCAGCTTTTCACCACTGAGTATGATATTAGCTGTCAGTTTGTCATACACAGCTCTTATTATGTTGAAGTTAAATGTTTTTAAACTATCACAATTCAGGAATATTCAGCCAAAATAAAATATCAGTGTTCTGGGCCTTGAGAAGGTAACTGGTTAAAAAGGAAATTTTCATAACCCTTTGGTGATTGGTTGAATATTTCATATATCTTATAATTTGATAAAGCAGAATCTGAAAGCAAATACTTTTTACTTGCAATGCAAATTTCCCCTCATGTCACTCAACTTCCAATTATTTTTTAAAATATGAGGGGAAAAATAACTAGATAAAGTTGTAACATATTGAACAACAGACTACAAAGGATTCTTATTCAGCTGTCTGTGTGAATGTGTACTGTGTTGTGCTGGGCTTAGTCGCTCAGTTGTGTCCAACTCTTTGCGACCCCATGGACTATAGCCTACCAGGCTCCTCTGTCCAGGGGATTCTCCAGGCAAGAATATTGGAGTGGGTTGCTGTGTCCTCCTCCAGGGGATCTTCCCAACCCAGGGATTGAACCTGCGTCTTCTACATTGCAGGCTTCTCACCAGGGAAGCCCATGAGTGTGTACTATCTAGTTCCAATTTTAAATAGGGTTTCTAAAGTTTTGATAGCTGACACTGAATGTTTGCCAGCCAGAATTTTAAGCATTTTATATATATTATTTTCTAACCAGTATAACAACTGTATTACTCCCACTTTGTGATGAGGAAACTGGGTTACAGAGAGGTTAAATTATTACTGAAGAACAGAAAGCTAAAAGGTGGCAGAGCTAAGATTGGAACTAGAACTCAGTCTGACTAATGATTCTCCTTTCTGAACATACACAAACATACTACTAGGATTATACCCTTTGTATCTTGCATTTATTTCTCTTTGATCTTTATAGTAAGCATTTCCCATGTCATTTAACTTTCTTCTAAATTGTAATTTCCAATGCTTGTGTAATTGTCTAAACCATCATAATTGTTCCGTATGATAGGATATTTAGGTGATTTTTAGTTTTAGTTTCTGCTACTATAAATTTGGGTCTATGAATATCCTTCCCCTAATATTTGACTGTGTTCCTGTTTATTTGCTAGGTCAGCTTTTAGACTTGGGACTATGGGAGTAAATTGTAAGAAAATAGGCTTCTGACCTAGAAAGTTATTCGGAACATAGAAGATGAAAAGCAGAAATTCTAGAATAAGATGCCTGAAATTAAGAAACACTACTGTATTCCTTACTCTGACTTTGCCAGCTTATTTAACCTCTCTTTACCTCCCTTCATCATCTGTATAAAGGAAAATAATAGTAGCTATTTCGTAGAGTTATGTGGATAAAATCACTTAATGTATGCAGAGTGCTTAGAGTAGTGTTTGGCACAGAGTAAGTGCTATATAAATGTTGGCAATTATTTGACTCCATAAGAGTGTTATTTTGTTGAAGAAAAATCTTGGGAGAGACAGAAAAACAAGAAGGAAAATAAAAATCACCTACAGTCCTAGTATATTCCAAGTATTATTTTTAAGGTTACCACTTGCCTTACACTATTTGTCTCCATCAATCTGAACTACTTGTCAGTCCCACATATGTTGTGACAAAGTGGTGCAGCACCTGGGATGCTTATTCTCAGTCTTTTGATTAACCATTGACTCAGAATCCTTCATGCGTTGGCTTGGACACCAGCTCCTCCAGGAAGCCTCTTAAGATTCCTCCTACTTTTGTCTCATCTGGGTTGGGGACCACTTTTCTTTGCTCCGTTATAACTCTCTGTTGAACCTGTCTGTTTCTTTTTAGTCCACCAGCTTCCCTACCCCACCACTAGACTCACTAGACTGTAAACTTTTTAAAGAAAGATCCTATATAGTATTACTCTTTGTATCGCCAGTCCAGGACCTGGCAAATATTGAGTAAACATTGGATGTGGGATGAATGAATAAACAGATGTTTGAATGACAGAAGGAAGGAATGAAGGAAATACCTCATTGTCTTTCCATTTTTGTCCTGTAATTTCAACAGTTCTTCACTATATAACATTACCCACAATTGCATATATTGAATATTTCTGAGAGTGGACTGTTAGTGCAGTTTAAGTCTCTCTGTTCACCAAGCATTCCTGGAATGTTTCTTTCCTTAATAAGCAATACATTTTTTTTTTTTTTTTGTATTTGCTGTTCTGGAGCAGTCCTATTCTCCTGTAGAATATAGAATATTTCCAATCACAGCATTCCTGGTTATATATTATTCAGATGGCCTTTAAATGTTTTAAGACCTAATAATGAGAAGAATTTGTCAATGCCTGTTAGATGTCCATACGAAGAAAGTCCAGTAGAATTCACCATCATTCCTCCCCTTCCTGATGTGTACGGCATTCAGTCATTTGTGAACCTAGCACCCCAACCCCCTTCTAGCCATCAGCAGACCAGGCACATAAATGGCTTCTTTTATAACTGCTCATAAATGAATCCTTCTCATCTCTTAATCATTCTGGTTGGTCTCCAAGTTTCCTCCAAATCATGATCATCTTTCCAGCATTGAAATGCTAGTATTAAATGCATTATTCACACGGACGTAGAAGGTACTGTGAGACGTCTATTACATATGATGGGATATCCTTCAGTGCTGCTCTTTCAGGACTGAAATGCCTTTTTGTTACTTTTATTCAGCTCTGATGTCAGATTCTCTCTCTTTGGCTGCTAATGCTTACATGTTTTTAGCTCACGTTTTCCCTGTCACAGTATCTTTATGATTTGGGGGCTTGCATGAGCCATTCCTGAACTACTTTACTACAACCTTGCAAAATACTTTTTATATTAATGAAATTCTCAAAATGCTATTATGATTCACTGAACTGTTAGTTTTCCAGGTATATTTAATTCAGAAACATAAACATTGAGGGCCTACTATGTGAAAGGCACTGTAGTAGGTGCTGAATGGAAGATGGGGCAGAAGATATGACAATAACTAACATGCACATCTATTCTTCTCAGGACTCCCCAGATGAGACTCTGGGGAACCTGTTCACATGGTGCTCCAGAAAATGTCATTCACATAGGTCAGTTCAGTTCAGTCGCTCAGTCGTGTCCGACTCTGTGACCCCATGGACTGCAGCACACCAGGCCTCCCTGTCCATCACCAACTCCTGGAGTTCACTCAAACTCATGTGCATCGAGTTGGTAATACCATCCAACCATCTCATCCTCTCTTGTCCTCTTCTCCTCTGGCCCTCAATCTTGCCCAGCATCAGGATCTTTTCAAATGAGTTAGCTCTTCACATCAGGTGGCCAAAGATTGGAGTTTCAACTTCAGCATCAATCCTTCCAATGAACACTCAGGACTGATCTCCTTTAGGATGGACTGGTTGGATCTCCTTGCAATCCAAGGGACTCTCAAGGGTCTTCTCCAACAGCACAGTTCAAAAGCATCATTTCTTTGGTGCTCAGCTTCCTTTATAGTCCAACTCTCACATCCATACATGACTACTGGAAAAACCATGCTGCTGCTACTGCTAAGTCGCTTCAGTCATGTCTGACTCTGTGCAACCCAAGAGATGGCAGCCCACCAGGCTCTGCTGTCCCTGGGATTCTCCAGGCAAGAACACTGGAGTGGGTTGCCATTTCCTTCTCCAGTGCATGAAAGTGAAAGGTGAAAGTGAAGTCGCTCAGTTGTGCCCGACTCTTAGTGACCCCATGGACTGCAGCCTACCAGGCTCCTCCGTCCATGGGATTTTCCAGGCAAGAGTACTGGATGGGGTGCCATTGCCTTCTCCATACACTGAGGGAGGAGAATATGCTCTTCAGAAGGAAAGGACATTCCAAGAGAATTCACATAAAACTCTTGCTGAAGTCTCGGGCAGCTTTGCAGAGAACAGTCTCAAAACAGGTAGAGGAAGTTTATATGACATTAAAGGATTCCTTTATATTACAATTCCCTCCTCAAATATAAACCCGCTTATACGAGTGAGAGCTTCTTAATCAAACATCTTCCTGTGGCTACACGCAGCTACTGGTGGCATTTGGATGCAGAGGTTTAACCTGTGCTAAGCGGAACATGCCGAGGCAGAGGCTCTGACTCGGAGACTTCACGGCCACTCCTGCCAGCAGCTGTGGCTGCTGCTTCCGGCCATGGCTGGTGGGACCCACTTGGGTCTCTTGCTTTCTGCTGCAGGACTGCGTATCTGTGAAGGCATCCTACTGGCCTCCTTTCTTGGTGAGGACCGAGATTCTGACTTGAGGGCAGCTGGAGTGCAGTCTATTGAAGTCACCCCAGCACCACGCTTGGGTTTAGGCTTCTCTTTCTTTTCAGCTAGAGGTTTCACCTTCACTTCTTTCCGTTTGGTTTCTTTAACTTTACTTTTCCTCACAGTGAAGATTTCATCGTCTTCACTCCCACTAAAATCAGAGCCACCCTCAGAGTCTTCACCAGTTGCAAAGTCTGGCTCAGAGTCGTTGGCTCTATTGTCATCACTGTTTCCCAAGAGAATCTTCCTCTGCTGGACCACGGCTTGGGACGCAGCCTTCCTTCTCCATGGAGTGTCCTGAGAATCATCCTCCTCAGTGATCTTATCCAGATCTAAATAATCACCAGCTACACTGCAGTTGGAGACATGAGGAGACTTACTCATTGCTCCTGTTTCCTTCTTGCCATGTTTGTAAAAGCCTTGAGACTGCTCCACATCAATGGTGACAGCTGGAACCCCTTCACTGACAAAGCCAGTGCGACCTAACAGACCTTTGTTGGCAAAGTAATGTCTCTGCTTTTAATATGCTAGTTAGGCATAACTTTCCTTCCAAGGAGCAAGTGTCTTTTAATTTCATCGCTGCGGTCACCATCTGCAGTGATTTTGGAGCCCCCCCCCCCAAATAAACTCTTTCACTGTTTCTACTGTTTCCTCATCTATTTCCCATGAAGTGATGGGACTGGATGCCATGATCTTCATTTTTTTGAATGTTGAGCATTAAGCCAACTTTTTCACTCTCCTCTTTCACTTTCATCAAGAGGCTCTTTCGTTCTTCTTTACTTTCTGCCATAAGGGTGGTGTCATCTGCATATCTGAGGTTATTGATATTTCTCCCAGCAATCTTGATTCCAGCTTGTGCTTCATCCAGCCGAGCATTTCTCATGATGTACTCTGCATATAAGTTAAATAAGCATGGTGACAATATACAGCCTTGACATACTCCTCTCCCAATTTGGAACCATTCTGTGTTCGATGTCCAGCTCTAACTGTTGCTTCCTGACCTGCATACAGATTTCTCAAGAGGCAGGTCAGGTGGTCTGGTATTCACATTCCTTCAGAATTTTCCAAGGTTTATTGTGATCCACACAGTCAAAGGCTTTGGCATAGTCAATAAAGCAGAAATAGATGTTTTTCTGGAACTCTCTTGCTTTTTCGATGATCAAGCAGATGTTGGCAATTTGATCTCTGGTTCCTCTGCCTTTTCTAAATCCAGCTTGAACATCTGGAAATTCACGGTTCATGTACTCTTGAAGCCTAGCTTGGAGAATTTCAAGCATTACTTTGCTAGCCTGTGAGATGAGTGCAATTGTGCGGTAGTTTGAGCATTCTTTGGCCTTGCCTTTCTTTGGGATTGGAAAGAAAACTGACCTTTTCCAGGCTTGTGGCCACTGCTGAGTTTTCAAAATTTGCTGGCATAATGAATGCAGCACTTTCACAATATCATCTTTTAGGATTTGAAACAGCTCAACTAGAATTCCATCACCTCCACTAGCTTTGTTTGTAGTGATGCTACCTAAGGCCCACTTGACTTCACATTCTTGGATGTCTGGCTTAGGTGAGTGATCACACCTTTGTGATTATCTGGGTCCTGATACTCTTTTTTGTGCAGTTCTTCTGTGTATTCTTGCCACCTCTTCTTAATATCTTCTACTTCTGTTAGGTCCATATCATTTCTGTCCTTTTTTGAACCCATTTTTGCATGAAATGTAAAGATGGGCTTTCTCTCTTATTTGTCATTGGGATGTACATCTTGGTAGTCCTGCTTGGTGCTTTAGAAAACCGTGGTCTCCTGAGGGAGACATTTTGGTGAACATAAAACTGATATAAAGATAAATGGTCTCATGTCCCAAAGTAGGGGGAAAACCAAAAGGTGATGAGACGTTGGGGAGTTCCATGTTGACAGGGAAAATCGGAAATGGGTTCATTACTGAATGTCATGGCATATTACCTAGGGCTTGAAGAAAGCCATGACTTTTATGAGTAGAAGAAGCTGTGAAAGCAAAACCATGAAGGTGGGAGAGGGTAGGTGGACTTGAGGATGGTGAACAATCCAGTGACCAGGACATGCTGTGTACCTGGGAAGTGCAAGGTTAAGTGTGGACAATAGGCTGGAGCAGCACACTGAAGGCCAAGCAGAGGCATATGGGCTTTAGACTGCTGGTAAATATAAGCTAAGGATGGTTTTCAGGTGGGGTACAGATATGTAAGTTCTTTTCTAATTAGCTTCAATTTCTTTGTCTTAAAAGCAAGAGTCTTAGCACAAGTAGACATTTTCCCTCGTTATAGAAATTTGCCTTCTCTCCTCTTGACACTCTCGACTCTACACAAGGCTGGTTCTCTTCAAAGCTTTCTAACAACATATCTGAATCCTTTGCGGAATCTTCTTTGATTTATTTGTAGTCCTTGAGCTCTTAACTCTTTAGTTTTCCCCGTATTTTCAGGTCCTCAGTAAATCCATTCACTCCTATAGCTCTCTCTGTGTGTGTGTGTGTGTGTGTGTGTGTCCTATAGCAGGGATTGGCCAAGTACTTGTGAATCCAATTTCCTTTTCCTAGGACACAAGTCAAGAATACACAGAACTATTAAAAAAAATCTTCATGACCCAGATAACCATGATGGTGTGATCACTCACCTAGAGCCAGACATCCTGGAATGTGAAGTCAAATGGGCCTTAGGAAGCATCACTATGAACGACACTCGTGGAGGTGATGGAATTCCAGTTGAGCTATTTCAAATCCTAAAAGATGATGCTGNGATAACCATGATGGTGTGATCACTCACCTAGAGCCAGACATCCTGGAATGTGAAGTCAAATGGGCCTTAGGAAGCATCACTATGAACGACACTCGTGGAGGTGATGGAATTCCAGTTGAGCTATTTCAAATCCTAAAAGATGATGCTGTGAAAGTGCTGCACTCAATATGCCAGCAAATCTGGAAAACTGAGCAGTGGCCACAGGACTGGAAAAGGTCAGGTTTCATTCCAATCTCAAAAAAAGGCAATGCCAAAGAATGTTCAAACTACTGCACAATTGCACTCATCTCACACGCTAGCAAAGTAATGCTCAAAATTCTCCAAGCAAGGCTTCAACAGTACATGAACCATGATGTTCAAGCTGGATTTAGAAAAGGCAGAGGAACCAGAGATCAAATTGCCAACATCTGTTGGATCATCGAAAAAGCAAGAGAGTTCCAGAAAAACATCTACTTTTGCTTTATTGACTATGCCAAAGCCTTTGGCTGTGTGGATCACAACTAACTATGGAAAATTCTAAAAGAGATGGGAATACCAGACTACCTAACCTGCCTCTTGAGAAATCTGTATGCAGGTCAGGAAGCAACAGTTAGAACTGGACATGGAACAATAGACTGGTTCCAAATTGGGAAAGGAGTACGTCAAGGCTGTATATTGTCACCATGCTTATTTAACTTATATGCAGAGTACATCATGCGAAATGCATGGCTGGATGAAGCACAAGCTGGAATCAAGCTTGCCAGGAGAAATATCAATAACCTCAGATATGCAGATGACACCACCTTTATGGCAGAAAGTAAAGAAGAACTAAAGAGCCTCTTAATGAAAGTGAAAGAGGAGAGTGAATAAGTTGGCTTAATGCTCAGCATTCAAAAAATGAAGATCATGGCATCCAGTCCCATCACTTCATGGAAAATAGATGGGGAAACGGTGGAAACAGTGAGAGAGTTTATTTTGGGCGGGGGGCTCCAGAATCACTGCAGATGGTGACTGCAGCGATGAAATTAAAAGACGCTTACCCCTTGGAAGGAAAATTATGACCAACCTAGATAGCTTATTAAAATGCAGAGACATTACTTTGCCAATAAATATCCGTCTAGTCAAAGCTATGGTTTTTCCAGTAGCCATGTATGCATGTGAGAGTTGGACTAGAAAGAAAACTGAGCACTGAAGAACTGATGCTTTTAAACTGTGTTATTGGAGAAGACTCTTGAAAGTCCCTTGAACTGCAAGGAGAGCCAAACAGTGAGTCCTAAAAGAACTGAACTCAGGACACTAGTAAACTAGAATTTCCAGTTTAGCTGGATCCCCAGTGGAATGTGGGAAGAAGTAATACACAGTGCTTTAAAAGACGCAGGGCCACTCAATTCACAGTGTAATGTAATGTGAGAGAGAAATAAATTTTTATTATAGTATGCCATGGAGATTTCAGGGTTTTGTGTTTCCCACACTCTCAAGCCCGTCTCTCAGCCCTCATCACTCACCAGCATTCTTGTACTAATTTTAAAAGGCCCAGGCAATTCCCTGGTGGTCCAGTGGTTAGGAATCTGTGCTCTTACTGCAGGGGACCCAGATTTAATCCCCCATGACAAAGAATTATGCAGCTTCAAATGTTAGTAGTGTTAAGGTCTGACAAATTGGTCTACACTCTTCTAGCATGGAAGTTCTTCCTCCCTTTTCCTGCTTTCTCTGTCTGTTTAGCTCAAAGTCTACCTCCATGCTTTTTCTGCCTAATCTAGGCCACAATAGCCTTACTCATCTTGCATTTGTAACACACTTATAGTGAGGATCAGATAGTTGAGAGTTTGCTAAATGGTTGCATGTATTATGTGTCCAACTAAAGTATAGGATGCCTGGAGGATAAAGACTCAGGAATGTCTTTTATATCTGGGACACCAAGGGCAAGTCTTTGTTCATTAAGTGCCTCATAGTTTCTGTTGGTTGGTAAGTTATTCAAGCTGCATATAAATTCAAATTCCTTTCACAATCACTAAAGGGATAAAATTATCTTACATCTTTTAAAGCCAGTAAATGATGATATTGAGATTACTCTAGATTTATTTTCAGTAAGGGAAAGAAGAATACTGACTCTTTTGAATTTACAATTCACATACTTTACAAAGATATCTGGTGAAACAGTAGAGTCAGTGAAGTTTTTTAGGTTTTCGTGACACTAAATAAGCATTTATCTTGTTATTTGAACAGATTAGTTAGTTGGTACAGTTTAGCTCGTTGCTCAGTTACTTTAGCATCATATTGACATTTCTTAGAGATGTTTTTTATTAGTGTTTTTTTTTCCCAACACTGTGTAGGTATTTTTGAAAACCTTTGCAGTTTTTCCTGAGGAAGTCTTTTCATTTATTATATATTCAGATTACATTCAAAATGGAGAATCAAGCCATGAATGTATTTACTTTAGTCTCATAATTTATCTGTTTCTTGTGTCATGAAGCCAGTTATTCATGAGTTGGGCCATTTCTACCCAATGTTTATTGCCAGCATAGAAGAGTGGCTTGTTGTTGTATAAAAATTGCCTAAATGTGCTTACAGTATGCATGTCTTCTCCATCCATCATGAGCACGGCACTCCTATTTGACACTGTGCCAACTAAAATATATCCACATTCCCAGCCCCTAGGCTGACCCCAGAGAACTGTGACATCCTCCAGTAGCCAGTCAAGGAGGATGGGTTGTGAACAAGAATGGACAGAAGTTCTCTACAATAGAGAAGAATCACAAGTGATTGTAATAAACAAAATATTATTTTAATAGAAAAGATACAAAATGGAATTTATAGGGCAATCTCAAAATACTAAGATATTTTTCTTGCTTTAAGTGGAATGATGTCTCACACCCATCTGCTTGAGTCAATGTTTAATTATTCTCAAAGTATGCGTACAAGCCCTTGCTAAAGTGGAATAGAAGCTCTTCTGCTCTGTACAGTACAGTTTATTTTTATCCAATTTAGAAAGAAAAATTTTAATTAACCCTGATTAATGCAGCTATTGAAATGGATACCTATTGGTCACAGTAGCCTGACTTGTGCTTCCATTACACGGAACAAAAAAGATTTTGGTAGCCTCAATCAATTTGTCTTTTATTGAGTGCTATGAAGTATACCACCACCCTCTCCATCCTTATTTATGGGGAGAAAAATAAGTTTATTGAATGCATGTCTAACCCTTATACAGGTAGCAATCAACAAAGAGGAAAATGAGAATTATAGCTGTGACCTTCTGTTTTGTCTCTTACCTACATTCAGTCATGGTAAAAAATATCATCAGAAAAAATATAGACAGTCGAATTAATCCTAGTGCCAAAGATTCATGGTGTTGTACATTTTTATCTTTACAATTTTACTGTCAAGTTGCCATTTTTATTGCCTAATTAAAGAGCTCACATCTGCTGTTTGATGCCAGGAAAATCAGATTTCCTTGGCAGAGAAGGATGGTGGCAGCATTGACTACCTGGCCTGTCCCAGTGTAACCACCGCACCCCATTTTCTCTCCATGTCTTAAGCTTTTACTGGTTCTGGGTAGAGTACTGAATAAACGAAACTCATGTGAGAGTGTTGTTTGTAGAAACAGCCATTAGGTGGCAGTGCCTCCAAGCCTGGTACCTGCAGGAAGCAACTAGTTACCAAGATACTCCTTAGATATCAGGACAGGATTTGAACAGGGACCAATAATTTTGGTGTTGAGTGGCACACAAGTCTAGTTAGCTGGTATTATTCCCAAAGATGAATAAGTTTCATTATGGTAGTCAGAAAACTGTTCAAAGCAAAGCACACTATTCATGTGAATTTTGTGAGTGGAGAAGTAGGAGAAGGGCAGAACGGCCAGACCCAGAATGCACAAGTAATCCTAGGTGACACCTGCTGTTAGAGACATCATAGGGACACCCTTGGCTTCCCTGTTGGCCCAGCAGTAAAGAATCTGCCTGCCAATGCAGGAGATGCCGCTTCAATCCCTGGGTCGGGAAGATGTCCTGGAGAAGGAAATGGCAACCCACTCCAGTATTCTTGCCTGGAGAATCCCTGAACAGAGGAGCCTGGCAGGCTACTGTCCATGAGGTCGCAAAGAGCTGGACATGACTTAGCGGCTAAACAACAACAAATTGACACCCTAGAAAAAGGCACCCCCAAGGCTCAGTAACTGTGGGCATCTGGGTGAGGGAGCCAAGGTGAGGAGGGAGTGGTGTCTGAAGAAGGGGAGGAAGCAGGACTAGGGGAGATCTTGTTCCTTGTGCTTGTGTCTGCCACATGCTGCTGCTGCTGCTAAGTCGCTTCAGTCGTGTCCGACTCTGTGCAACCCCATAGACGGCAGCGCACCAGGCTCTGCAGTCCCTGGGATTCTCCAGGCAAGAACACTGGAGTGAGTTGCCATTTCCTTCTCCAGTGCAGGAAAGTGAGAAGTGAAAGTGAAGTCACTGAGTTGTGTCCAACTCTCAGTGACCCCATGGACTGCAGCCCACCAGGCTCCTCCACCCATGGGAGTCTCCAGGCAAGAGTACTGGAGTGGGGTGCCAGTGCCTTCTCCGGTCTGCCACATAGCTCACCATATTCTCAGCTGATAGACAGGAATAGTGACTCCTTCCGTAGTCTACTTCATATGGGTATACCTTCAATGACAAAAGAAGTGCAATACATTTCTTCTTAAGCAAGGGCAGGAATGAGGAGGGAGTTGGGAGCAAATTGCTCAACAGTGAAGAATAACTGCAGTGAAGAAAAGAGCCAATTGGATAATCTCAGTTTTGGAAAGACAGCCACAGGGTTTTGCTGGATAATGAGATGATGCTCCAGTGAATAGATATCTGTGTAGTCAGTGTGTGTGTGTGCACGCACGTGTGTTAGAGAGAGAGACAAGGAAAATTGGAGAGAATATGAAGATGGGAAAAGAAGGAAGGTAATGAAGAGCTTTGGAGCCAGGCCACCTTGGATTTGAATCCTAGCTGAATGACCCATGAACATTTTGGAATCTCACGTTTCTCATTTTAAACTAGGGACCCAAGGACTCCAGTGTCATTGAGAGATTGAATAAGACACTTTAGGTAAATCTTAACGTTTAATTGGCAGATTGTAGACCCTCAGTCACATTGGTTTGCCAGGGATGTGTTCTGGAAGACATTACATAATTCAAAACTTGCATAATTCAAGACAGTTTTCCCTGGAGGTATAAATGTAAATTTGTTGTATTTCATGTTCTGTGCATGCAGTGAGACTTTATTAGTATTTTTATACTGTCCTATTTCAAATTCACATAAGCTAAGTTCACGTAAAATGGCACCTCATTGTAGTGAGTACTCATACATGTCAGGAGAGCTGAAATGTGCTGTTACAAAAACCAAACAACAAACTTTTACCACCATCATCAGTGAAACGCTTGCAAGCACACAACTCTATGAGTTATCTCTGAGACAAAGATAGGAAAACTGAGTTACTCCTTAACTTTACCAAGATCACACAGCAGAAAAGTGGATGAGCTGCCATTCACATGAACTCTGGCTTGACTCTACCCTCAGGGGTTTTCTGGTTCCCTGACCCCTGTGGAAACCTCTGTCCCCAAGGAGTGAGTCAGGAGAATTATAGACTGTGATTTCATCAGGGGACAACATCTGATGTAAAAAAGGTAAGAGAATCCAGGCAGTGGGCTGGGTGAGTACAGAAGAGCAGCGTCACACCTGCATGTAGCTCCCGTGAACAGAAATGTTGAAAGATGAACCAGTTTCCTTTTCTTTCTCAGCCGTGAGTGCTTTTCCTACATCTTTGTTTACTCCACCACCCACCTCACCCCAGGTTCAAATTTCATACTTGTGAACAAGGAAGCAGAGGAGAGAAGTGTGGTTAAAAAAAAAAAAAAGCTGTCCAGTCTCCTTCTTTGGACTCAGCCTGAGGGAAAGGCCTTGGAATGGTGGGTAGGTTTTGCAGTGATGACAAATGTTTTCTTCTTTTCTCCATCCAGTGCTCCCCAGAGAGGAGGCTGGAAAGGAGAGGAAATCTGGAGAAGCTGAGCAGTCTCACCCCCGAGACTGGACTTATTGATTTATGATTTCCAAGTTGCCTGTGCTCCCTGGAGTAGGATGTGGAGGCCGGATCAGGAAGGCAGCACAGGCCAAATCTCTCACCCCCAACCATTTGTGAAAGCCTGAACCTTAGCAGAGAGAGCGGGTGGCCACTGTGGGACATGCACAGGCTCTGTATCATCCCAGAGCAAACATGGCGGTAGGCTTCTGATGCAAGCAAATTTCTGAGATGCTTGGGGTTGCTGAGATAGATGGGCAGTGGATGATTCTGGACTACAGAACCACGGCAGTCTGAGAAGCCCATTTCAACCTGCAGTGATAGAGGAGTCATTTCCTCAAGAACATCTGGGATCCTGTGATGACTCTGGGGTACAAAGAGGCTTCTCCAGGTGCTGGACTTCCCCACAATGCACCTGGATTCTCTGACCACTGGGATGCCACTGCCTGTGGATGAGGACGGGTGTTCCTTTGGTGGAGGACCAGAACGTTTCACAACTGAGATAGCAGTATCAATTGAATGGCAGTTGGTGGTAGCCAAGAAGCTTTGCGCCCACCCGTTGGCCTATCACCTGGTTTAGCATCAGCTTTGTACTTTACTGTGAGCTCATGATGCAGGCAGCAGATCAGTGAGGGCGGCTCCCCAGGAGCTGCCTTGACAGAAACCTTCCCTTCTTGACTTGAGACCCTGGGCACTCGTGCCTGGGGCATGCCAACCTCAAGCTCCTGAATGAATCGGCTACCTACTGTCTCACAGTATCCAGAATGAACCTGACATGGAAATATTCCAGGCCCTCATCACATTCAAGTTTACCTATGGGGAGAAGAAAACAAGAAAAAGAGCTCCAGGTCAGTCAGAGGTTGGGAATTAACGTGATACTTAGAGTCTCTGGCTGGGCTGGTGATCTCACTTTTTGTTACTGTAAATTACCAAAGAGCTGGTCTCTACTGTGTCCATTTTGATGCAAGTTGGTTCCATGCCTTTCTCCTCACCACAAAATGAGAAGTTTTATAAACTACCCACTAAAAATTAGACTTACTTACACTAGATATGAGCCTACAGGAGTCTGTTTGTAATTCAAAAAGAAACCCTACAGCCTCTTGAATAAAATGACACAGATAAGCAAGCTCTTTGACGAAATTTAAAAGGCCATGCTATCAGGAGGCATTTTAATATTTCAATATGTTAAGTGTACAGAATGCTAAAAAAAAAAATGGGAATGTGGAAAAATTTGAGTTGGGCTGATTGAGCACATCAGTTTCTGATATGTGAGCTGCATGTATCTGCTTCACACAGTTTAAATGAGTCCTGCTCCTTTGTTGGAAATCAATCCTGTAGCATTACAGAAGCTAAGAGAAGGCAGCAGGGCTGTGATGGAGAGAACAATGAGAAGATGCCAGGGATGTGAGTCTTGGCTTTGCCACTGGCTGACATTGCAAACATGACCACATTATTTCACCCTTCTGGGCCTCAGGTTCCTTCTTGGAAATAGAAAAGTGTTGGGTGATCATCTCCAAGGTTTCTGATAATCTATGACTCAAGGGAAGGAGAAAGTGACGAGAGAGGAAACCAAGTCAGTGGCAGGATGGGGTCTCAATCTCAAGGTAATAGGGGCCATGAGTACCAGAACCAGCTGCCAGGCTCTCTGCTCTGCCATCTTGCCACATTCAGTGTCATCCAGTAATGTGTATTCAATGAGCACCTCAGTGTTCTAGGCGGTGCCTGCCTAAAATGGTGAATTCCTTGCTCAGAAGAAATTGTATTGATAAAAACATTTATCTGCATAAGACTATGTGGAGCAAATGTGCTACGAATTCATCTGCAAGTTTAGTGAGAAAATCTGTAAATCATCGACAACTTACTTTAAGCTCTGGAACCTTGCTGCTTTTTTGCCTAAGAGATTTTTTGGGGGGAGCACTTTAATAACTCTCAACTTGCATACAAAGAAGCTCTAAACCATGGAGGGATAGGAATTGATAAAGACTGAATTTCTGGTTACTTGGTGGGATAAATCTGAAAAGAATTCTATATGATTTTCAAAGGATCCCCAGCAGGATTGAATTGTACTTGCTGTTCATTGTAAGTGATCAGTAATAGACTTTATTGGCTTTTCTCCTTTCCTTGTTTACTCTCCATGCTCTCTCACTAGCTCTTTCCTGAGACTGCCTCCCAAACACTTGTTATGCAAGTAACATCCAACACTTGTTATGTGATCTGTAGTTTTCTGAAGCAAGTGGCACAAACCTGCAATTAAATCAGGAAACCTGATGCGAAAGTGATGCCTGTCATATCATGCACTGTTTAGAACCAGATTAGTAAACAAACCACAGGTCCTCCTGAAAATTCCTTTCCCATTGACAAAAGCCCTATACCTGGTTGGTTTGCTCATCATCAATGAGAATGGAATGTCAACACAGTTCAAAAACCAATCTGGAGAAGTAAGCATCAAATCAATTTGGGATCTATATTACCTATGCAATTTAACAACCATTACATCCCCTTTTGCTCTTCACAGCTAGTTTTAAATTGACAAAATTAGAATTGTGTAACTATAACAAAAACTAATTTCCAATCTACTACTATGCAATTCTGCATATACCAATCCTCCTGGGGTCAGGAAAATAATGAGAGTAGCTTATTTGTAGAAACATCATAGGAACTGTTCCATGCTAGGTATGTAGTTTGTTAGGGAGATTGAATCACAGTTATATTTTGAGCCCAAAAGGATGTAGCTATTTTTTTATTTTTAAAAATTAATTAATTTTAATTGGAGGCAATTACTTTACAGTATTGTAGTGGTTTTTGCCATACATCGACATGAATCAGCTACAGGCTGTAGCTATTATGAAGGTGCAAATTACTCCTTGTTGGAGGATGGAGGGAATGAAAAGTGCCCACAGAACTGAGAAGGCATCTTGAGACCAAAAAATGAGGGAGGCAACTCCATATTATTAATGAATCCGTTTATTATAGGGTGGCGTACTCACAGGGTGAGATCAGAATCAGACAGACAATGAACTGAAAGCATGTGCAACTGCACTCCGCATGGCCAAAGGGCCACTGGTACAGGTTTATAGTTAATCTAGAGTATAGGGGTAGGAGCTTGCAAATAGCCATGCCATCCTAAGTCAGAATTCATGAAAGGGTAATTAGTCTGGTGGGTGCCAGGAATATGTCAGCAAAGATTTTCATCATTATTTGAGGACTAATAGACCATAAAGGCCATCTGGATTCTAATGATTACTAAACAATTGTTGGAGAAGACTCTTGAGAGTCCCTTGGACTGCAAGGAGATCAAACCACTAAGTTCTAAAGGAAATCAACCCTGAATATTAATTGGAAGGACTGATGCTGAAGCTCCAATACTTTGACCACCAGATGCAAAGAGCCGACTCATTGGAAAAGACCCTGATGCTGGGAAAGATGGAAGGCAAAAGGAGAAGGGGGCAACAGAGAATGAGATGGTTAGATAGCATCACCATCTTAATGGACATGAATCTGAGCAAACTCTGGGAGACAGTGAAGGACAGGGAAGCCTGATGTGCTACAGTCCATGAGGTCACAAAGAGTCGGACACAACTTAGCGACTGAACAACAGCAGTTAATTACAAAATTTCCTTGACAGAGAAGTGCTTTACTATATAATATAGTTCTGGGTATGATCCGTGAAAGGACAGAAGAAACTAAGGGCCCAAGATGACCTCACTTGGGCTAACAGCCATGCAGTCTGATTGTCAGGACATCAGTTAAACATGTTAATGGCATTACACTGAAAGACCAATGAAAACTTGGTTTTATATCATGTGGTAGGCAGCCTTCTAAAATGGACCCCAGTGATTCTTGCCTCCTGATATTCATATTCTTGGCTAACCCCCTCCACTTGACTGTGGGCTGGACCTAGCAACTTGCTTCTGACATACAACATGGCAAAAATGACAGGAAGTTACTTTCATGATAAGGTTGTAAAAGATTTAGTTTCATCTTTCTTGCACTTTCTTTCTTGCTGGCATTCTCTCTGGCTCTCCTCACTGCTTGCCATGACAGAGAGGGTTGCCTGGCAAGAAACTGAGTGTGGCATTCAGTCAATAGTCAGTGAGGAATTGAGGCTTCAGTCCAACAGCCCAGGAGGGACCGAATCTTGCCAACAACTACTTGAATAAGCTTGAAAGTGAATCCTTTTCTAGTTGGGCCTTAATGTGAGACTGCAGTCCTATCTGACACCTTGATTTTAGTCTCCTGAGAGACTTTGAAACAGAGATCTCAGCTCTGTTGTGCCTGGACTCCTGACCCATGGAAACTGAGAAAAAATTTTGTTGTTTAAGCTTCTAAGTTGGGGCAGGTGGGAATTAGTTAGGCAATAGTAGGTAACTCATAGATGGTGTCATTAGGAGAGGGTGGAAGAGAAAAGAGAAATAAATTGTTTACTTTTGACCTCATGAATCTAGAATTTGGTAAGATTTGATGGTTTATTTTGGATTTTTTAAAGAGGAAAAATTTAAATAAGAAAACTAGTGAGATATCTGTGAGTATAATTTATATAAGAGAACAAGAACCATAATGTGTGTGTGTGTGTGTGTGTGTGTGTGTGTGTGTGTGTATTTACTTTTGAACTAAAATAGTCCTTGGGAAATTCTTTTTTTAACATTTTGTTTTGTATCAGGGTGTTGCTAATTAACAATGTTGTGGTAGTTTCATGTGAACAGTGAAGGGACTCAGCCATATGTATACATGTATCCATTCTCCCCCCAACCACCCTTCCATCCAAGCTGGCATATAATATTGAGGAGAGTTGCATGTGCTATACAATAGGTCCTTGTTGTTATCCACTTTAAATATAGCAGTATGTACATGACCTTTCCAAAGTCCCTAACTGTCCCATCCCCCAGCAACCATAAGTTCATTTTCTAAGTCTTTAATTCTCTTTCTGTTTTGTAAGTAAGTTCATTTCTTTTTAGATTCCACCTATAAGGGATGTCATACGGCATTTCTCCTTCTCTGTCTGACTTACTTCACTCAGTATGACACTCTCTAGGTCCATCCATGTTGCTGCAAATGGTATTATTTCATTTTTGTAATGGCTGAGTAATATTCTATTGTGTATATGTATCACATCTTCTTTATCCATTCCTCTGTTGATGGACATTTAGATTGCTTCCATATCTTGGCTACTATAAACAGTGCTGCAATGAACATTGGGGTGCATGTATCCTTTCAGATCATGTTTTTCTCTGGATATATGCCTAGGAATGGGATTGCAGGGTCATATGTTAGCTCTGTTTTTAGTTTATTAAAGGACCTCCATACTGTTCTCCATAATGTCTGTACCAATTTGCATTCCCGCCAACAGTGTGGGAGGGTTCCCTTTTCTCCACACCCTCTCTAGCATTTGTTGTTTATGGATTTTTTTGATGATAGCCATTCTGACCGGTGTGAGGTAATATCTCATTGTAGTTTTGATTTGTATTTCTCTAATAAATAGCAATATCAAACATCTTTTCATGTGCCTATTTGCCATCTGTATGTCCTCTTCAGAAAATATCTATTCAGGTATTCTGCTCACTTTTTGTGTGTGTTGTTTGTTTTGAAGCTGTTAAGTGTCATAAACTGTTTATAAATTTTGGAGACTATTCCCTTATTGGTCACATCATTTGCAAATATTTTCTCCCAATCTGTGAGTTGTCTTTTCATTTTATTGTTTCCTTTGCTGTGCAAAAGCTTTTGAGTTTACATAGTTCTCATTTGTTTTTATTTCCATTATTCTGGGAGATGGATCGAAAAAGATGTTGCTGTGATTTATGTCAGAGTGTTCTGCCTATGTTTTCCTCTAGAAGTTTTATAGTGTTGGTCTCATATTTATATCTTTAATCCATTTTGAGCTTATTTTTATGTATAGAGTTAAAGAATGATCTAATTTCATTGTTTTACATATGGCTGTCCAGTTTTCCCAGCACCATTTATTGAAGAGACTGTCTTTCCAACATTGTGTAGTCTTGCCTCCTTTGTCATAGATTAATTTACCATAGGTGCATGGGCTTGTTTCTGGGTTTTCTAGCCTGATCCACTGATCTGTATTTCTTTTTTTTTGCACCAGTACCATACTGTTTTGGTGACTATAGCTTTGTAGTATAGTCTGAAATCAGGGAACCTGATTCCTCCAGCTCCATTTTTCTTTTTCAATATTGCTTTGGCTCTTCAGGGTCTTTTGTGTCTCTATATACATTTTGAGATTTTTTTTCTAGATCTGTGAAAAATGCCTTTAGTAATTTGATAGGAATTGCACTGAATCTGTAGATTGCCTTGGATAGTATAGTCATTTTGACAATATTGTTCTTCAAACCCATCAACATGGTATATCTTTTCATTGTTTATGTCTTCTTCAATATCTTTCATCAGCATTATTTTTAAATGTATTCATTCAAATAAGATCCATGCTTAAACATGTATCAAGTAGTTATTAAAATAAATTTACCAAAAAAATGCCACCCAAAACAAAATTAATTTACCTATCCTGGAGTCCAGGGATTTGCCAACTGTTGTCCATGGGTTAAATCAGTCTTGCTGCCTTCTTTTGTAAATAAAGCCATGCTCATTCTTTTACACATTGTCTGTAGCTCTCTATTCTCTACTTAAAGAGTTGAATAGTTACAGTTGGAATCTTACAGCCCAGAAAGCCATCTAGTCCTTTACAGAACATTTTTTTTAGTGATCTCCCAATCTAATCATATATTATGGTTCAAGGTAACCACTATCCAAGGTAGTCCAAATTAATAAATTTTCTGTATACTTTGATTGACATAGAAAATAAAACTGGACAATTCATAATCCAGAACTCCCCTGTAGGGTTTTTATTTCTGGAATCACTTCATTCTCTCTCAATTTTATGTTTGCCAATACAGATATAGGATCCCAAAATAAATTGCATATTTTTAGCAGTCAGTCCACAAATGATTGTAAACTGTTCCCCATGTATGAAATGCTGAGACATATACAAATATAATTAATATTTGTTTATTTTCCTTTCAGAAACCTGCTTTCTAAAGGTAGAGAAAGATAAGAAAATAGATGATGGGCATGTACTCTGGCAACCACGGTTTGTTCAGTTGCTCAGTAATGTCCGACTTTGTGACCCCATGGACTACAGCACCTCAGGCTTCTCTCTCCTTTATTATCTCATCGAGTTTGCTCAAACTCATGTCCATTGAGTTGGTGATGACATCCAACCATCTTATCCTCTGTTGTCCCCTTCTCTTCTCGCCTTCAATCTTGCCCAGCATCAGGGTCTTTTCAAATAAGTCAGTTCTTTGCATCTGGTGGCCAAAGGATTGGAGTTTCAGCTTCAGCATCAGTCCTTCCAGTAAGTATTCAGGACTGATTTCCTTCAGGATGGACTGGTTGGATCTCCTTGCTGTCCAAGGGACTCTCAAGAGTCTTCTCCAACACCACAGTTCAAAAGCATCAATTCTTTGGCACTCAGCCTTCTTCACAGTCCAACTCTCACATCCATATATGACTAATTGAAAAATCATAGCTTTGACTAGATGGACCTTTGTTGGCACAGTAATGTCTCTGCTTTCCAATATGCTTTTTAGGTTGGTCATAATTTTTCTTCCAAGGAGCAAAGGTCTTTTAATTTCATGGCTGCATGCAGTCACCATTTGCAGTGATTTTGGAGCCCCAAAAGATAAAGTCTGTCACTGTTTCCACTGTTTCCCCATCTATTTGCCAGACGTGATGGTAAAATCCATTAGCACCAGTGTTCGACTTTGAGAGTCCAAATCAGGTCTTGCCTCTTCCTAGCTGTACACTTTGGACAAGATACTTATCTCTCTGTGCCTCAGATTTCTCAGCTGAAAAATCTAGATGGACCTTTGTTGGCACAGTAATGTCTCTGCTTTCCAATATGCTTTTTAGGTTGGTCATAATTTTTCTTCCAAGGAGCAAAGGTCTTTTAATTTCATGGCTGCATGCAGTCACCATTTGCAGTGATTTTGGAGCCCCAAAAGATAAAGTCTGTCACTGTTTCCACTGTTTCCCCATCTATTTGCCAGACGTGATGGTAAAATCCATTAGCACCAGTGTTCGACTTTGAGAGTCCAAATCAGGTCTTGCCTCTTCCTAGCTGTACACTTTGGACAAGATACTTATCTCTCTGTGCCTCAGATTTCTCAGCTGAAAAATGGAGACAATAATGGAGCCTCTCTCATGAATCTGCTCTAAGAATTGAGATACATATGAAATAACAAACCTGTAGTGCTTAGAACTGGGTCTCAGTTCAGTTCAGTCGATCAGTTGTGTCTGACTCTTTGCGACCCCATGAATCGAAAACTGGGTCTGGTACCTTGCAAATGCTCAAACATGTCAGCTCTCATCATCATGGTGGGGCTGACCTCTTGAACTCGTGTCCTGTCATTAGAGTCGATGCCTTGAGTATTGCAAATTAGCTAATTAATAGTTTTATCCAATTTAGGATCTTCATTAAAGTTAAATGTGGGAGCCAGCCTTGCATGACTTCTTTCTGGATGGAAGCACTTAAGAGATTTCGAGCAACTGCTGTATCTTGAAATCAATGCTATCATCAAGGGGCTAATTTTTCTGATACGGTCTTGTTTTAAAGTTACCCTTTGCCCTGAAATGGCTCAGTTTAAATTCCAAACTGAATTTTCTGAAAACTGGGAAAAATTATTCCTGTGGAATTCTAGATAAAAGGATGCATACTATATGTTCTGTTAAATCCTATTTAGCGAATATTTTTATAATTCATAATTGAATTTCATCTTTTATATAAACTTCGGTTGAGTTTTATCCAATATTATGACTCATAGTGGTAATATTGAAGGCATTTAGTCTATAAGTAACATCATGAAAACAATAAATTTGCATGTTTATGTTAGTCCCTCAGTCATGTCCAACTCTTTGTGACCCCATGGAGCCTGTGAGGCTTCTCTGCCTATGGGATTTTCAACTTTGTCTAGTTTTCTCTAACATTCTGAAGTGTATTATCAGCATACATAACTAGTATTATGTATGTTGTGTAAGGTACATTGATCTTTCAAAAATATTTCAATATATAATACATTCTTTCCTGGTGGCTTAGATACCTGGTAAAGAATCTGCCTGCGATGCAGGAGACCCAGGTTCAATCCCTGTGTTGGGAAGGTCTCCTGAAGAAGGGAATGCAACCCACTCCAGTATTCTTGCCTGGAGAATTCCATGGACGGAAGAGGAGCTTGGCGGGCTAGTCCATGGGGTTGCAAAGAATCAGATATGACTGAGTGACTAACATTTCCATTTTCATAATTCATTCTGTCTCCACAGACTNACATATAGTGAAGGAAGGGCGAGATTTGAGGTGATAACCAGTGTTTGGAAAGAAGTAAGTTGTTTGCCTCCTACGGCATTGCTGTTGTTCAGTCGCTAAGTTGTGTCTGACTCTTTGTGACCCCATGAACAGCAGCACAACAGGCTTCCCGGTTCTTCACCATCTCCTGGAGTTTCCTCAAACTCGTCCCCTTCTCCTCCTGCCTTCAATCTTTCCCAGCATCACGGTCTTTTCCAATGAGTCAGCTCTTTGCATCAAGTGGTCAAAGGATTGAAGCTTCAGCTTCAGCATCATATTCAGGATTGATTTCCTTTAGGATTGCTGGTTTGATCTCCTTGCTGTCCAAGAGCTCTCAAGAGTTTTCTCCATCACCACAGTTTAGAAGCATCAGTTCTTTGGTGCTCAGCCTTCTTTATGATCCAAGTCTCACATCTGTACATGACTACTGGAAAAACCATAGCTTTTACTAGATGGATCTTTGACTATATGACTATAAGGGGGAAAAGTGATCTCTCTGCTTTTTAGTACCCTGTATAGATTTATCATAGCTTTTCTTCCAAGGAGCAAGCCTCTTTTAATTTCATGGATGCAGTCGCCGTCTGCAGTGATTTGGAAGCCCACAAAGATAAAGTCTGGCACTGTTTCCACTGTTTCCCCATCTATTTGCCATGAAGTACCGAAGAGTTGACTCATTGAAAAAGACTCTGATGCTGGGAGGGATTGGGGGCAGGAGGAGAAAGGGACAACAGAGGATGAGATTGCTGGATGGCATCACCAACTCAATGGACGTAAGTTTGAGTGAACTCCAGGAGTTGGTGATGGACAGGGAGGCCTGGCATGCTGCAATTCATGGGATCACAAAGAGTTGGACACGACTGAACGACTGAACTGAACTGAATGGGACTGGATGCCATGATCTTTATTCTCAGAATGTTGAATTTTAAGCCAGCTTTTTCACTTTCTTCTCTCACCTTCATCAAGAGGCTCTTTAGTTCTTCTTTGCTTTCAGCCATGAGGGTGGTATAATTGGCATATCTGAGGCTATTGACATTTATCCTGGAAATCTCAATTCCACTTGTGCTTCATCCAGGCCAGCATTTTGCATGATGTGCTCTGCAAATAAGTTAAATAAGCAGGGTAACAATATATAACTTTGATGTACTCCTTTCCCAATTTGGAACCAGTTTGTTATTCCATGTTTGGTTCTAAATATTGCTTCTTGAGCTGCATACAGGCTTCTGAGGAGGCAGTTTAGGTGGTCTGGTATTTCCATCTTTTGAAGAATTTTCCAGTTTGTTGTGATCCACACAGTCAAAGGCTGTAGCGTAGTCAAGAAGTGGAAGTAGCTGCTTCTCTGGAATTTCCTTCCTCTTTCTATAATCCAGTGGATGTTGGCAATTTGATCTCTGGTTCCTCTGCCTTTTTAAAAAATTAGTTTATTTTAATTGGATGCTAATTACTTTATGATATTCTGGTGGTTTTTGCCATACATTGACATTAATCAGCCACAAGTGTACCTGTATCCCCCCATCCTGAACCCCCATTCCATCTACCTTCCACCCCATCCCTCTGGGTTGTCTCAGAGTACCAGCTTTGAGTGCTCTGCTTCAGGCATTAAACTGGCACTGGTCATCTATTTTATACATGGTAATATAAATATTTCAATGCTATTCTCTCAAATCATCCCACCCTCGCCTTCTCCCATGGAGTCCAAAAGCCTGTTCTTTACATCTGTGTCTCTTTTGCTGTCTTGCATACCCTGTTATCATTACTGTCTTTCTAGATTCTGTATATACGCACTAATATACTGTATTGGTGTTTTTCTTTCTGACTTACTTCACTCTGTATAACAGGCCTCAGTTTCATCCACCTCATTAGAACTGACTCAAATGTGTTCTTTTTTATAGCTGAGTAATATTCCCTTGTGTATATGTACCGAAACTTCCTTATCCATTTTTCTGCTGATGGACACCTAGATTGCTTCCATGTCCTAGCTATTGTAAACAGTGCTGCAATGAACACTGGGGTACATGTGTCTCTTTCAATTCTGGTTTCCTTGGTGTGTATGCCCAGCAATGGGATTGTTGGGCAATATGGCAGTTCTATTTCCAGTTTTCTAAGGAATTCCCACACTGTTCTCCCTGTTGGGTGTACTAGTTTGCATTACCACCAACAGTGTAAGAGCATTCCCTGTTTTCCTCCACACCTTCTCCAGCATTTGTTGTTTGTAAACTTTTTGATGGCAGCCATTCTGACCTGCGTGAGATGGTACCTCATTGTAGTCTTGATTTGCATTTATCTGATAATGAATGATGTTGAGCATCTTTTCATGTGCTTGTTAGCCATCTATATGTCTTCTTTGGAGAAATGTCTATCCTCTGCCTTTTCTAAATCCAGCTTGTACATCTAGACTTCTTAGTTCACATATTATTGAAACCTAACTTGAAGGATTAAGGTTTCATATTTTATTCTAAATGTAATTGGAATATTTGAAAATTTCATTTTGCAGTTTAAAGAATCACTGGCTGATATCTCAAGAATGGACTAGGGCAGAAAGTTAGATATATTTATTACGTTCTTATAAACTTTGTCTGAAAATATCCCCCCACAAATATTTCAAGAGTACCTTTTCCTTAAAATGAATCTACAGCTAAGTTTTGTCCTTTAAAAGATCTCCGTTGATCTAATCCCTCCTGTCACATCATCTCTTCGACACAATATTATATATTGCTTTGTATAATATAAATATATGTGTGTGTGTTTATGTTTATCTATCATAGCATGTTGAACACCTTCCATTTTCCTTCTTTCTTCACACTTGCATTAAGCTAAATCTACTGATTACTGAGGCTGTTTATTGATTTCGGCATGAGGAACGATTTGAGCTTTTGTCTCAGTAGTATTTCCATTCATAAAAACAGATTTTCATGCTTCTGATTATTTTTAATAAAATAATAAGAGCAAAATATATGCTAGCTTTAAATAACTGTGAGACCTAAACTACATTTCAGAGATGGCAACCTGCCAAAGATGTCAAGGTCACCCTGAGAACTTTTGAAGTGTTGTTAACTGTAAAATATTAATATAGAATGTATAGAATATTACTGTATGATATAGAAAATATATGCACATGTATCTATGTGTAGTTTAGGGTTATCAGTGTTTATAATACACATTGTTTAACAGCAGAGCTAGGACAGATAAAGAATGTCTTGTTGTCTCCTACATTCTTTTTATTTACCTGCTACACCATCCTTATCCTAGACAAGGTCATCTGATTCTTATTTTGAGTTCTTTATAAATGTTTTACACTATAGATCTGTATCTCTTTCTGCTATTCTCAGAGTCAAATTGTATTACATCAGTGAATTATAAAAAAGTTTAGGTGTTTTATGGAAAATATTGGCCATGAATATAATCACTGTAAATTGTACTAATTCATTCTTTTTCTTTTAGTTTACATACTGAGGAATAAAGTTTCAAAGCATGGTATGCAAATATATGCAAACATGTAGATTAGCTATTTCATTTTCATCTAACACTCAAGGAAAAAAACAACAACAAAGCATAGAAATGTAATAATGCCATTAAAGGGTATTAAACTATTCAGGAAAGGTAGTTATTTTTAATTAACTTTGATTCATATTAGAGTTTTGTTATCCATTTAACTTTTCAAAGAGATTAACAATATATAATTTCATTTAATTTGAACAGACTGATTTTTAGGGATGTTTTGCTTATTATCAGTCCATGTTCATTAACTGATTTGTTATTGAAAGTGAAAGTGGCTAGTCATTCAGTCATGTCTGGGTGCAACCCCAGTAGCCTGACAGGCTCCTCTGTCCATGGGATTCTCCAGGCAAGAATACTGCAGTGGGTTGCAGGCTATAGCAATAACCTTTGAAAAAAATTCTGCCAAATACCTGAATTCTTCCAGACCCAGAGACCGAATCTGGGTCTCCTGCTTTGCAGGCAGATTCTTTATCTGGGGAGCCATCTGGGAAACTCCTTTGTAGAATAGCAGTTCTCAAACATTTTAGTCTCAAGATCCCTTCAGATGCTTATTATGTAGGTTGATGCTTGTTATGTAGGTTGCATATATTGATATTTAGTACAAGGAAAGTAAAGTGAAGTCGCTCAGTTGTGTCCAACTCTTTGTGACCCCATGGACTATAGCCTACCAAGCTCCTCTGATATTTAGTACAGTAGAGAGTAAAACAAAAATATTTCCATTAATTCATTTAGAATTAAGATGATAAGCCTATACATATAATATAAATATATTATTTTATAAAAATGCTTTCCAAAATAGAAATGAGAAAGATATTATTTACTTTTTTTTTCAAAATACTCTTTAATGTCTGAATTAACAGAAGACAAACTGAATCTCATATCTACTTTTGCAGTCATTCCGTCATAGGATATTGTGTTGCTGTCATATGCAAAGGCAATCCATATACATGTAGTTGGATAAAAGATGAGAACTAAACAGATTTTTTTTTCAGATAACTGTGGATATTCTTTGATACTACACCAAAACTTGACAAGTGATGTGGAAACTGAAACCCGGTCAATAAACTTTTTACACTAATATCTACTGACCTAGCTTGTGCTCTGAAAGGATATTATAACATTATAACATTATATTATATATTATAACATTATCTATTAGTCATTTGGAAAAAATATTGATTCATTTATTTGCACAAGTCTTCCAAGTTTTGGCAATCTCATTATACAATGTTCATTACATTTCTTAGTTTATATCACCACCTATATTTATCTCATGATAAATGAGCTTCTCTTGTAGCTCAGCAGGTAAAGAATCTGCCTGCAATGCAGAATATGCCAGTTCAATTCCTGCACCAAGAAGATCCCTTGGAGAGGGACAGGCTACCCACTCCAGTATTTTTGAGTTTCTCTGGTGGCTCAGATGGTAAAGAATCCACCTGCAGTGCAGGAGATCTGGGTTCAATCCATGGGTTGAGAATATCTCCTGGAGGAGGGCATGTCAATCCACTCCAGTATTCTAGCCTGGTGAATTCCCATGGACAGAGGAGCTTGTCAGGCTACAGTCCATGGAGTCACAAAGAGTCAGACACAACTGAGTGACTAAGCACAGCACAGCACATACTTATCTCATCAATAAGAGATATAAAAATTGAGAAATCATTGGGGTAACACCAGTGGGGACAATTTCCAGAATCCTAATTTTCACTTGACTCACATTTGATCACTGGCAACAAATTTTGTCAGTTATTTTCCTTGAAATTCCAGGTTACATCAGTAACATTTGAGAAAATTTCTGCCAAATACATGAATCTGAATAAAGATTGAATAAATTTTTTAAAGTAAGATGTTTTGTGTTTCCTAGAAAAAGCATCACTTTAGTACCCATCATTCTATTGTTGTCTGATTTTTTTTTTTNATTTTATTCAGTGTTAAGATGATTTTTGCCATGCATCATTGTTGTGGATGGTCAAAGACTGACTGTATGACCTCTCCCCTAATTTGAGGATCTGTAGAATTAAATATTTACCTTGCTTGTCCTTATTAATTCTCCAGTGGTGATTGAATCTATTCAGAGTAATTTGTAAAGGGTAGATGATAGAACACTAATCATAGAAATTTAGAACCGGACAACATTCTAAATAAATTAATTGAATTCCATCATTTTTCAGTTGAGGAAAATGAAAGAAAAGGGCAAGATTTTATATGTCTGCTTGCTTTAAACTCTGCAGATTCCATGCGTTTTGAAAACATAATTAAGCATGGTGGGGGAGGGGATATTCAGAAGAGATAAGTAGCCACAGGATACAGATTAGCAGGCTCCCATTTGGGGATGAAAAATGAAGTTTATAGAGTCAGTCACAACTCATAGCAGATTACTTTAATAAAGCCAATACTCAACTGAGACCAACCTAATTGCCTGGAATTTCCATTGTAGAAGTGAAAAAACGACTGAGGAGGTTTCTGAATGTTGGAACCAGAGCAGTCATATGAGAGTAGTGGCTGCTTCAGGGACAGGGTACAGATTAAGGGATGTATACAATGCTGGTAATAAAATGGATAACCAACAAGGACCTAATGTATAGCACATGGAACTCTGGGCAGCCTGGATGGGAGGGAAATTTGGGGGAGAATAGGTGTGTGTGTATATATATATATATATATGGCTGAGTCACTCTGCTGTTACCTGAAAGTTTCACAACATTATTAATCAACTATATTGGAGAAGGAAATGGCAACCTACTCCAGTATTCTTGCCTGGAGAATCCTATGAACAGTGAAGCCTGGCAGGCTACAGTCCATGGGATTGCAAGAGTTGGACGTGACTTAGCGATTAAACCACCACAACCACCGTATTCCAGTATAAAATACAAAGTTTTTTTTTTTCTTAAAGAAAATGTATTCTTTTTAATGGCTGAGTAATACTCCAATACAGTATACTTACACATATATATGGAATTTAGAAAGATGGTAATGATAAACCTATACGCGAGACAGCAAAAGAGACAGAGATGTATAGAACAGCCTTTTGGACTCTGTGGGAGAGGGAGGGATGATTTGGGAGAGTGGCAGTGCAACATGTATGATATCATAAGTGAAATGAATTGCCGGTCTAGGTTCGATGGAGGATGTAGGATGCTTGGGACTGAGGCATGGGGATAATCCAGAGAGATGGTGTGGGGCGGGAGGGGGGAGGTGGGGGTCAGGATTGGGAGTTCATGTACACTCGTGGCTGATTCATGTTGATGTATAGCAAAACAAATACAGTATTGTAAAGCAAAACAAACTAAAAAATAAAAATTAATTAAAAAAAAGAAGGAAAATGCTGATGATAGGCACTGGCCACTTTGCAGTTTTTCCTAGTTCACTTTTGCGGATGATGTGCTATGGATCACATCTGAGTACCAATATGGTATACTGCCAAGTCTGGATGGGAAAATCATAGGACTTGTTTGGAAAACTACCTACTTGCCAGACACCTCCAATCTATCCTTAATATTTTCTTCCCAGTGTCTCACTCCTTTTCTCCAGTCTCTGGATCTAAGAGGAATCCTAAAGAATGGAAAGTTAGGGAAATATTCATCCATTCATTTATG
This sequence comes from Aepyceros melampus, assembly GCA_006408695.1. Lineage (NCBI taxonomy): Eukaryota > Metazoa > Chordata > Mammalia > Artiodactyla > Bovidae > Aepyceros > Aepyceros melampus. The sequence continues at coordinate 46,835 of SJXQ01005825.1, forward strand.
AGGCCCTCTGTGTGCCAGGAGCTGTCAGTTTCTAAGATTATAACAGTGAATGAGACATGCTTTCTGTTCTTAAGGACCTTAAATTCATTGACAAGTAAATATAATTCAGACAAGAATTGTTAAAGTAACAGGAAGTACAGGTGCTAGATGAGCAGATAGACAAAGAACTTATCTGGGCTTAGGGTATACCTGGTTTGAAAACATGTCTCAGAAGAAATGTTCAGTAAGTGGAGACCTGAAGTAGGTACCAATGGAAGACCTCATACCATAATCAATGAATTAATATCTAACGGATATTTTCTAACTCTGTAGAGAATATGGCTTATTTGCAAATATCCACAGAATGCTCACAAAAATCAACCATGTGTTAGACTACATAGACAATCTGGCAAAAATTGGAAATAGACTAGCAAACATTTTCTCATGATAACATGGCAAAACTAGAAATAACAAAATAAAGAATAACAATGCTCAGAATATAAAAAGTCCTTACATTCTGGGGGGAAAAGGAATTTCTCTTAATCCTTGAATCAAAGAGGAAATATAAACTGAAATTGCATAGTGTCTAGAAAATTGTAATAAAACTATGTATTACAATTTGAAAGACATATTTAGAGCTTACTCTGAATATTTATATTTAATATTTTAACAATAAATAATAGAGTATAGGAAAGTAGAAGGAAGGAATTATAAAGATAAAAGCAGAAAGTAATGATTTAGAAAAAAATTACTTGAAAAATAAATGAAAAACTAGCTTTTTATGTAAAATAACAAAAAACTGATAACTAGACTAACATAACTATATAAAATAGGACATGATAATGGGGAATTAAACAAAAAGAAAATTAAGACTCACAAGAGACTACTTTGTCCAGCTTAACATATGTATTTCAAAACCTGGATGAAATGGACAATGTTGTAGAAAAATGGAATTTACTGAAAGTGATCTCAGAAGAAAAAAAAAAATCTAAGTAGACCATTTCCCTGGAAGAAATAGAGACATTTCTTTAGGTGCTTCAAGGGTTTTTTCAACATATAGAGAACCACGTGATCGTATGAAGTATTTTAGTATTAGATTTGCTTATAGCAAATTATTGCATCCTTGAATACACCCCACTTGGTAATAACTTGTATTTTTAATACCTTACCAAATTGTTTGCCACCCAGAATTATTGCACTCATTTTCCTAGGTAAGACTTGCCTGCAGTTATCATGTGTGTGTGTGTGTCTGCATGCATGTGTGTGTGTATATGTGTGTCTAATCTTTTTGGGAAATTTTGACACCACTGTTAGGTTTGCTTTATGATTTGGAAGTTTTTCTTTCATGTACTAGGTTCTGTAATAGACAAAACAGAGTAGAATTATTTATTCTTTCAAGGTATACTAGAAGTCCTCTGTGAAACCATCTGGACTTGTGACATCTAATATGAAAAACTGTAAGACCATTTACTGTTAACATGATAAACACGTATTTGTGAAAATTCAACATAAAATCTTAATGAAATATTTAATAGTACTAATTTATAGAAAATAAGTATGCAAAAGCCGGAACTGTGTTTAATGGGGAAAGCCTGGTAGAATTACAAGTAGTATTAGGAACAAGACAAGGATGCCAACATTAACATTATCATGTAACATTGTACTAGAGGTAAACATTAAAGCAATTAAACAAAAGAACTTATCTAGAGGTATAGAAATTGCAAAGGTGGTGGTGCTATAACTACTTGTGAATTATAGAACAGTCTACCTGGAAAACACAAGAGAATCAACTGATAAATCTACAAGAATTAAGAGAATTCAGTATAATTCTCTCAATTATAGCAAAGTATAAAATTAATATATAGAAATAAAAAATGTTTATTCATATAAAATAAAAATATTCACAATAGAAAATAATAAAGTATTTCAGCAAACTTAACAGGAAATTAAAAGATGCTTGCTCCTTGGGAGAAAAGTTATGACCAACCTGGACAGCATATTAAAAAGCAGAGACATTACTTTGTCAACAAAGGTCTGTCTAGTCAAAGCTATGGTTTTTCCATTAGTCATGTATGGATGTGAGAGTTGGACTATAAAAAAAGCTGAGTGCTGAAGAATTGATGCTTTTGAACTGTGATGTTGGAGAAGACTCTTGAGAGTCCCTTGGGCTGCAAGAGATCCAACCAGTCTATTCTAAAGAAAATCAGTCCTGAATATTCATTGGAAGGACTGATGATGAAGCTGAAACTCCAGTACTTTGGCCACCTGATGCAAAAAACTGACTCATTTGAAAAGACCCTGATGTTGGGAAGGATTGAAGGCGGGAAGAAAAGGGGACAACAGTGGATGAGATGATTGGATGGCATCACCAACTCAATGGACATGAGTCTGAGTAAGCTCTGGGAGTTGGTGATGGACAGGGAAGCCTGGAGTGCTGCAGTCCATGGGGTCGCAAAGAGTCGGACATGATTGAGCGACTGAACTGAACTGAACAGGAAATATGTAAGAATGCAAAAGTTTATTTGAACAAATGAGAAGACATTCTATGTACTTGTGTAGGATGGTACAATATTATTTAAGTTTTAATCCTTTTATGTGTTAAATTTGTAACTATAATGTGTTCCTCATAAATAGATGAAATGTTAACCTGTTGAGAGGGATACAAACTTAGGACCTGTGCCTGTGGAAGATAGGATTGAGGGAGACTTTTTTAAAAAATTACCTTATAGGGGCATTCATGCAAATGTATTGCCTCTTTAGAAAATTAAGTAAATATTTTTTAAGCCAGGTGCAATTAAACGTCTAAATCCTGGAATTCTTACCAAGATAATTTCTCTATTTTTAAATCATTATTCACACCTAAACTACAGTTTTGAAACTGGGTTAGTTTAAATGAATTGTTTTGTTCATCTTTCTGTGCAGTAATATATAACTTGGAGTTAATGTGAAAAATCTGAACTGAGCTTTCTGGAACTCTGAAATCAAATTAAATCTGTCCCGTTAAGTAAAATTGGCTTGTTGATCATGAATTTTATTTAATAGGTCTTTGTGTGTAAGTGTGTGTGTATACATGCACAAGTGTGTGTTTTCTTCTGCTTGGTGAATTTAAAGAGATAAATTTTACAATGTATAATTCACCCTTATTTGTCTGAAGTCACCAAATAGAATTATAGTGACAAACTAATGAGTATCCAGGAAGTAATAAATCCCAGATGTCCTAGCACTTCATTTCTTTCCACCTACCTCCTCTCTCAGATATGATATGGAAATTAAAAATGATGAACTATTTATATTATTATTACATTTATTTGGACAGTTATAAATTTTAATAAATCATAGGCTTAACATTATTCAGCTCAAAAATTATTAATCTCTGAAAATGTATGTAATCCTTAGATTGGATGATGTTGATAAGTTTTTTCTATTTTAAAAGTAAATGAGCTAAATATTCCTAGAATTTATTTTTTCTCTTGGAGTAACTTTCAGCTATAAGTTTTTCCCAGATGAATTCATTTTTGGCCTTCTTTCTTTGGAATTCAATTTCTTTGATCATCTTGCTTGCCCAGAAATCAACAACCCTTCTTTGATCGATATGAACCATTCTCTTATGACAGGAATAACAAGAACTGGGACTTCAATGTATTATCTCATAATACAACTAAAATTATGATAAAGATAGTATACTGCCAAGTTTGAAGGTTGTATATGATCCTTTACCATGACCTACTTGAACATGTCTTCCTAAATATCATTAAAGGTAAATGAGACAATTTGAGGTCTTCATTCTTGCACAGATTGAAAATACTCTAAGTATCTGTCCTTTCATCCATTCATTCATTCCTGTAGCATTTTTGAACATCAGTGAAATACAGTGATCAATAAAAATCAATGAAATTTGCATTCTCTAGACAGAACCTTGTATTAACTCTATACAAAAGTTGGCTTAAAGCTCAACTTTCAGAAAATGGCATCTGGTCCCATCACTTCATGGGAAATAGATAGGGAAACAGTGGAAACAGTGTCAGACTTTACTTTGGGGGGCTCCAAAATCACTGCAGATGGTGATTGCAGCCATGAAATTAAAAGATGCTTACTCCTTGGAAGGAAAGTTATGACCCACCTAGATAGCATATTGAAAAGCAGAGACATTACTCTGCCAGCAAAGGTTCATCTAGTCAAGGCTATAGTTTTTCCAGTAGTCATGTATGGGTATGAGAGTTGAGGTCTTCATTCTTGCACAGATTGAAAATACTCTAAGTATCTGTCCTTTCATCCATTCATTCATTCCTGTAGCATTTTTGAACATCAGTGAAATACAGTGATCAATAAAAATCAATGAAATTTGCATTCTCTAGACAGAACCTTGTATTAACTCTATACAAAAGTTGGCTTAAAGCTCAACTTTCAGAAAATGGCATCTGGTCCCATCACTTCATGGGAAATAGATAGGGAAACAGTGGAAACAGTGTCAGACTTTACTTTGGGGGGCTCCAAAATCACTGCAGATGGTGATTGCAGCCATGAAATAAAAGATGCTTACTCCTTGGAAGGAAAGTTATGACCCACCTAGATAGCATATTGAAAAGCAGAGACATTACTCTGCCAGCAAAGGTTCATCTAGTCAAGGCTATAGTTTTTCCAGTAGTCATGTATGGGTATGAGAGTTGGACTGTGAAGAAAGCTGAGCCCTGAAGAATTGATGCTTTTGAACTGTGGTGTTGGAGAAGACTCTTGAGAGTCCCTTGGACTGCAAGGAGATCCAACCAGTCCATTCTAAAGGAGATCAGTCCTGGGTGTTCTTTGGAAGGACTGATGCTAAAGCTGAAACTCCAATACTTCGGCCACCTCATGCGAAGAGTTGACTCATTGGAAAAGACCCTGATGCTGGGAGGGATTGGGGGCAGGAGGAGAAGGGGGCGACAGAGGATGAGATGGCTGGATGGCATCACTGACTCGATGGTCGTGAGTCTGAGTGAACTCCGGGAGTTGGTGATGGACAGGGAGGCCTGGCGTGCTGCAGTCCATGGGTCACAGAGTTGAACATGACTGAGTGACTGAACTGAACTGAACTGTATATCCAGTGCCAATTGAATAATTCTACTTTAATGTCTAGTGGACATATGTACTAACCCATTGTACCTTCCATCTTTCTCATGGTCATGTTGGTTGGTAACTCCATCATTCTAGATGCTATACTACTTTCTTTCATTTAAATTCCATATCCAACCTATCAGGAAGATGTTGGTTTTTCTTCAGTATACACCCACCAGAATGTGACCATTTCTCATCTCCCCCCTGCCAGCCACTGGGTCCACTCTCTAACATCTCATTTGAATGACTGTAACAGACTTCTCACTAGTATCTCCACTCCCTTCCTTGGTCTTCCAGAGTCTATAATCAACAAAGCAGCTGTAGTAACATTTTTAGAACATAAATCATCTTGTTGCTTCTCTATTCAAACCTTCCATGGCCTGTATTTCACTTAGAATATAAACTGGAAGCCTTCCAGTGGTCAACAAGAATCTACATGGATCATGGACCATAATCACTTGACCTCATCTACTATCCCTTTTACTTTCTACTCCAGAAGCAGTCTTCTTTGTTGTTCCTGCCTTAGAGTCTTTACACTGTCTATTCTGTCTGCCTGGAATGTTCTTTCCTAGATATCGATGTGCCTTTCTCTTCACTCCAGTTAGTCTTTGCTCAGTAGGAAATGGCAACCCACTCCAGTATTCTTGCCTGGAGAATTCCATGGACAGAGGAACCTGGCAGGCTACACTCCATGGGGTCTCAAAGAATTGGACATGACTGAGTGACTAACACACACACACACACACACACACAAAGTATCATCTTCTCAATGAAATCAATTCTGACCACACTTTTAAAAATTGCATCCCTTCATGTGTCCTCTCCATCTCCCATTGACTTTTCCTCCCCTCTCCCCAAAGCACATATTACTCTGAAGTACCATATTGTTTACTTATTTATGGTATGTATTGTTTGTTATTTGTCTCCTCCTGCAGGAATGAAACCTGTAAGAGTACAGAGGGTCTCTTTTATTCACAAATCCCAAGAGAATTAGGCATATAGTAGATAGTAGATACTCCATAAATATTTCTTGAATGAATTTGCTTGACATAGTTTTCCAGAACCCAATTCGTAACAAATAAATTTATTGAATGACCAGTTTACCATATTCAACAAACTTATCAAATTACCAAATTATTTAAAAACTATTTGTGATGAATTGCTGTTTCCACGAAGTTGCTAGACATGCTGTGAGGGTCATCTACTTGAGCAAGAGTCAGCAGACTATCTGTAAAGGGCCACATGGTGATTATTTTAGGTTTTGTGGGCCATGCATTTGCTGTTCTGTGTTTGTGTGTATGCTTAGTTTCTCAGTCATGTCTCACTCTTTGTAACCCCAAGGACTGTAGCCCACTAGGTCCTCTGTCCATAGGAATTCTCCAGGCAAGAATACTGGAGTGGGTTGCCATGCCCTCCTCCAGGGATCTTCCCAACCTAGGGATTGAACCCAGGTCTCCTGCATTGCAGGAAGATTCTTTACATCTGAACCACCAGGGAAGCCCAAGAATACTGGAGTGGGTAGCCTATCCCTTCTCCAGGGGATCTTCCTGACCCAGGAATTGAACCAGAGTCTCCTGCATTGCAGGCGGATTCCTTACCAGCTGAGCTACCAAGGAAGCCCACATTTGCTGTTAAAACTACTCAATTCTGCTTTTGTAGTGCAAAAGCACCTATGAACACTATGTAAATAAATGACTATGACTGCCTTCCAGTAAAACTTTATTTACAAAAAGAGTGAGCTGAATTTGGCCCATGGGCCATCCCTTGTTGACCTCAGGTCTAGAAGACACTGGAGCACTGAAGGGAGGTTGAAAGGATGAGGTCACATACCCAATGGCTAAACTCAAGAATTTTTAATCTACTCAAACTGGATTCAAATTCTGACTCTGCATTAATTTAACCTATCTGGTTAAGTAAATGAGCTAACCTTCATGTTTAAAAATCTTAAAATAGCAAAAATTTAAACCCATCTCCAAGTGGTGATAATAAGTTGAAAGACTATATGACAAGGGCAAAATATAAGCATGTGGGTGGCCATTGTGTCTTCTCTGTTTCTTGTAAGAGGAAGGTTTTAGTTGATCTTCTGCCTTTGTGGTGAGGTCAGTTGATTCAGCGTTCATCCTATTGGCTGTGTAGAACCCAGACAAAAGAAACCTAAAATATAGTAGACTTGTTTATATTGGAAAGGATACAAAGCTACTCAAGAAAAAAAAAAAAAAACACCTATATTTGCAAAGGATGAGGAAGGAGGTGGAAAGAGAACAAAAACCATACTGGGATGGATTTCAGAGGGAGAGTTTTAGAAGTTTGAAAGAAGTGGGTTATTGGAGGAAGCTCTCGTGCACTGCTTTATAGGCTGGAGGGTGCATGGGGGCCGGATGGTGAAGGAGGGAAAAAAGGATCCTAAGAAGTATTGCTCTGTATTATGAATGTAATTCTCTTTCTGGAGTTTCTAGAGTATGCAATGAAGACTAGAACTGCAATTTAATTTTACAGCACAGGCTTGAAGTACAATCATTTTATTGCCTGGCCAGGAGGCAGCCTAACTTTATAACAGTTACATAAGTATAGCACTAAGCACAGAGCCTGACACAGAATAAGAATTTTAAAATGGGAATTATGTAGTTTTACTTCTAGTATTTATACCTGATGAGGGGGAGAGAAGGGAATGCTACATAGAGAGTAGACTCTTAAGTTGAATTTTATAAGCTAATTTATGAGCTCAGGCTTTGGAATCAGAAAATATGGAGTTTCAGCCATGGTTCAGTAACTTCTTGTTGGCCTTTGGATAAGTTGTCCAATCTCTGTGTGACTCAGATTCCTAGGAGAGAAGATGACAATAACTAATGCATAAGAAGATTGTGGGGATCTAATTTGATAACACATGTGAGGTACTGAAAAGGGAAGTGAAACAGTTAAGTTTATCTTATATTGGTCAATGTTGTAATTATGTATATTTAACCTGCTATACTAGAGACAAATAGCACGTGGAAAAGGCGACACCCATCATGGATACATTAATCATTATCATCATCACAAATCATCATCAAGCACTGTTTCTTTGGGAGCTTATATTTCTGACTTAAGGATTTTGCAATTAGGACTTCTATAATTGGGACATAAATCTCTGAAACCTAGATGGATTTTGGCAGTTGAACTGTACAAATAAAACCATGACATCTGGGTGGGGGTAAGTAGTTTAAGAAGCAAGCTGTTGTTGTTGTTCATTTGCTACGTTGTGTCCGACTCTTTGTGACCCCATGGACTGCAGCACACCAGGCTTCCCCGTTCCTCACCATCTCCCAGAATTTGCCCAAGTTCATGTCCATTGCATTGGTGATGCCACGCAGTAATCTCATCCACTGATGCCCTCTTCTCCTTCTGCCCTCAATCCTTCCCAGGATCAGGGACTTTTCCAATGAGTCAGCTGTTCACATCAGATGACCAAAATACTGGAGTTACAGCTTCAATGTCAGTCCTTTCAACAAGTATTCGGAGTTGATTTCCCTTAAGATTGAATGGTTGATCTCCTTGCTGTCCAAGAGACTCTCGGAAATCCTCCAGCACCACAGTTCAAATAGTGATGTTCCATATCTTGGCTGGAACAAGAGACTCATGAAATCTGGAACCAGAACCATGGACTCCAGGCCCAGAGGGTTGGCTTTCTCCTGATCCTGATTTTCTGAACCCTTCCCAGAGCTTCTATAATTCAGAGAAGAAGAGACAGATGCAAGAGAGTGCCTAAATGGACCTTTCATCACCCAAGAGAGCAGGAGTAAATCCACTGAACTCAAGGCACTGCCTAGTGCAGTGATGGTTTGGGGAGCAGACTCCTGCAGATTCCAAAGCAGAATATTATACTAAATAGAGAGGTTGAGCCAGTGATGACGATGTTCTGGTTTTCTGTTACTTTTCTGCTGTCCCAAGTATGAGCTAGTTTTGCCTTCAGGTAGTTTATGTTCCTCATAAATGCACTTAAAGCTTTGATAGTTTTAAGACTTAAAGAAAGAAATCTACCTGATTCCTTAAGTTATAGACTAGAGACAATTACAAAGAATCCTGCTGCAATGACTCTTGCCCTCTGTCTCCCCCTTGACCTCTCCTAGCTTTTTTCTGCCGCAGAGTTTTTATTCTTACAGGATCTCAGGCTATGTTTGCTTGGCTGGCTTCTTCCATCATTCTGATCTCTGCTCAAATGTCCCCTCCTCAGAGTTCTTCTCTTATGAGCCAGCTGAGTTAGCTTTTCCCACTCTCAACTAACAATGTACTACTCTCCAGTACTTTACTATGCTTCATTTTTACTAGTGCTTATAACTCTCTATGCCTCTATTCTGCATTCTATTTTTTATTTGCTTGTTTGTTATTCATATCTCTCATTATAATGTAAGTTGTAAGAGGACAAGAGCTTTTCTTGTCTTTGTTATTTAAGCATATAGCCTCACTGCCTGGAACAGCACCTAGAACAGAATAGATGCTCATAAATATTTGGCAACTGCATGAATGACTAATAACTAATATAAAATCATTCATATTTGACTGATAAAAATTGACTTCTCAACAAGTTTAGGGGGCTGCCCAAAGTCAAAGAAGTCGTATTATGCAAAATCAGGACATGAACCGTAACCTGTTGCTGTAATACCTCCTCAAGCATGAACACGTGAATAACCACCATATGTTAAGCACTGTACAGAAGGCAATTTGGAGAACACATAAAAAATAGCAGAAGTGGATTTGACCCTAAAGTATCTTCCAATCTAACATTGAATACACAACATGTATGGCTTTTAACCATACAAATTTTACCTAGTGTTGTTTATGCTGCTGCTGCTGCTAAGTCGCTTCAGTCGTGTCGGGCTCTGTGTGATGCCTTAGACGGCAGCCTACCAGGCTCCCCTGTCCCTGGGATTCTCCAGGCAAGAACACTGGAGTGGGTTGCCATTTCCTTCTCCAATGCATGAAAGTGAAAAGTGAAAGTGAAATTGGTCAGTTGTGTCCGACTCTTTATGACCCCATGGACTGCAGCCCACCAGGCTCATCCGTCCATGGGATTTTCCAGGCAAGAGTACTGGAGTGGGGTGCCATTGCCTTCTCTGTTGTTTATGCTAGAGAAGTGTTTTTCATCTGTGACTGCCCTTTAAATTAAATGTGAAATTTAAACTTTATATTGGGGCTATTTCTCAAACTAATTAATTTAGAATCTATAGGAGTGGGACCCAACTTTGGTAATTATTTAGAGTTCTCCATGTGACTGCTGTACTGTCCCTGCCTCAAAAGCCGCTGCTAATGTGCACATGAATCACCTAAGGACCTTGTTAAATTGCAGATGGTGAGGTAAGTCTGCGACAAGGCCTGAGAGCCTACATTTCTAACACGCTTCCGGGTGATGCCCAAACTATTGGTCCTTGACCACAGTACGGAGGTTTCTGAGTACAGGAAGTGATCTATGTTAGAAAATAATGTCTTTATATTGTTATTAAAAACAGCAAAAGCAATACCCAGTTATGGATGTGACTGGTGATAGAAGCAAGATCCGATGCTGTAAAGAGCAATATTGTATAGGAACCTGGAATGTCAGGTCCATGAATCAAGGCAAATTGGAAGTGGTCAAATAGGAGATGGCAAGAGTGAACGTCGACATTCTAGGAATCAGCAAACTAAAATAGACTGGNGGCAGGAGAAGAAGGGGACGACCGAGGATGAGATGGCTGGATGGCATCACAGACTCAGTGGACGTGAGTCTGAGTGAACCCTGGAGTTGGTGATGGACAGGGAAGCCTGGCCTGCTGCGATTCATGGGGTCGCAAATGTCAGACACGACTGCGCGACTGAACTGAACTGATTGTTATTAAATAGATTTGCATAGAACCATGCTATAACTTGGGCTTCCCTGGTGACTCAGATGGTAAAGAATCTGCCTGCAGTGCAGGAGACCTGGGTTCAATCCCTGGGTTGGGAAGATCCCTTGCAGGAGGGCATGACAACCCATTCCAGTATTCTTCTTTTTTTTCACTCCAGTATTCTTTCCTGGAGAATCCCATGGACAGAGGAGCCTGGTGGGCTACAGTCCATGGGGTTGCAAAGAGTCAGACATGACTGAGTGACTAAGCATGCATGCATGCTATAACAAAGATGGATACATGGCATAGACTACATATTTCAGTGAAGTTCCCTTATATTTGGGGAAAAATTGAAAAACAACAATGTGCAAATACAAGCAACTCAACCCACAAATATTAGGAACATGTAGAGGGAAGCAATTAAGAAAATATCCTAAAGGATTTTAGGATTTATTGTATAGCACAGGGAACTATATTCAATATCTTGTAGTAAACTATAATGGAAAAGAATATATATATATGTAATATATATACACACACATATATGTGTATAACTGAGTCAGTGTTGTACACTTGAAACTAGCACAATATTGCAAATCAACTCTAGTTCGTTAAAAAAAATGTTTTTAATGAAAAAAAAAATCCTAGGAACAGAAAATAAGTACCAAGCTATGGAAACCTTCTTCTGGACAGGTTCTGAGAATAGAACAAATTTAAAAGTACAGCTGCAGAAGCTGACTGCAGATTCCTTCAGGGAATAGTGGCCATTGAAGAGTCAGAAAGGGTTTATATAGGAACCTTCAGTTTGTATTATTTTCACCAAAATAACAGATGTCTCATGGGAATCTGTGGAGAGGCAATGACACCCACTCCAGTACTCTTGCCTGGAAAATCCCATAGGTGGAGGAGCCTAGTAGGCTGCAGTCCATGGGGTCGCTAAGAGTCAGACACGACTGAGCGACTTCACTTTCAGTTTTCACTTTCATGCATTGGAGAGGGAAATGGCAACCCACTCCAGTGTTCTTGCCTGGAGAATCCCAGGGACAGGGGAGCCTTGTGGGCTGATGTCTATGGGGTCGCACAGAGTCAGACACGAATGAAGTGACTTAGCAGCAGCAGTAGCATGGGAATCTGATCTGGTCATTACCTTTCCAGATCTACTGTATTGCCATGCTAAGTTGCTTCATTTGTGTCCGGCTCTGTGTGACTCCTTGGACTGTAGCCCACCAGGCTCCTCTGTCCATGGAATTCTCCAGACAAGAATACTGGAGTAGGTTGACATTTCCTCTTCCAGAGGATCTTCCGGATCCAGGGATCAAACCCACATCTCTTACATCTGCTGCATTGGCAGGTGGGTTCTTTACTGCTAGTGCCACCTGGGAAGACCTTACAGATCTACAACAGGGAGTAAATCAGGGATGGCTGAAGAGAAAATGAAGTGAGGCTCGGGCCAGGTGTCCTTGGCCAGAGTAGAGGGGAAGAAGGGGTACTCATCACCGCAAGAGTAATAGAGAGCTCTGGCAGGTAACCCCTGCTCACAGATGCACCGCACAACCCAGCCTGGCTCTGATCTCTCCTGGTTTGTTTTTATCTGGCATCTCCTATTTTGAAAATGAAACCTCTTATTGGTGTCTATCCAAACAGCTCTTCTCTACTACATCTCAGGATACCTTGAAAAGTCTAAGGCACCACACCTTTCATCCCCAAGTATGTTCAGGATCTGCCATGCTTAGCTTACCAGAGGTGGATGCTGATTTCAAGGACTACAAATGCATTAGGGGAGAGAAATACTCACATGCTAACTATGTGTAGCGTGAGCTTGGAGAGGGAGACCAAAGCAGTGTTCTTCTCCCACCTCAAGGACATCAGGATGACTTCTGTCTTCATTTACATCCCTGATTTGATTTCTGCTCAGTCAGGCTAAGCACTGACTAGATGACAGCCTTGAAAAAGCAGGCAAAGCAAAGGCAGTTGCCTGTGTTCTACGTTAGGCTGGTTCCTTTTCAACAAACCTGATTTTACTGTGGAACATCTGAATACAATAACATGGAATTAAGCTATAATTGTGTGATATATATGTATACTTTGATATAATAATATATTTTAAATTTAAAATTAGAGAATGTTATATTACAATATACAATATAATATCAGGCCTAGTTTTACTTTGAAATCTCTCAACACTCAGATCTTCACATCTGAAAAAAAGCATGTTGCTCCCCATCCAAAGGTTTGCAATTACAAAATGTGGGATAAACAGTGGTCAAGACTTACAGCTGACCCTTGAACAGTGTTGGGAGTTAGGGGCATTGACCCTCCATGCGGTCAAAAATCTGAGTGTCACTTTACAATCGGCCCTCCATACCCTTGGTTCTGCATCTGTGCATTCAACCAGCTTCATATCATGTAGTACTTTAGTATTTACTGTCAGAAAAAAGCCATGTATAAGTGGACCTGTGTGGTTCAAACCAATGTTGTTCAAGAGTCCACTGAACTTAAAAGCTACTGCTTGAACTTCATTTATAGGCAGATTCTTCCCTCATGAACAATACCACTTTCACAAATGATTATGCTCTAAGTGTTATTCAAATTCAACAGGAGAAGAATAAAGAATATATTCAAGTTTGCACGCAGTCATCTCAGAGATGACAGGCTCTGTATTGACTACTCCACTATGATAGTTGAACTGTTGACACACATCTTCTGTAATCAGTACAGCTCAGTTGCTCAGTTGTATCTGACTCTTTGTGACCCAATGGACTATAGCATGCCAGGCCTCCCTGTCCATCACCAGCTCCCGGAGCTTACTCAAACTCAGGTCCATTGAGTCAGTGATGACATCAAACCATCGCATCCTCTGTCATCCCCTTCTCCTCCTGCCATCAATCTTTCCCACCACAGGGTCTTTTCAAACTAGTAAGCTCTTTGCATGAGGTGGCCAAAGTATTGGAGTTTCAGCTTTAGCATCAGTCCTTCCAATGAATATTCAGGACTGATTCCTTTAGTATGGACTGGTTAGATCTCCTTGCAGTCCAAGGGACTCTCAAGAGTCTTCTCCAACACCACAGTTCAAAAGCGTCAATTCTTTGGTGCTCAGCTTTCTTTATAGTCCAACTCTCACATCCATACATGACTACTGGGAAAACCAGAGCTTTGACTATGTTTAGCCAAGAAAACACACTGGTCATAGCAAACACCCTCTTCCAACAGCACAAGAGAAGACTCTACACATGGACATCACCAGATGGTCAATACTGAAATCAGATTGATTATATTCTTTGCAGCCAAAAATGGAGACGCTCTATACAGTCAGCAAAAACAAGACCAGGAGCTGCCTGTGGCTCAGATCATGAAGTCTGTATTGCCAAATTCAGACTCAAATTGAAGAAAGTAGGGGAAACCACTAGACGATTCAGGTATGACCTAAATCAAATCCCTTATGACTATACAGTGCAAGTGACAAATGGATTCAAGGGGTTAGACCTGACAGACAGAGTGCCTGACGAACTATGGATGGATGTTCATGTCATTGTACAGGAGGCAGGGATCAAGACCATCCTCAAGAAAAATAAATGCAAAAAGGCAAAATGGTTGTCTGAAGAGGCCTTACAAACAGGTATTAAAAGAAGAGAAGCGAAAGGCAAAAAAGAAAAGGAAAGATATACCCATTTGAATGCAGAGTTCCAAAGAATAGCAAGAAACCCTTCCTCAGTGATCAATGCAAAGAAATAGAGGAAAACAATATTATGGGAAAGACTAGAGATCTCTTCAAGAAAATAAGTGATACCAAGGGAACTTTTCATGCAAAGATGGGCACAATAAAGGACGGAAATGGTATGGACCTAACAGAAGCAGAAGATATTAAAAAGAGGTGGCAAGAATACACAGAAGAACTATACAAAAAAGATCTTCACGATGCAATAATCACAATGGTATGATCACTCACCTAAAGCCAGACATCCTGGAATGCAAAGTCAAGTGGGCCTTAGGAAGCATCACTACGAACAAAGCTAGTGGAGGTGATGGAATTCCAGTTGAGCTATTTCAAATCCTGAAAGATGATGCTGTGAAAGTGCTGCACTCAATATGCCAGCAAACTTGGAAAATTCAGCAGTGGCCATAGGACTGGAAAAGGTTAGTTTTCATGCCAATGCCAAAGACAGGCAATGCCATAGAATGCTCAAACTACCGCAAAATTTCACTCATCTCACATGCTAGCAAAGAAATCCTCAAAATTCTCCAAGCCAGGCTTCAACAGTAAGTGAACCATGAACTTCCAGATGTTCAAGCTGGATTTAGAAAAGGCAGAGGAACCAGAGATCAAATTGCCAACATCTGTTGGATCATCAAAAAAGCAAGAGTTCTAGAAAAACATCTGGAATACACAGAGTTTTACTAATATAATTATGTAGATAATCAAAAGGATATAGGAAAATATCCTTCCTTCTACCTTCCCTCCAAGAGCACACTTCTCAGCACCCACATTCACAAAACGTTCTTTTGATTTTTTAGTTAAGCAGCATGGCACTTATTCCGGATTATAAGTGGGTATTTATGAAGTCACTAAAGCAATAAAATCGCATATCAAAGTGCTTGCCAAGCTTGGGTTGTCATAGTTTTCTGTAGCCTTAAAAATACAGGATGTATTTTTAATACAGGATGTATTAAAAATGTGGGTCTTTCTGAGGTGTTTTTTGAGGATGCAAATGAAAATGAGATCCTTGTGCACTTGAGGGCATTGGGGTGAAGGTGAGATTGTCATGAAGTAGAAGGCAAAGGAGTGAGTTGCCTCTATTATAATAAGAACATGCAATGTACAAGCCACATTTTCTTTTTTGGGCCCATGCTGCATAGACAGCTATTAGAATTCCTTGGTGAGTGGGAAAGAGCTGGGATCCACCCTTAGGTTTCAAGCTCAGGCTCCATTAGGGAGGAGGCTGAAGGAGTGGTTGGAGGCACTCTCTAATGAGCCAGGAGACTTTATTGTTTTCCCAAAGGTCAAAGGTATAAGAACATTCTGATGTATTTTCCCTTCTTGCCGTATTTACTTGATTAACATGTCACTAAAGAACAAAAGAACAGAAGGCAACAAGGGAACAGGGATTTTGTTAATTTTTTTTTTCCTGAACAGAGCTTAATTTGCACACCATGAAGAAAAATTGATCCTTTTTCTTACGTCTGCTACTCTGTTGAGAATGGCCTATGCAAAAAATCAATTTCCTTGTCTCAAGTCGGTTTGCCTATTTAATTAACTTAGAGGCTTAATGGAGACAAACATGAGTAAAACAGTTTGAGAAAAGTTTCAAAATTGCCATTTATTATATATATTAATATTTCATCAGAGATTTCCCTATAGTCATTATGGTGTGTTTAGATTTTGTTTTCCCTGTGCCAATGTTTGATTAGTTCTTGAAGGTGATTAGTGCAGGAGTCCTGTGATAATTAGAAACTGAACTATTCCTATTATGCTTTAATATGTACAGTATAACAGTCCTTGGGTTGGCAGATGATGTTTCATATGAATCTATAACTTGATGTTTTATTTGTCTTATGTAGAATTTTTGTGGGCTTCCCTGATGGCTCAGCAGTAAAGAATTTGCCTGCCAATGCAGGAAATGTGGGAAGATCCCCTGGAGAAGGAAATGGCAACCCACTCCAGTATTCTCGCTTCGGAAATCCCATAGACAGAGTAGCCTCGCAGTCTACAGTGCATGTAGTTGCAAAGAGTCGGACACAACTTAGCAACTAAAAAACAATAGAATTCTTGCATTGAACAGTCATTACATTACATATTTGTCAAGTAACTAATTTAATACAGTGGTAAAGAATTTTAAAGATCAACTTTTTGGAAATCTCCAGTTATCCAAATGTTTTGGATAACATTTTTTTAGCTCTAGTTTTTTTCTTTTTTTAAGAGTAAGTGATCAAAATCCATGCATCCCTGACTTGATAGAGAAAATGACCAAACAGGAATATATGTTTGGAATCAGATGAGGCAAGTTGGAGAACTCAGATATTAGGGAGAAAGATGACATATTACATCTTGAGCTTTATTTGCTTTGAAAGTTATGTTAGTCCCTTTGCATTAAAAACGTTTATTTGAAGTTGCTTAAATATTTTAAAATCATTAGGCAGTGAACTTACAGTCCTCTAATTTTTGCTAGCTGTGCTGTATCTACAACTGTCAAAGCATAAAGCCATTATGCACTATATTTTCTCCTTTATGGCCTGAATTTAGTTTTCTGCAAATAAATAAGGACCATCAGTCCTTATACTCTTAAAGTTCATGGTATAGTTATACTACAGTGAGCTTATTCATTCAACTATTGATGGACATTGAGTTGTGTTCGGTTTTAGAATATCATGAATAATACTACTGTAAACACTTACATGCAAGTCTCTATGTGGATTTATGTCTTATTCTCTTGCATAAATGCCTAGGAGTGGGATTGTTATGTTATATGTAAGTGTCTCTTTATCATACACTGCCATATTAGTGTCAAATAAGCTTTCACATTTTGCATTCCTGGCAGCAATACATGAAGATTTCAGTTGTTCCACATTCCTACCAACATTAGTATAACCAGTCTCATTAACTGTAAGCATTCCAGAGATGTATAATGGTGTCTCATTGTGATTTGATTTTGCATCACCTTAATGACTAATGATGTCAAGAATCTTTTGATGTGTGTATTGACTATTTGCATGTCTTCTTTGTAGTATCTGTTAAAACTTTTTGGCCCACCATTTTATTGTAAGTGTCTCTTTATCATACACTGCCATATTAGTGTCAAATAAGCTTTCACATTTTGCATTCCTGGCAGCAATACATGAAGATTTCAGTTGTTCCACATTCCTACCAACATTAGTATAACCAGTCTCATTAACTGTAAGCATTCCAGAGATGTATAATGGTGTCTCATTGTGATTTGATTTTGCATCACCTTAATGACTAATGATGTCAAGAATCTTTTGATGTGTGTATTGACTATTTGCATGTCTTCTTTGTAGTATCTGTTAAAACTTTTTGGCCCACCATTTTATTGGGTTGTTTCTCTTGTTATTATTGACTTGTACAGCTCTTTTTACATTTTGGATATAAACTTTCTCTTTAGTTATACGTGTTACAAATATTTTCTCCCAGTCTGTGTCTTGCATTTCTCATTTTCTTAAATGCTAATTTCAATTTAATAAGGTCCATGTTAGCACTTTTAATTTTATGGTTTGTGCTTTTTGTGATTTGTCTGAGAGAACTTTGTCTAATCCAATATCTCAGATTTTCTCCTGTGTTTTGTTAAGGTTTAATAATTTTAACTCCTACATTTTTAGATTTATGGATATTCAAGATTCAGTTCAAGTATCACTTTCCTTGTGACTCTTCGAGGAAGAGTTCATCAAACCTTCCTTCTGTACTTTCACAGAACCATATGGACATTTACCTCAGAGCGTTTAATTGCAATTATATAAATGTTTGTTTTCCCCACTAGACTGTGAGCTTCAGTGCATAGTGATAAGTCTTACTCGTTTATGAATACCAAGTGCCTAGACTATGCCTGATATATAATAGACCTTCAAATAATACTTGTGAAATGAATGGATGAATGAATAAATGAAAGAATGCAATTATATAATAGTAATATTTATTCCTTAAATCATGTTTTTACAAAGCACTTTAGTATCCGTACTTCACCAACATCTAACAAGAAGCTCGTGAGACAGACATTGTATTACCTCCATGTTTACAAACTGTTGGTTCTCCAAAGCCTAATGAATTAAGATCAAACTATTAGCTTAATATTAAAAACTGCCTCGGATATTATTCCCTCCATCTTTTCTAGTTTTGTCGTCTGCTTTCCCCTTTCACATAGCTAGTGGAACCATTGCACTGGGCAATTTATTATTCTTCATTTATGCCCTTGATCTCTGCCTCTTCACATTCATACAAGTCATCTTTTCCACCTTAAAATTCTTTCCACTCCATCTCTGCTTGAGATATCCTACTCATCTCAAAAAGCCAATACTTCAATGTACCTTCCCATGATCTGACCAGGTAATGACCAGCTAAATGTGACTGCTCCTTCACTTACAGAACCACACACTTCCATCTTTCTTACCTTAATTAAAATAAATGGTGTTTGTCCTTAGCTTGAGACCATTTTTCTCTTGGTACCTATGTCTTGGCTGTGGCTCTCCTTGATTCATGGGTTTCCCTTGCTCCCCAGCTGTTCCTCCCTCCAAGTAGTCCTGTGGTAGTGGGACTTGGGCCCTTAATTGTCTCCTTTGTGAAGGAGATCTAGACCTGCCTCCCTTTGAAGACTGCTCGCTCCAGAAATTAAATGATACAATGGATTGAAAGTCACTTGTAAATTTAACATGCCACACAAATGTAGGCGATTATGGCTATTATTGAAATCAACATTTAGCTTGACTCCATGCATCTTTCAACTCCCACAGTTGAATTCAGATGTGTTTGGGAGGAATGTTTTAGGGCAAGTGTATTTATGACATTTCCTTGAGCCTCCCTGTGGCCACAGTGGGCCCTGAACACCACCCTCTTGTTCCTCCCTCTGTTTTGCTTTATGTTTAATTAGACATTTTTGGATCCCTCTGGATGATGCTCAACATCTGTGTATGCTTCCTCCTGACAGGCTTTCTCTAGCTAATGTGAAGGAGAATGATGACTTATTTTGCCTGTTTTACTCAGGTTGTTGTAATTGTGAAGCCTGGCCCAAATGTGACTGTCATTGTTTTTTATGAGGGCCAGGGATCCAGATGGCAGGAAAGGAAAGCTTCAACCCAGAGTAAACAGTTCTTTCCTGTTTTCACCAAGGCTTCCCTGGTGGCTCAGACAGTAAAGAATCTGCCTGCAATGCAGGAGATCCAGGTTTGATCCCTGGGTTGAGAAGATCCCCTGGAGAAGAGAATGGCTACCCACTCCAGTATTCTTGCCTGGAGAATCTCATGGACAGAGGAACCTGGTCAGCTACAGTCCATGGGGTCGCAAAGAGTCAGACACAACTGAGCAACTTTCACTTTCGTATTTTTAGCACCAGCAAAGGATTGTGCCTCCCTAGGTAAACTAACTGCGAGGTTATTGCAACTTGGGTGCCCACCTTCCTTGACCAAGGGACCCTTCCCACTCTAATTAAACCTTCCCCTCTGGACTGTTATCACTCTTGGTCATTTCTGTCACATGTCCACCTGCACATCCCAATTATCTTCTCCTAAACCCTCTGGATTGATCTGACACTGAGTCAAATTCCCCAAATTAAGTTTTCTTTCTCGACTCCTTCTGATGGGGAAGGTTCAAGTTATTAGTTATTTAGTGACACAAGGAGAGGCCATGGTTAAAAGCATAGTCTCTGGTGCAAGATTTTCTGAGTTCAAATTCCAGCTTTCCCATACACTCTTTCTATTGATTACAAGTTCTTTAACTTCTCTTGCCTTAGTTTATAAAACTGTAAAATGGGCTGCTAAGAGTCCCTACCTCACACCTTGTTGGATTCAGTTCAGTTCAGTCGCTTAGTAGTGTCCCACTCTTTGCAATCCAATGAATTGCAGTACGCCAGGCCTCCCTGTCCATCACCAACTCCCNGACTGTGGCTCAGATCATGAACTCCTTATTACCAAATTCAGACTTAAATTGAAGAAAGTGGGGGGAAACCACTAGACCATTCAGTTGTGTTCTAAATCCAATCCCTTGTTGGATTAATGAGTCAATTAAAATGTTTAATGAGTTAATCACACAAAAGATTCATTAAAGTTTCCAGTACCAAGTAAGCAGTCAGTATAAGTGTATATGCCTAGTAACTGAATTGAACCTAAAACAGAGCCATAAATCATATGGCTTGTCACCTTTAACTGGCTAGATTCAAATCTTTCTGCCATTTCTTGGTCACACAATCTAAGTCTAAATAATTAATCTTTGTAGGCTGAATTTCTTCATCTGTAATAATAAAATCTTCATCATATAGATGTTAAGCAGTAAATAGCATATATTATCAAACAAATAACTTTTCATCCCATGCTTGGTACATAAACATGCATTTGAATTGGATACTTTTTTTTCTTAGATGACTAGTCTACTGGAGCACTGTTCAAATGTCTCCATTTGTTCCAGAGGGATGGCTTTCATGATATATTCATAAAGTCAGGTCAAGTGGTAGAAGAGCTATTTTTGCATAAACTTGAATTGTGTTACTTCTCAACTCACAGAGGATCAACTGAGGTATTGTACAAGGAAGACAAGTAAGGGAACAAGCAAGCAAATGGGCAGTTTTAATTAACCCAACAAATAAAAGCCCTTTAAGTATTTTTCAAAGCACATCTATCATCTCACACTGTGGGAAAACCAGCCATCTAATATTGCACCAAGTTCGGCAGGCCGCAGGTGGACTCTGTTCCAAAAGCTGTGATGAGTTCTTGTTCTAGTCTTTCCTTTAGATTAATTACAAAGAGGCAAGATAATGGATTGAGAGCTGTGTTTTGTTTAGATCTATGTTCAAAGCATTTTTCTTTGAAAAATGACTCTGTCATTTGCACACATATTTGTGCACAGTGTGCAATTATGGGCTCAAAGAAGAAGAGTCGAAGAAATATAGTTTACGATTATTTCTCCATATTTTTCTATTTTATATTCCTAAGAGTATAACTTAATTCTTGTCCCAGAGGAAAAGACTAGAAAATATAACCCAGTAGGAAAATGGAGCATGTACAGTCATCAGGAACAGAGAAGAGAAAAATGAAGGCATCAATTAAATGTTCACATTTACTCTAGTGCAAGAAAAGGAAGAGTATTTATTAGACAGTTTGATCTGTGGTATAAAGAGTCTATGACTCACATCAAGGAAAACATGCATCCTTCACCTTGCAATTATCTTTTAGCTGCGCAAGCTGAGTAATCAAACCATGGACAAAGCAAGAATGGGATTTGCTGTTCACCTTTACCTGTCTATGCCATTACTGTGGATCACAGAAGTCATATCTGTGATATAAAATTGATGTTTTTCATTAATGCTCATAGAATAAAGTTGCTCACACCATTTTATTTACACCTTGATCAAAATTCTTCATATGAAGATGGAGGCTTAAGCACTAATATGTTTCAGAGATTGAACAATGAACACTGTTTACAATACCCTTTAAAATGTTGTGATGAGTCCTAGAGGTTAGCACTAGAAAAGTATAGGATAAATAAGCAGGCAAGAAATTGCTTTTATCAAACTTTAAAGCCAAAGGCCAATACTGAACTGAATTATCTTTTCCTATTAGTTCCTTTTCCTCAAATCAGCATTTAATTTGACTAGTAAGACTATTTAAGGACAGAACAATAGTTTAAACAGTTTAGAACCACTAGAAGTTTGTAGGGGGTAGAGAAGTGTATTCTTCCCTTAGTGGCTTCTTACTTTTGCTCTGTATTAAACACACATAGGATGCATACTCCTAATCTATTTATTGTGACACCTATGCTCTGTAGGCTTTAATAATGGATTTTGTGATGATGACACATGATGTCAGCAGGTTCTCATTTCATTGATGGAACTGTCAAGCCATTCCTGATCTTGGCCATGTTGCTAGGGGAATGAGAAAGAGCCCTTCTAAGTTGAAGAAGAAAGGGAAGCACAAAAAGCAAGATGGCATTCCTGGTATGATTCAAATTTGAGGAAAAATGACTGTCAAATCCAGCATTTGGTGAACTCTCTTCTATTCCCACTAGAAGACTCAATATTCTCTTCCTTGCCCCAATTGTATTGTGGTAATTACTATAAAGATGGTGTCAACTGGAGCCTCTGCTTCTTGAAATGGCCCCATGATCTCTAATAACCTGTGTTAATCTTTGCTGTTTCTCAGGCCTTTTAATTTTCTCTACCCAATCCTTGCTTGGCCTTTTAAAAGAATGCAAAGAGAAGAAACTAGAACTATTAGTTGTTTAAATGCTCTGTAACATGCCACCACAAATTCAGTGGCTTTTAAATAACACCCATTTATTAACTGATTTCTGTAGGTTTGCAGTTAGGCTCAGCATGGCTAGGTTGTTTGCTTAGGGTCTCACAAGGCTGAAGTCGAGGTGTCAGTCAGCTGTATCCTCATCTGGAACTTGGAGTGCTCTTCCAAGCTCATTCCTATTACTGGCAGAATTCAATTCTTTGTAGTTGTAGACTGAGTTACTTATTCCCTTGATCTCTGTCAGCCAGGTGACTCTCAGCTCCTTAAGGCTGCCCACACTCCTCCTCTTGTGACCTTCTCTACTCTGTCTTTAAGCTAGAGTTGAATCTTCTGTGTGCTTCAAAACTCGGACTTTCCACAACCAGCCAGAGAAAGGTTTCTGCTTTTAAGGACTCGTGATTAGATCTGGCCCACCTGGATTATCTACCTATGTTAGGGTCAACTTTGCCATACATCATAAGATAGTCATAGCAGTGGTTCCTCATCACATGCACATTTTCTGGGGGAAAGGGCCATGGAGTCTTGGTGAGGAAGGGCATTTTTAGAATTCTCACTACCACACTGGGCCAAAGAACATGTGATACAGGGTCACAGGACTATCTTTCCTTTGAACCAAATAATTCTCAATAATCATTTTATTGAAATCCATGAAGTGTTAGGTTTAAAAGCAAGATAAAAATAACTCTCTGCTCAGTGGACATACTGATAGCAAGAAATCCATGTAGTTATAATTTGAATTGTACAAAAGGAAACAATCATGACCAAGTGCAAATCATTGCACATTCTTACATGAGTGTTTATGGGAAGCTAACATCCTGATGGCATTGATAATAAACGGTGTGATTCCCCTCAAAATATATTGAGTTCACAGAGGAAGGATAGTCGGTCAACACCGTCCTCTGTCTGAATCGCATCAGTGACTGAGGAGCTTGGTCACTGTATGTATGTTGTATGTTGAAATGTCTCTTTTCTGAAAAATTGTTCCTGACGTCATGCTGGCACATGCAAAGGAGTAGAAAGGAAGACTTATTTCTTCTAGTATTAGGAAGAGCAGAGTCTCATTAGCAGAACTGCCAGGCCCCTAGCCTAGACAGATGGACTTAATGAAAGGAAAAGCTCATGGCCCTCTTTTTGTTACTGACAGAGAGGAAGTGCTCTTACTGAGGCAGTTTCTCCCCTGCCACACTTGACTTGTGCTCTCTGGCTACTTGGATATCCTTGAATCTATAACCTTTAGAGGAGTATATTATGGATTTTGGAAATTTAGTCTTGTGAAACCCAAGTTCTCATTTTATTACAGTGCTCCTGTGTCTTGGGCTGCCTGAAAGGGGAGCTGTTCTTTTTCTCCTAAATCTTTTATTTCCTGTTCAGAGCCAGACTGAGCAATTTACACGTCATGAATATGTATAATTTGGCCTAGGTCCTCCTAACTCATACACCAATGAAGCCATTAGGCATATGTTGGGTCCTCAAAGCCAAATGGACCAGAAAGAACATTTTCAACAGGCTTCAGTGATCATTTCAGTGGTCGTTTCACACAGCCAGTTCTGCAGAATCACATCCAATTTCACAGTTTTTGTTTGAGTGGTACAGATCCACGTGTGAGTGCATCCTCAATTCACTGGAGGATGTCTCAGCCTTCTTTTGATTGAACAGACACAATGAGGGCATAATCTGAACCCCCCACTCCCAGTAATGTTATCAGTAATGCTGTACACTGCAGATACTCTTAAGAGCTTTATATGGGTTAACCCAAATCATCTCCACTATGAGGCAAGTGCTGTCATGATACCCATTATACAGATGAGGTGTCAGAAGCATATAAGTACAACCAACATCATATGACCTGAATCTAGGCATCTTGGCTTCAGAATCTATGCTCTGAACTACTAAACTGTGCAGGATTTTTTCTCACTTCTAATAATATATATAGGATAAAACCCTATCATATAGAATTCTACACTTTAAAAAATAGTCATTTTCAAATTGGAATTTGAAAACCACCGTAAAGAACTTCTTAAAAGATAAAAGGTCTTACCTCTGAAAAACCTTATTAGATTGGTTTACTAAAATTATGTAGAACTCAGCATGGTCTACTCAGATAATTGAGTTAAACTCAAAAATTGTGGTTAGGCAATAAGATAACATACAAAAACTTGGCATAAGCACTTCACAAAAGAATATAAATGACCACTAAGTATATGAAGAGGTGCTCCTCATCGTTAGTCATTAGGGGCATGCAAGTTAAAACTGGGTTTCCCAGGGGGCTCAGCGGTAAAAGAATTCACCTGTAATGCAGGTGATGTGGATTTGATCCCTGGGTCGGGAAGATCCCCTACAGGAGGAAATGGCAACCCACTCCAGTATTCTTGCCTGAAAAATCGCATGCATAGAGGAGCCTGGTGGGCTACAGTCCATGGGGTTGTAAAGAGTCGGACACGACTGAGCGACTGAGCATACACACAAGTTAAAACTACAACGAAGTACCTCTAAATACCATCTGAATGGCCAAAATGAAAAAGACTGACGTTCATGAGTGTTGACACAGATGTGGAACAACTGGAACTCTTATACATTACTGGGGAAATGTAAATTGCTTCAACTAGTTGGCAAAACTGTCAATATATACTGGAGCCAAGCGTATTCATACCCTGTGGTCCAGCAATTCCATTCATAGGTATAGTCTTAAAATGAATGAATGTGTATATCCATCAAAAGTTATATATCAAGTGTTCATAGCAGATTTAACACTTAATAAACTAAAACCTGGAAGTGATGCCATCAACAGGAAAATGGACAACAAAGAGGAAGAAATTATAGTTACATGAACATGGGAACATTCCACAAACATTACATTCTGCGAAAGAAGCCAGTCATAAAAGAATACATACTGTAAAATTCCACTGATATGAAATTCAAGAAGTGGCAAGACTAATCAATAGTTAAATAAGTCAGAACAGAGCTACTTTTGAGGGAGGTGTTGACTGTGAAGAGGAACTAAAACTATCTGAAGTACTGGAAATATTCTCTATTTTGGTCTGAAATGTGTCTACATGTTAAAATTCATTATATTCACTTTATATCAGGGCATTTTAATTTATGTATTTTTTCAATTCCAGAAAAAAGGAAAAGATTTGTGCCTGGGAAATTTTTTTACATGTGGTTAGACAGGGCGTTTTAGCACTTTTTCATTTCCTTTTCATTTGCATGATATTCCTTCCCTCGTGGTGCAATACTCGATTATTTTTCTTTTGATGAGTTTATTCTAGGCATCCTTCAAGCAGATTTGTTGAGGCATTGCAATTTTTATTCCTTAAAAATGCCTGCTATATTTTGCCTATGTCTTGATAAAGAAATGGGCTACTTTTCTTTTTTTAGATTTAAAGATTTGTAACCACAAGCACAAATCTTTAAGGGAAGCAAACATTTAAAATTTATATCCATTTAAAATATATGCCCACATGCTGTGGTCTGGGTTGGGTGTCACTCTACTATGGCCATGCAAAGAGGAAGAAACTGTGCAATGATATGGAAAAAGAATTATCTTCTTCCAATTAGGAATTAAAATTGAGTTTCCATATTAAAATACTGTATTTCATACACCCAATGTATGAAATTCACATATAATATATATTTGTTCTGTGTGTGTGCTCAGTCATGTTCAACTCTGTGACCCTATGGACTATTGACCACCAAGCTCCTCTGTTCATGGAATTTTCCAGCCAAGCATACTGGAATGGGTTGCCATTTCCTACTCCAGGGGATCTTTCTGACCCAGGGATTGAACCCATATCTCTTGCATCTTCTTCTGGGTGGATGGATTCTTTACCACTGTGCCACCTGGGAAGCCCATATTTGTTCTATATACCATGCAAAAACTTTTTTGTTTTACTATGGAGAAGGCAATGGCACCCCACTCCAGTACTCTTGCCTGGAAAATCCTATGGACAGAGGAGCCCAGAAGGCTGCAGTCCGTGGGGTTGCTGAGGGTCAGACACGACTGAGTGGCTTCACTTTCACTTTTCACTTTCATGCACTGGAGAAGGAAATGGCAACCCACTCCAGTGTTCTTGCCTGGAGAATCCCAGGGATGGGGGAGCCTAGTGGGCTGCTATCTATGGGGTCGCACAGAGTCGGACATGACTGAAGCGACTTAGCAGCAGCAGCAGCATGGCTATTTTGACATCTGTTATAGTAATTCTCTTAAATCCAGTACTCTTGCCTGGAAAATCCTATGGACAGAGGAGCCCAGAAGGCTGCAGTCCGTGGGGTTGCTGAGGGTCAGACACGACTGAGTGGCTTCACTTTCACTTTTCACTTTCATGCACTGGAGAAGGAAATGGCAACCCACTCCAGTGTTCTTGCCTGGAGAATCCCAGGGATGGGGGAGCCTAGTGGGCTGCTATCTATGGGGTCGCACAGAGTCGGACATGACTGAAGCGACTTAGCAGCAGCAGCAGCATGGCTATTTTGACATCTGTTATAGTAATTCTCTTAATTACTACAAATATTTGAATACATTTTTTAAAGTTATATGAAACATTCCCATGAAAAATAAAAGGAGCAAATGTAGCAAATAAATGGAGGCTTACTTAAATAAGATTAAATTCTCAAGTTTCGATAGATTTCAGTCCTTTTGTGGATTTTTTAGGCTTTTATAAGAGTTTAGAATCTTACGGAGGCAACGCAAGTCTCAGAATTGCTATTGATGGGAGCACTTGAGGAGTAGAAAGCAGAGGGGCACAGTGCCCAGAACTGAGGAGCTGACTAGCAATCATTCCTGGGGTTACTTGTGCTCATTTGCTTCCAACTCTTTGCAACCCCATGGACTGTAGCCCGCCAGGCTCCTCTGTCCATGGGATTCTCTAGGCAAGAATACTGGAGTGGGTTACCATGCCCTCCTCCAGGGGACCTTCCCGCATCTCCTGCACTGCAGGCGGATTCTTTATCCACTGAGCCCCCTGGGAAGTCCAGGGTTCCCACACTGACACTGAACGAGAAAAGCATTCTCACTGAATAGTGTAAACTATAAATAACTGCAGTGCAGGAGGGAATTATTCTGAGTGTTTAATCACCTAATTTGACTGACTGTTGAGGATTTCCTTGCCTCTGATGTGAGATTTCGTCCAATGAGCAATTCCAAGTCTTCCTCTACTTATTCACTCAACAAATATAAATTGAGCACCTGCTTCATACCAAGCTCTGTGTTATGCTGGGTACACAATGGGTCTCTGCTTTCATGAAGTGTATGGTCCACAGTCTCATATTTCTCAGCATTGAGGATATGATTCCTGTTAAGATTCACCTGGGAAGGGAAGTTTGGGTGACTTCCAGAGCAAGGAGTTTGAAGGAGAAAAAACTATCTTTTATGGATTACACCATGTGACACTTTATTTATAAAATGTCATGTGAGAGCCCACAGTAGCCTAAAGAGGTAGCTTGATCAAGGGCACTTGTGGCTGATAAGGGATTTAGATCCAAGGAAATAGGAACCCTAGATATTTTATCCTACTACAGAAGGCTACCTCACCACCAACCTTCCCAAGGATCCTTGGCAAACCTTTCTTTACATAGTCCTCAAGCATCAAAGAAACTGCATATTAGGTAACTTTTGTATGCTTTTACCTACATGCTGAAAATGGCAATTCAATAACTCCTTTCCATCTGAGAAACAGAGTGCTAGAATTGAAGGGCACTGGATTAGTGATTAGAAGGCATGCAACTGAGACCCTACCTTTTCATAGTAAAATCTTCTCTAGGTACCACTCTCTTATCCATAAAAGGCAATAATGTCAATAGTATCTGCCCTGTTTATGTCCAAACTTGTTTTGATGATTAAAAAAATAAGAGATTTTAAGACTAAGAATTATTCTTGATAACAGATTTAGCCTGTCCTCCAAAACCAGCATAGATACTGTGTACTTTTCTTTCAATGTTTAAAGTTTTTTTTTTCTTTGTTTTCTTCTATGGTTTTTATTTTTGTAGCTCTTATTTTCAGAGCTACATGGCAATTGACATTTATGTTCTTCGATATATGTTCTATTATATGTGTATCCCTTAAATGAAGCCCATGGGAGCAATTAAGCACTGTAATTCAGAAGTTTTCAGATTTTATTAAGGTAATACTGTAACATATACAATTTATTACATATTACTTCTAGTAGAGCTTAGGGACAATCCTGTAATCAAACACATTAATATTTCTTTGGCAAGTGGTATGAATATTCACATTAAATGGGATCTGTAGAGCCTATAATTAGCCTCCCATCAGTTCAGGACAGGTATGCTGCCAAATGAGCTATGGAAAACCTTTTGGTTTCCAGAGCTTTGAGGGTTTCAGAAGTGTGGATAGGGGTTTTGGACTGTATATTTTCAGAAGTGCTAAGTATTTACATTTTATATTAAGTCTGCTCTCCCACCAAATCGTATATGCTTATGGCCATTCTTTATTTGGAGGGAGTTACCCTGCCATCCCCACTGCTCTCCACCGTGTGAGAAACTCCTCTTCCTTGTCCCACCTCCCCATGGCTTGCTACTATCTGCAGGGGGTTTCTGAGCAACTATGTACATATATGTAACTATTTCTTTGATGATAATTGATTGTCTGGAGTAAACAGACAACTGGAGCTGCTCAAGCAATCAGAGTCCCTGACCCTGCCTATCACAGCTACTGCCAACAGGTGGATTCCTGTCCCACAGCAGATGACCATTTCCTTTGGGAACCTGGGACTGGACCCAAGAGAAATAGCAGTCCCCTTTAGGTGCCTCACATTACAAAAATGAACGTCCGAGCACAGTCTATAGCCAGGCTCTGTATTCTGTGCAAATAAGAGACAAGCGAGAAAGAGAGCAAATCACGTCTCTTATTTAGAGACAGCCAAAGAGGTTTCTCCTAGTCTTTTTAATCGCCCAGTCCACTTTGGATGCCCAGGTGCACATCAGTTGTTAGATTTATAGGATATTTCAGTTGTTGCAAAATAGGTATCACATCTCAAAAATAAACTTTAAGAAGTTTAGAATAAATTTAGACTTATAGAAAGTTGCCAAGATGACACAGAGAAGTTCTATATACTCTATACCCAGTTTTCTCTGATATTAACATCTTACTTTGGTATGGTACACTTATTGTGCCTAAGAAACAACTATGGATAGCTTAGTTTTTGCCTAATTTGTTGTTTTTGTTCAAGGATCTAATCCAGGGTACTAAGTTGTATTTAGCTCTTGCCTTAGGCTCTCTTTGGCTTTGACAGTTTCTTAGACTTTTCTTGCTTTTATGACCTTGGCAGTTTTGAGGAGTACTGGTTAGGTATTTTATAGAATGCCCCTCAGCTGGGAACTATCTGATGTTTTTCTCTGAATATGACCAGGGTTATGGGTTTTGGGAAGAAAGACAACAGAGGGCAAGTTCCCTTCTCATCATATCATATCAAAGGTTCATACTATCAATATGACTTCTCGCTATTGATGTTGACCTTGGTCATCTGGCTGTCAGGTTTCTCCTCTCCTATTTATTCATCTTCCCAAATTGTTCTCTTTAGAAAGAAGTCACTATACAGAGCCCACACTTAAGATTAATGGAGAACTGTGCTGCACCTCCTTGAGGGTAGAATATCTACATAAATTATTTGGAATTCTTCTGCATGGGAGATTTGCCTACTATCCCTCAACTATTTTATCCAATCATTTATTTATATCAGTATGGGCTCCTGGATGGGCTTCCCAGGTGGCTCAGTGGTAAAGAACCCACCTGCCAATGTAGGAGACCTGGTTTTGATCCTGGGTCAGGAAGATCCCCTGGAGAAGGGAATGGCAACCCACTCTAGTATGCTTGCCTGGAGAATCACATGGACAGAGGAGCCTGGCGGGCTACAGTCCATTGGGTCACAAAGAGTTGGACACAGCTGAGCCCAAGCATGCAGAGACTCCTGGATATTTATTTTATAATATGGGTTATAATCCAATACTACTTTATATTGTTGCTTATGATATTCTAGCTTTGGCCACTGGGAACTCATTCAGTTAACTCCTGTGTCCCTTTGACATACCTCTATTCTCAGGTTTTTTTTTTTTTTCTTTTCTTTTCTTTTCTTTTCTTTTCTTTTCTTCTTTATCCCAGTCTCAGAATGGCCAGGGAAGCAGTGATTCTGCTTGGGCGGGAGGGAGACTATCTCTTTGCTCTCAATTAAAACTGTGATATTTGATCCCCAAGACTTGGGGCTAGGAGACATGTACAGTACCCAAATCTCCTTCCTAGAGTTTCCAGTAGAGAACATGAGATACATGTTTTGTATGACCAAATTAACTTCACGTAAAGAACATATTAACAATTCTCTGAAGGCCCCCAAAGAGAGTGACAGAAATTGTCTTACATTCTCATATTGTGAAGTGTGCGTAGTGTGCATTATATCCTTCTTATACATATATCCTTCTATTTCCTTCAGAATAGTGACACAGACTGCAGCCTTCATATTTCTCTTAACTTATTTGCTTATTTGGTGATATTTACTAACAAAAGAAGGTTCCAACTCATAAGCTACAACCTACGTACTCTCACAGACACACAGGTGTTATATAAACAGATCCTGCTGATGGACGGTGTCACTATTTGCTCCTAGAAAATTTTCCGTAAATGACTCTGGGCCCTCTTTTCTCTCAGCCATCCATGTGTAGTCAGATTCCATTTTTGCTGTCTGTCTTCATTTTCTCAGTTTACATGATAAAGTCGATTTATAATTGTGCAGTTATTTACTCTTGGTGCAGTTCAGAAGGTCAATTTAAATGCTAACCGCTTCATGTTTTCTTTAAAGAACTGCTAACAAGCTATGTCTTTGTGAAATGCTATACATTTTGCAAAATGATTTCTATAGGAATACTAGCCATTGCAAGAGAATTTGAGAATCTTTATCAGCTTTTCTGTCTTTTCAGGTTAAACTTGCCAGAGGCAGTTTGGTCTGCTGTTGCATAATTAATAGGATGCATAAGGTTTTTACTCATTCCCTTAGCTTTATTATTCATTTTAATACCACACTGATTTGATTTTAACCCATTTAAATTATTTCAAATTTCATGCAAAAATGTATTCAAACATAAAGATTAATTCACTTAATTAACCTTTTGATTAAAAAATAAAACCCCAGTACTTATCTATATGGATTTTTCCCTTGAAATAGACTGTGGAGAATTGCACTTGGAAGCTGTATTTCAAGTGACTACTAATTACGGTCAAATATACATGATGGAGGAATTAAAGGAATTAACCCATGCACAATTGCAAACTGTCTTACCAAAACCCTTGTTGAAAAATCAAGGTGCTACATGATAATGAATGAATATTTTCACTCTTTGTCAGCCACCTAGTTTTTAAACTCTTTCTGCAGAGCCTCAGTTTCTTGTAAGTCCAAGTGGTTTGGGCTACAGTGGGTGGTTTCTTTCATTAATCCCATAGATACTTTTGCTCTGCTGCTAGGTTCCATCTCTGTGTTAGAAACAGCAGTGTTTCAAAGATGAGCAACATATAATTATGAGCAATATATAATCCTCACCCTAAAGGTGAAGATTGTCTAATAGAGAAACGAAAAGAAGTCCCAAAACCACCATACTGTAAGGCAGAATGAGATCATGAACTAAAGAGAGGAGCTAAACCAGTCTGGGCTTCCCTGATAGCTCAGTTGGTAAAGAATCCACTCACAACACAGGAGACCCTGGTTTGATTCCTGGGTTGGGAAGATCTGCTAAAGAAGGGATAGGCTACCCACTCCAGTATTCTTGGGACTTCCCTTGTGGCTCAGCTGGTAAAGAATCTGCCTGCAATGCGGGAGACCGGGTTTGATCCCTGAGTTGGGAAGATCCCCTGAAGAAGGGATAGGCTACCCACTCCAGTATTCTGGCCTGGAGAATTCCGTGGACTGTATAGTCCATGGGGTCACAAAGAGCTGGACATGACTAAGCACCTTTCAGACCAGTCTAGAGGAGGAAGACATTCTTTCTGTCTGGAATGGGGACATCCAAAGGCCTTACAGTCTCTTACTTTCCTACCTTCCTCCTGAGAATGATTAACATCCCAGATAAACAGGACAAGTCACTTCTGTAAGATCTCCAGTGCTTACTCATCTATGTTTATTTCAGATTTTCCCCTATCACTTCTGCTTTTTGTAGTTCTATGTAATCTTAATAGAGCAATTCAAATATTGCTGCTTCTACTAAATCATTCATTGTTTTTACAAACACCTATTAAGACATAAATCTCCCTTCTTTGACATTCCATAGGGCTCACTTTTGGCTATCATTTTAACACATGTTTTTGATGCATTTCTCATCTTCTTCCCATTAGAACAAGAGTTTTATTGGCTCACAGCCGCACTCACTTGTTTATGCATTGTCTACTGCTGCCTTTGCAGTGCATCTGCAGAGTTGAGTAGCTGTGACAGAGACCTCATGGCCCACAACACCTAAAGTTGTTACTGTCTGGCCCTTTTCAGAAGTGTGAAGAGGGTGTCTTTGGACCAGTCAGCAAAGTAGTGATAAGTGCGTACATGTGAGGAAGGTAGCCAGGGCCAAGAAAAGAACCACATGCGCACACACACAAACACACACTACAAGAAGAAGCACTTGGAGTTCTCACAAGCCTGATAATAGTGCTTGTTATTCCCACAAGCCAGATTAGAACATTTGATTATGCATGGGGCATTAGACAGTGTATTCAGAAGGGCTTTGCCTTAACTAAATTGCTGCTCTGAGCCTACCTAACAAATCTTAAAAGCAAAATCAAAAGGGTCAAGTTGTTTCCAAGCAACTTAACTGTGTTGCACCATCTCAGTAATTTCTACGGAAGAGGAAAATGCAGACCCAGCAAAGTAAAAACCACAATGCCTGGCAGCTAATACAAAATTACTAGGCATGCAAAGAAGCACAAGGAGACACTTAACTGGGAAAAAAAGAAACCAATTGAAACCAAACCAGAATTGACATAGATGTTAGAATTAGAGGATAAGAACATCAAAAGTCATTGTAATTATATTCTGTCTCTTCAAAAAGCTGGAGAAAAGACTGAACAGGCTAATAAGAGACATGGAAGATGTGAAAACAAAGACCCCAAATGAACTTCTAGAGACAAAATATAATGCCTGAGATAAAAAATATAGTATATTTGGATTCATGGCAGATGATACTTTGAAGAAGAAATGATAAATGAATTTAAAACTATGACAGGAGAAACTAAAATGAAACAGAAAAGGTTACAGAAAGAACAGAGGTTCAGTGAGCTGTGGAACAAGATCCAGTGGCCTAATGCACATGTAATTTCATTCTCTGAGGAGAAGACAGAGAGAGGTATAGAACAATTATTTGAAAAACAAATGTATAAATGTTTTCAAAATGTGGTTAAAACTGTGAATCTACAAATGTGGGATGCTTGATAAACCCCAAGAAAAATTAAGGAGACAACATTGAGGCACATCATAATCAAATTTTTCAAAAGTAGGAATTGAAAGAAAATAGTTAAGATGGTCAGAGGAAAAAGGACATATACACAGGAAAAAATAAGATTACAGCAGATTTTTAAACTAGAAACAGGGCAAGGAATGAGACACTGGAGCAACATCTTTAAAGTACTGACTAGAAAATAGTATTTTATATTCAGTAAAAATATCTTTCCAAAACAAATGTGAAATAAAAGACTTTTCAGACATACAAAAGCTGAAAGTATTCATCACCAGCAGATTTGCACTACAAGAAATGTTAAAAAAAAATGTCCCATAGGTAAAAGAAAAATTATACCAGATGGAATCATGTATCTACCTAAAGAATGAAGCACACTGGAAATGGTAACTCTAAAGGTGAATATACAAGACATTTTTCAAATTATTAAGTCATGTAAAACATAATTGACTGTAGACAAGAATAATGCTTTATAATATATTTTGAAATAAAAATATGACAGTAGTGCAAAAGCTGTGAGAGATGAAAGGGAAGTTTGCTTTGTAGGGCTCTTGTACTATAGAAGAAGGGATATAATATTAGTTGAAAGTAGACTTTGATGAGTTAAATATTTATATTATAAACATTAAAACAACCACAAAAATAATACAAAAAGAGCATGGACAATAGGCCAACAAAAGATATCACATAACAAGCCTCTAAGGTATTGTGTCCAAAAGAAGGGAGGGAAAGAGGGAAAAGGTTAAAGAATATATGGGACAAATAAAAGACACATAGTAAAATGAAGCTCAGTTGGTAAAGAGTCCTCCTATAATGCAGGAGACCTGGGTTTGATTCTTGGGTTGGGAAGATCCCTTGGAGAGGGAAATGGCAACCCACTCCAGTATTCTTGCCTGGAGAATCCCATGCACTGTAGCCTGCCAGTCTCCTCTGTCCATGGGATCGCAAGAGTTGGACAAGACTTAGTGACTAAACCACCACCACCATATCAATAATCATATTAAAGGTAAATATTCTAAGCACTCCAATTAAGAAACCCTGGTAGGATTTTCTGCTAAGGACTAACGGTCATGAATCTGAAAGGTTGGTGTCATCACAGAAGTGGGGATGCAGTTATTGTTTCTTGTTGATGCCAAACAGTAGGCCATGGACTCTCCCACTTCTTTGGTTCAGACAAGCAGCACTCAATCCACGGTACTCTGATGATAACCCTGAATTGGGAAGTACACTTTGGCACCCAGTGACACTACTCTTTGATATGTAAGCTGCAAGTCAGTGCTGCTTGTGTTCCCACCACTTTGTGGAGGAGGCTTTCCATGGTTTCTCACAGCTTTCCTTCCCTAGGACTCATGTCTGAGTTACAAATCCCAGGCTGTACTCAAAAACCTACTTCTTCCAATCCTGAGATGTTTGCCTTGGCTCAAGCCTCTAGGCCCTCATTTTTAATTCCCTAGGACGAGTTTTCCTCCAGTTGTTGACTTTGTTTCCATTTCTGTCTCCCCCAATTCCTTACATATAGTCACGTGTTTCTTACTATGTCAAATTTTACCTCCAAAATTTACCTCAAGTATATCATATCTCTTTATTCCTATCCAAGCTACCTCTCCATTGCTATTGCTGTCATTCCCCAACTAGTCTCCCTGCATCCACCCTGGCCCCTCTCAAAGCTCACTCTACAGAGTGGTCATCATGGCCCTTTTAAAAAGATAGATCATGTCACAGCTCTACAGGAAGAAAGCAAACATCTTACTGGTGCCTACAAGGCTCTGACTGACCTGGGCGGCTTTGTGCTTGCCACATTGTTTTACTTTTCTACATTCTACCATGTTTTCTTTCTAATTCCCTGAGGTTCACTGGCTCTTTCCAACCTCAAAACCTGCAGACTAGCTCTTTCCCTCCCTAGAATCATCCTCTGTCACTTTCATCTAGGCATCTCTTACTTAGCCTCCAAGTCCCACTCAGACTTCACCTCTTTGGGAAAAGTATTCTCCAAGACTCAGAAAAGCACCCATTTCTTTGTTGCATGCTCTCATGGCACCCAGGATTACTTCTTAATATGTATGCATGTGTGCTCAGTCGTGTTTGACTCTTGCTGACCCCATGGACTGTAGCCCACCAGGCTACTCTGTCCATGGGATTCTCCAGGCAAGAATACTGGAGTAGGTTGCCATTTCCTCCTCCAGGAGATCTTCCAGACCCAGGGATCAAACCCACATCGCTTACATCTCCTTCATTGGCAGGTGGATTCTTTACCACTCAGCCACCTGGGAAGCCCCTTCTTAATAACGCATCTTCAGCTAATTACATGCTCAATATTTGTCACTCCAGTGAGATATGAGGCCAGGGAGCATGTCTGTTTCACTGGCTTCTCTGTGCCCAGTGTCAAGCATAATGGCTGCCTCTAGAAGAAGTTCAATATAGGAGTTCATTAAATCTAAGATGCTAGTGACTGTACAATGCACTATTATTTTACTACCACTAATTAAAGAAAACTGTCTCCAGCTAAACTGATTTGCCTTCAGCTAGGCTACAATCCAGTCTCAAAACTGTGAAATAGGGGGAGAAAGCATCTTATAATATATACTGTGAATAAGTAAATAGACTGAATGAATGGGTAAAAACTAATCCTATAACACATATTACCATATTTGCAGAGCATACTTTTTCTGGAGTCTCTTCAAAAGAGTAATCTATGCATATGATTTAGAACCAACAATAAATTTATGGTTTATGGGGAATGGTTTCCTACATGAACCAGTTACAAAATGTTAATTCCCTTTGCAACTTCTCTTTTATTTAGGGTTACGTGGGGCAAGAAACGTTAATAGATACCAATTCCTATTTAATATCTTGTATCTTCATTTTCTCTCCAATGACAGAGAGGTGCTAATTTCCATTTTTATAAGAAAGGATTGTTTAGAAAGTGAGCAGAAAACAGCAATGGAAAGCAAAATAAAAGGTAGAACTCTTTCAGGGAGAAGTCAGAACTATATGGAAGATTCACTATGATTACTCCAAACTGTGAACCACGCCTTAGGGATATGGAAGGAATCTCTAGGTTACTGACTCTTTTGAGCACCATTGATCAAATTTCAAGCATATAAACTACAAGAGCCACAAAGGACATCCATTTTAAAGGCTGAAGGGACGTGAGTTATTATAGAGTGAGAAGAAGAGTAGCTCAGTAAGACAAGAATAGAGGGGAGGGTGCCATTAAGTTTGAATTCTGGCTTTGGTAATTATTAGTTGTATAACCTTGAGGCTAAATTTACTTTTCAGAAAATGGGACCAATAATATCTAGCTCATAGGATTGTTGAGAAGATTAAATAATGCACAAATGAAAAGCTCTTAGTAGCAGTCTGGAACATAGAGTCAGTTAGTATCAGCTTTTGTTATTTTCATTCTGAAAAAGGGAGAGAGGGAAACTGCCTAAAGTGTATGCATATCCTCTATTATTTATTCATTATTGGTGCAATCTGGATTTTTTTTTTACTCTTTATTAAAATATTTAAAAGTACCAGGATCAAAAGAAGAGAAAGAATGGGCTTGTACTAAAATGTTCCTCTAAGCTTACTTGGGGAACCTATATTTCTTTGCTTTACCAACTAGCCTCTATTCGTCTTTTTATAAACACAATGTCCCATTCATATTGGAAAAAAACGTACCAGGATCACAACTGTCCAGTTCAGTGAATCACCACAAAATGAACACGCCCATCTAATTGCCACCCAGGTCAAGAAATAGAACATTTCTTGCCCTGTGAAGCTCAGTCCCTCATTGTCCCTCTCAATCACTAGTCCAACTGTACTTCCCAAATCCCGTCAAAATTCTACTTTGGGCACTATAGAAGAATTTTGGCCGTGAATATTTTTTTGTGATTGTTAACTTTTCCTCAGTGTTAGATTTGAGAGATTAATCTCTGTTATGTGTGACTGCAGTTCTGACATTTTTATTTCCATCTAGTATTTCTCTGTATGAGTAGGTCACAATTTATTTAACCATTTTATTTTTCATGGTTATCCAACCTACTTTTGTTCAACCTTTTAGTTGACATTAAATGACAGATAATAGTTTCTACCAGGTTGGGCTCTTAACACAATCACACTGATGAAAATGAAGGTTCAAATGACTACAGCTAACACAAGCAATAGACAGCAACAGAGTTCAGTTACAAAGTCTGCTGAGGAGGAACATGTAACAGAAGCCTTAGGAATCATTGTAAGTTATTCTTAATATGAAAGAGAAAGGGCAATCAGGCAAACATTGTCTCTTCATTAAAATGATAAACAAAGTTGCCAACTGCATGTAATAAACTGTGAATGCAGTCTGCATAGCCAAAAGACAGGGGTTGCAAAGCCTAGAAAAGAATTTACCTCACACTCTAAAGCTTCCACCTGTAATTAGCCTGGTACAGACAATGTGATGACACTTAAAATTATTAGTTCTTCCTCTGGGAGGATTTGAATCAACCAGTGGTTTGACTATTTGTTCTTCACTTGCTAGCAGCGTGACTGTGGTAAATTGCTTAACCTCTTGATGTTTCCATTTTCTCTACCTATAAATTGGTGATGTGAAATAGAGCTTATCTCATATACTTGCTGTGGGATAAACTATGTAAAGGGTTTAGCATGGTGCAGGGCATGTTGAAGAAACACAATAACTGTGACAGTTGGTATGGCATAGTGATGAACTATACCAACTCAAACTCAACTGCCCAGATTCAAGGTCTAGCTCTATAGGAACTTGAGCCACTTACTTTACTCCTCTACGCCTTAGTATCCTCTTCTACAAAGTGAGGATAATAATGATATGTATTCATAGTGTTGTAAAGTTTAAATGAGTCTATTTTCTGACAAATGATAAGCACAGTGAATACACTTCCCAAGACAACAAATTTAGAACCATGATTCTTATCCCTGGCTACACATTAAAATCACATGGACAGATTGAAAAAATGCTGATACCTAGACCCAACTGCCAGATAGTTTCATTTAATTTATCTGTGGTGGGGTCTGGGATAACTTTAAAATCTCTGCTGATTCAAATGTGCAACAGAGGTTGACACACTCTCATTACTGATATTTCCTTATCAGACCTCCACTTACTCTGATCACAGAAAATTAGGAATCATTGAACACAGTTCCCACAAAATAATAACTACTGAGGGCCTCTTCTATGTAAGGTCATGCCGAGTTGAATGATACTTGTTCCTTTCTGCAAAGAGTTTATAAAACATTAGAACAAGTATGTAGGGCTCTAATCACTAAGCCACAAGTTTGAATGCAGTGTGTCATGTAAGACACAAAGTTCCATGGAGGCAAGGAAGAGAGAGAGGCCATTTGCATCTGATGGAGATCTATGAGGGCTTCTAATTTAAGGAGATCTTAAATGAGAAGTAAATTAACCTCCTAGCCATCAGTTTTCCTATCCCTAACTAGATTGCTGGGGCCCCCTTTTCTGTTAACA
This sequence comes from Aepyceros melampus, assembly GCA_006408695.1. Classification (NCBI taxonomy): domain Eukaryota; kingdom Metazoa; phylum Chordata; class Mammalia; order Artiodactyla; family Bovidae; genus Aepyceros; species Aepyceros melampus. Next base: position 86,591 of record SJXQ01005825.1, read on the forward strand.
AAAAAGTTTTAAGATTTTATCAGTTCATGTGTAGTTTTGAAAATATTTGGATATTCGAGTTTCATTAAGGCAAGTCAATTTTGAAAAAAGAAAAAACTGAGATCATCCCCCTTTTTCCATTAGGGATGGATTAGGTTTGCTTTAGGTGTATCATACAGTTTACTTCAGATTGGAGCTCATGGCTTCCTAAGACCTAGATGATGATACAGTCCAAAGCAATGCTTAGGTTCAGATGCACAGATACTGCTTAATGACACATTAAAATCAGGGGAAAACAAAAACCCACTTGGTACTTCTTCAATAAAGAAAAGGAGGTGTTTTCTGATGATTACACCCCTATGGAAGAGTGTAGGGGTTGCACCTCTGGCCCAGAGTGACTGTAGACAGTTCAGGGGAGGAGATCCCTGGATGCCTTTATCAGAATTCAAAGAATATATTTGCATCCAGAAAATTGGAGGAGCTAGAAGCAGAGATGAACCTTTGCATCAACACATTGAAAAACCTCCAAATTGGTTGAGATAGTACTGAGGAAGCAAACAAAACAGAGATAAAAATAAACCATCTGGGTACCCTCTCACATAAACAATTGCTGCTTTATTAGCATTTCTTTGGTTACATTATTCTGTAAGAAACAGCTATCAAAGAAAAATGAATATACCACTACTTGATACAATCCATGAGAGAAGCAAAACTTTATAAAAATATTATTATGTTGGAGTGACATAATGTAGTTAGCCAAGATTCTCAGTGATGAAGAATAGTTGGTTAAGGAAAGATGGGCCCCTGGTTATGTGATTTCCCTTTTATTCTATCTCCTAGAGAAAGGATAGATGAATTCTTCTCAGTTACTAGACTTTAGAGATATATTATATATATTCATTAATTCAATCAACATACATTTATTGAATGTATACTATAAGCTAGGTGCTATTATAGTGGCTTCCCTGATAGCTCAGTTGATAAAGGATCTGCAGTGCAGGAGACCCTGGTTTGATTCCTGGGTTGGGAAGATCCACTGGAGAAAGGATAGGCTACCCATTCCAGTATTCTTGGGCTTCCCTTGTGGCTTAGCTGGTAAAGAATCCGCCTGCCTAAGTGGTGGTAGTAGAATCTGCCTGCCAGTGCAGGAGATGCAAGAGACACGGGTTTGATCCCTGGGTCGGGAAGATCTCCTGGAGTAGGAAATGGTGACCTAATCCAGTATTCTTGCCTGGAAAATCCCATGGACAAAGGAGCCTGGCAGGCTACAGTCCACGAGGTCACAAAGAGTAGGACACAGCTGAGCACACACAAAATAGGTGCTATTATAGGGAGCAAGCCAGATAAAGATCTTTGTTTTCATGGAGCTCATATTCAAACTAAATGGAACAGATAATATATAATAAAGACAACATAATAGAATTTGATACAAATCTGTGTTGCTCTAAAATTTAGAAAGATGGTAACAATAACCCTGTATGCAAGATAGCAAAAGAGACACAGATGTATAGAACAGTCTTTTGGACTCTGTGGGAGAGGGAAAGGGTGGGATGATTTGGAAGAATGGCATTGAAACATGTATAATGTCATATAAGAAATGAATCGCCAGTCTAGGTTCGATGCAGCATACAGGATGCTTGGGGCTGGTGCACTGGGATGACCGAGAGAGATGGTATGGGG